>OZ012704.1:57079576-57143279 GCA_963942595.1 Cylloceria caligata | reverse complement strand
ACTGGTCAATAAGAAACAACGTGTAGAGAATAATCGATAGTATCTTACCTGATATGCAACGATTCATTATACAAAGTTGACAGCGTTCATGATCTTCTGCCACCGACGACAAGTGTGGATGAAAATGGCGGGTGACACTTTTCTTTCCCGAAGTTAGATCTATCTGTACAGTATATGTATCCTCCTCTTGCTCTCCATAACACGAATAACGAACCCTCGGTGTTCGTGTTGCTGCACATACGGAGAATTATTGCGTTCGCAACGCAACACCCGATGCATAATCAGCGATATGACCACGAAACAGCACAATTATTTCGGACAAAATAATTTTCATAAACTGCGTATCCTCCGGCGCTAGCAAGATCGTGATGTGCTCGAGCGTTTCTTCAAAGAATTCCTTGGAACCGATGATCTCATACGCTGCTGCACGAGGCGTTTCACTGACAACTATCTTTTCACGGACATATGATACCACCTCGTTCATACACCGCTCAATCGTTTCACTTTTGCTCTCTAGAGTCTGCATATGAATATCAATTCTTCTACTTATTTCGACGAGCATATCAAATGTAGGCCGCTGAAGAACAATGTTTGGAGAATATTTTTGGAAGCGTTTCGGTTTCGATTTACCAGATTCTTCTTGATTCTCGTATTCCTCATTAGCGCTACCGCTTATTTTACCAAATGAGACAGCTCTCTGCTGGTAACACGAGGTTGAAAGTGTGTAATGCGTTGTGTGCTCTATGCGGGTATTGCACATTTTCTTGGCATCAGCCCCATGAGCTTCGAAATATTGTTGTACGCGAGAAAAATCACCATTAAACACTCGCCACTCGTCCGCACTGAGTGTAATTCCGGTAAAAGTATTCGACAATATCTTCACCACAGGTGTAAGATTACACGTAGAGTTCAACTCGTGCCCGGCGACGATTATTTTACCAAATGATTTATTTAAACCGTACATAACGGGGTTCGCTATATATGGCGACATCGCGTGAGACGTAGCACCGTTATTTGCCATTTTTATTGCTTTCTTGTAGACTAACTTTTCAAATGAATCGTCGGTGGTGTTCATACTCCGTTTTATACAGATTACCCCCACTATCTAATTACATCTCCTCTTCTTTTGATACTACAAATCATATACCTGAAAATTGCTCACCAATATCCTTTGATATTTGTCGCATTCTCCTTAACAGCCTAGTAACAGCAGCAACAAATATATCCCAAAGCTCTTGCATACTCGCGCACACCTATGTGCAAACCCACACCTCGACATACAGATAAGATGTGTCATGAAAACTAAATAATATTCGTCGACGAAATTTGATGAATTTCCTCATGGCCGAGTGCCTTGAAATTAGATGAAAACAATATGACATTCATCAGCGAAACTCGATAACTTATTACATCACCATCGCTAAATATTTCCCTAGGTCTTGCTTTTGTAAAGCGATCGTGTGCGGTCATCTTCTGATTAGTCTTATTCATTACATCGCTGCAGTATATGCAGAGAGAGAAAGAGAGAAAGAGCGTCTTAACGGAATATATTGTAACGGTATTTTCCCGTTAACATTAATTTTTAGTCTTCTGAGGGGAAGAATTCGGGCTTGAACACTAAGATAATTAATTATATACTTCTGTACAAGGTATAAGTAGGGTTTATTAATTAATTAATGTAAAGTTATGCAGTGTTCGGCTTTTTGGCGCCGTTGGCTGTACAATTAATTTGCGACGTAGAATTTTTCTGAAGGGTTCGTGTTCTTCTTTATCCGCGATGATATTGGATGCCGACTTATGCGCTCTGGATGGGCGATCAACGTCCCAACTAGGCGGTATCGAGCTCGTCCGTCTCGATCCTCGCCCTCCTGGCTGCTGCTACGCGGTCTGCTTGGCTCGATGAGCGGTTGCTGGCGCGTTGGTCAGCTGATACAGACGCCGGGTCTGTGCCCGTATCCGCGTTGTTTCTTAATTAATCGAAATAATTTGATTTTTGAGTTATTCCGCGTTCGTGCTCTTCGTTTGTTGTGTTCGTGCCGTTCCCGTGCATCCCAAAAGTGTTTTCATGCGGTACTATCGTTCTTGGATCGCAAGTGATGTTTATTCTGTGGTATCAGACGACAGTTGCAGCATCTTTATTTTCCAGTAATTTAAATTATTTATCCTTTACTTGATGAATCTCTCCAGCAATCTTCAGTGTTGGACCTGGACGTTCCAGCTATTCTTCTGTCTTGGTGAGTTGGTCTTTTATTTGATCTTTTTCTTATTCTTTGTGTCTTGTTGAGTGATGTCGTTCTCATCCGACGTGCTTGACAAGGCTAATAAAATTGTTTCTATCCTAATTATTGATCTATTTGTCCTAAAATTCTAAATCAAGTTTTTCTGGGTCAGGTTTACTGGTGCCCTCCTAATTCTTATTGTTTATTATTTTTCCTACCGTTTTTTCTACAATTCTACTTCAAGAGTCTCTTACTTCTTGATGCGGTGATTTATCACAAATTTTAAATCTACTGTATCATGACTTTATGTTATAATTTCTCTGAATGTTGTTCGTTATTCTCTTTTCTTTCTCAGTGTTGTTCCACTTTTTCCTTTCTCCAGGTTTCTAATTTGGAAACCTCTTGGTGCCACAACCGAGTCTTTCAAACTTATCGATGCGCTGCGTTGACAATTCTTCTTATAAATTATCCGGACTTATTGCTAATTATCCTACCTAAACTTTCTTATACTATTTTCTTAATTCTCCTAAACTGAACCCTACTCATCTATTTTAATGCCACCAACTTTCTCTTCTTAATTTGTTTTTTAGAATATTTTTTGTTTTTACACGGTCCAATGCTGTTTGGTATCAATCTTTTTATTAGTTCTTTCACTGAGTTTTACTGTATTCTTTTATTTATCACTCTTCTAATAAGTTTGCTGGGCTCACTCATACCCTTTTCTGTTAAAATTCTTGGATTTACTCTGAATTTCTGGATATTGCAATATTTTTACTTCAGCGCACAAGCGAGTTCTGCCTGGGTCGATACTTGAAACGAATAACAGAGTTCTCTCTGTTTGAAGTCGCCTTTTATACTTGTTCTCTCCTTTCCTCCTCTCTTATTTCAGCTCCTCTTATTCCACTGTCTTATGTGATTTCTATTGTTTCAGATTTCCCCGCCACCGTGCCCTGCCGTTCCCCTCACCGCTCGAGCGAGGCCAGCCGTTTGCGACCCGCTGTTTTTCGGCAGTGAGGGAACCTTCAGGATCTGACACGTTTTCGCTGTGTCTCATCACCGCTGTGCTTCAGTGAAATTATCTAGTCTTTTATTCTTTCTGCTTTCTGTACTTTCTTTCGTGTATTTATTCTAATTTTTATATTCAAATATATGATTTTTTATTTGTATTTATCTGTTTCTTATTTCTCTATCTTTCTCAGGTCGTGAGTACGTCACAATATATAAAAATGAGCCGTTTTGAAAAATCTCTAATTAATTGTCTGATTTACTATGGTTACTGCTACTACTACTCTAACAACACAATCATGGTCAGAGTGGTAAAGCGCTCATTGTTAAGAAAATTGATGGGTTTATATTGAAACGTAGACCGTCGTTGCGTTCACGGTGGGGGAGAAGAAATTTACAGATCACCCTATGGGAGCTTCCGATACAGGCGGTTGTTCGTAAAATTCGCGGTATGCTGTGCGAGTGTCATCAGCACGATTTAGTTGACGCGCATAATATTGGATTGTTTCATAATCAAATAATTATTGATTCGGTGGTGCGTGTTATTCGTCGACGAGGTTGGCTGAATGAGCCTGATCTGCAGCCCACACTCAATGAAAGACGTAAGTAATATACAGCGTTAATTACTTTTATTTTATTTTATTTCCTTTATTTCATAAGATTTTTATATATGGTAGTTCCATGGTATGAAGACGAAGAAATGGGATCCGACACCTATGATTTCGATGAGGAGGGTAGAACCGATTTACATGATCATAGCAGGGACAACGATGGTGGCAGCTCCGCAGGGAATCGTTGGATAAATTTTACCCAGCCATTCTGCGGCTATACACCAACAAACGGTCTTTTCATGGCCGACCTCGCGAGAGAACCAGATGAAGCCGTCGCAGGTCCATCGCGACAATACAGTTCAAACGATGATACCAACAGCAATATAGACAACGAGAAAGAAAAAGAAGGAGAAGAAGAAGAAGAAGAGAAGGAGAAGGAGCAGGACGAGGACGATGACGAGGAGGAGAAGGAAGGAAGGAAGGAGGAGGAGGAGCCGGTAGATTCAGGTAAGCTTTTAATAATACAATTACGCTGACGAAAATAAAAAAATTACGCGGATAATAATAGTAAAATGAAAAAACAGGGTACGAGTCGACCCAAACGTTTTTCGCTTTGCACGATTCACTGTGCCGAGACCGCCGACAATCGAGTTGGTTTACGAAATGCGTCGGCGATTCCCGGGTGCAGTCGATGGATTCGAGGACTAGAAGCAAATTTAAGTTTGTAATTCTTACGTTACACGAATTATATACATAATATATAGCTAGCGACAAACAAAAAATTAAATAAAATGAAATAAAAATTCTAATAAGTGGTTTAATTGTGCTTGCAGGTGGACAGACTGGCGATGGAAGAACTGCTGCACGAAGAGGTGATATTTTGCCTCCTGGTGAACGTTTCGGTATCGACAACGAGCAGAGACGATATTATCCACGCTTTAGGATGCAGGGTCGAGAGACAGATTTTTATTTTCGTCAGCCACCGGACGGTATCGATCATCTGACATCGTTCGATGGCGATATACGAGATGTTCTCACACGCCTTACAGAATCGTGCGAAGGACATGATTATGTGGGTATGACTCTGAGCGTACCGTCTTTCGCGCAAGGACCTGTATGGCTATCATTTCGACCAGCTCGTGACATCGTTCCTGACGATATATGGTGTAACGCGGCAAAATAGTCGAGCCGCGTCGCTCTCGCTCAACGGACGCCTACACGATCACGCAGGGTTGTAGGGTGGATTTTCGGAATTTATTTATTCTTTATTTTTATTTTTTTTTTGGTTGTTTTATTTTTTTAATATATATATATATTGCGAGCGACACGACCGAGGAAGGGTCGGGGGGAGAGGAGGAGGAGGATCATGCCGTATCCATCGATGGCTGGCTTCAGGACTCGATATCTTACATACGCCGATATTGTACACATCTCTCTGTTGCGAGATACGGTCCCGATCGACGTTCATTTACCAACGATACGCTGTTATCCAGCGTCGGCTACCAGCTACACGCAGCAGTCCATCCAGATCATGGGATCCATCCGCCGGACGAAGCTACCTTTTAACGTAATAAGCTACTCTCTGTAATATCGGTGGCTAATTTATGCGTTGTCCAGCTAAGGCGCTAGTCGCGGTCATCGTGCGACACCGGTTCCCCCAATTAACCGAGTTCGGCTCGCTAAGAGGGGGTCATAGTTCACGGGCACGCGTGCCGAACGGACCTCGAGGCTTTTTCCCGGTGACCGTTGAGCGAAGCAGACTGGCATGTACTATATATCTGTCCCGTTCGGCTCTACAAACATCCAACAAGCGAATCTTTGCCACTCGACACTATACGGGGATGGAAAAGAGAACGAAGGAAATACCATTTCGAAGTACCCTCGAGATTTCCCGGACTAAGGAACACCGCTGCATCATCGTTCCGGTGAGCTCTTCTCCCTTCCAGGGTCTTTCGTTACTATTATATTATTTTATCGTTTATTTGAGTATTCAAAATTTAATCGAGCTTGGTCACCCCTGTGGCTCTAGCACACCGTGTGCAGAGTAGTGATTTGTATTGGGTAGCGCGGCGTTTAGGAGAAATAAACTCGAGATCGTGTAACGTGTAGAGACCGGGGAAAAGTCACTTTATTACTAGTTTTATAGTTAAATCGTGCGCGCATTAGGCCGTTATCCCGGAGTGCTTTGAACTTGTGAATTGGGATGTGTGGGATTTGAACGGAATAGACCGCGTCACGGATTTTAACGAATTATAGACTTTAGATTTATGTGAGTTAATTTGAGTTTCCTTTTGTTTCGATTTAGAAGGTCGTGCGCGCGTTATCACGTCGTCCCGTGGTGTGTTTTGTGTAGAAGGGACTAGAACGTTATATACCGCGTCGCGGATCATTCCAATCACTCGGCGGTTCGCTGTTTTATTTATTTATTTATTTATTTATTCCTTTATCTACTATTCATTATTTTATTTATTATTTGTTATTGATTGGTTATTTATTATATTTTATTCAACTAACGAGGTGTTGATCAGGATTATTATCCCCACATTATTTATTTTATTATTATTATTATTCTTGGTTATTATTGAATTATTGACCCTCATTTATTCGTTATTGGAAATTTGTCGCTGAATATTATTTGAAATTCATAACGAGCGAGATAGGATATATATAACATCTGCAGAGTATGAGAGTGAGAGAGAGAGAGAGAGAGAGAGAGAGAGAGAGAACGGGATAACTGCTGCCGCTGAATTAAAGATTAAAATTAGGATACTGGACTAGATTTGAAAGATTGTTAAAAAAAGAGAGACTAATTTTACGGGACATTTTAGTTAAATTCTAAATTGATGTTTATTGAAGAAATAAAGAAGTTTGTAAGTCCCGTACCTGCTGTTATTGTTTGAATTATTTACTGTTATTATTTTATTTATTGATTTATTATTTATTTAGCGGACTTTATTGATTGTTTCTCGTTTGGTGTAGTTATTGACAATATTTTAGTATTTGACCTGGTTCATTGATTCTAACAACTTATTTTGATTAATTGATTTTGTTCGTATTTTATTTGGACAAATCTGTAACTTGACAGCCCGAACCACCGACTCTGCCTTGAACAGCTGTAGCTAGCAATGGTTGAGTCTGACCTAACATCTTGTCATTTTTCCTTCCGGCGCGTAAGCGCCTGGCGCCCAACTCGTGAGAGGAAATAAAAGGAAGGAAAAATAGCTTGGGTCAGCTATAGGTAACGTGGTACGATGAGGAGCAAATTTACGTTACAATGGCGACTAATTAATAGTGCAGCTCAGAGCGCGTGCGAATTTCGAATAGACGCTGATACATGTAGAATGACGACATGTATAGTACAAGGTGTCGAAGGAGCCAGTGTGGGCACCAGGCTTACACACGAGTCTACAGGGTGTCCCAGCTACATACACCTCATTACGACGGGTTGCATACTCCTAGGAGCGCGCCCAAGCGCGCATCGAGCCGGTAATACAGAGCGTGTCAGTATAATCACTCGCGTATCTTTACAAAAGTTTCAGTATAGCGAGTCATCACGCTGTCAACCGCTTCGCATAATAACCCGAAAAAACGTCATATTTATAAAATATTTTAATTTCTAAATGTGTGTTTAAATGCTTGAAGTTTTTAATGTTTATTTGGGCGTTTAAATAATACAGAACGTTTAAATCTTTAAATATTTTTATGTGTTTAAATTATTGAAGGTTTAAATGTTGAAACGTTGCAGAAATGCAATACGGGTACTTTCTTTTAGTTGTTCTTTCTATCAAAATTATGAATCGACTGCAAACTGTAGTCTGCTATGTTTAAATTCATTACATTAATTATGCAAATTCGAACTTCAAGATTCAATTTAGACTCGTGCGCACGTCGGGATTATGTGCGTTTCGCCGAAACTGAATTTTAAACATAGCAAACTACAATTTGCAGTCGATTCATAATTTTGATAGATAGGACAACTAAAAGAACGTATCCGTACTGCGTTTCTGCAACGTTTCACCATTTAAACCTTCAATAATTTAAACACATTTAAATATTCAAAGATTTAAACGTTCTGTAACATTTAAACACCCAAATAAACATTTTAATCTTCAAGCATTTAAACACACATTTAAAAATAAAAATATTTTATAAATATGACGTTTTTTCGGGTTATTATGCGAAGCGGTTGACAGCGTGACGACTCGCTGTACTGAAACTCTTGTAAAGATACGCGAGTGATTATACCGTCACGCTCTGTATTACCGGCTCGATGCGCGCTTGGGCGCGCTCCTAGGAGTATGCAACCCGTCGTAATGAGGTGTATGTAGCTGGGACACCCTGTATAGCAAAAAAGTCAATTTTACGCATAAGTAATCGCAATAATTTGTGTCAGCAACGATCCCTTGTCACAGCCCGAGCGCTTGCCAAACGCGGTCAAATACGTACGGGTGAGCTACACAGACGATGGTGTCAAATTCGGAACGGGCTTCGAGGTGCGCAATATAGAGCAGAGATAGAGCTTGCGCGTAATGCAGGGGTAACGACACCGTCTAGAGGGTGCGGTACGCGCAAAATTCAGCTCTTTTAGAAGTACTAGGTTCACGAGGGTATAGCGATTATTGTTTATGAATTTCTCACCTTCGGAAAACGCGTTGCGTCTCTGTACGATGGGCGAAAATACGTACTCACTGCAATAGGTAAAATTAATCATACAGTCTTTATTCTCTATTACGAGCGTTCTCATCACTACCAGCTAATATTAAATCTCGCTGGTGCGCTAGGTAGTCGGGGGTTCTGCGAACAATGTAATTCCAAGTATATTCGAGTACTCGAGCATCGCTGTAGCTATCAATGTGCTCTATGTAAATCCACTTACTGCAACGGCAATAGAGACTCTCAGCCTGAGTATTGCACAGACTGTAATCGTTCGTTGTTTGGTTCTTTTTGCCTCGCTCATCACAAGGGTGAGGGCTCCGCGAGTATCACGTCTCGTAAATATAGACGGTACAGCGTCTGTAAAGCATTGAAAATCTGTAGAGGCTGCTCGCGTATGATTAAAACCACACATAAAAAGATGCATGTATGTGGTATATCGTTTTGTATTACATGCAAGCAAACGCGACCGACTATGCATGCGTGTTTTGTAACACCTCTCAAGAAACCAGAGGCGCAAAAGGAGAGGAAAGAAGTCAAGCCTTCCACGAGATTTTTATTTTATGATTTTGAGACGCAACAACACGAGCAATTGCACGATGATAAATCGAGACGAATTCACGAGCCGAATTTATGTATTACACAATGCGTATGTATAACATGTCTGGATATCACAGATATAGAGACCGATTGTGCTGACTGTGGTAAACATGAATTCGTGTTTATCGATGATCCCGTTGGGGAGCTCGTGAAATTGGCATTATCGAAAAAATTTAAAAGACCATCTGTATTGCTCATAATGCGAGAGGTTTCGACGCGCAATTTATGCTACGGTATTCAATCGAAGTGCAAGAAACACAGTTGCTCTCTCTGATTATGAATAGTACGAATATTATCTCGATGAAGATTGGCGATGTCGTTTTTCTCGATAGTCTAAACTATTTACCCATGGCTCTTAGCGATTTATCTAAGGCCTTTGGTTTCGCTGATGAGGTGGCAAAAAGAACATTTCCCCATTTATACAACACACCGGAATATCAGAATTACTCAGGTCCTCTGCCAGCTATGCATTTTTACTCACGCGATACCATGTTCTCAGCGGATCGCGAGCGATTTTCAAAATGGTATGAAAAAGAATTAAGTCGCGTCGATTATAAATTTGATTTTGCGACGCAATTTGTGCAATGTTGTCGTACAGATGTTACGGTTTTGAGATGAACGTGTTCAGCTTTTCGAGAGTTACTTATACGTTGCGGGAGCGTGTGCCCCTTTACAGAAGCATGCACGATAGCATCAGCTCGTATGAGAGTATTTCGAAAGAATTTTCTACAGAAAGATCGCATTGTGGTGGTACCACCAGGGGGGTATCGCTGGGGCGATAAGTAGTCGCGCAAGGCTGTTGTATGGCTCGTATGGCTCGAGCGTGAGCGCAATTGCGTTATCGCTCATGCTGGACGCACGAGAGAGTATCGCCCTCCGACCGGCCTACCGCCTGTCGACGGATACTACGAAGATGCGGGGGTCCATCACGTTCTTGAATTTCACGGCTGCTTTTGGCATGGTTGTTCGCGATGTTATCGCGTGAATAGAGATGCTCGAACTAAATTCGGCGATACAATAGATTAGCGATACGAGCGTACCGTTCTTATTTCCAGGCGAATCAGATCGAATGGGTACACTCTAACCGAAATATGGGAATGCGATTTTGACAGATGACTCGAGAATAACGAGGAAATGTCGTTATACGTAAAAAATCACGCCATGGTCAAGCAGGCGCCTCTCGAACGACGCGATGCATTCTTTGGCGGTCGAATGGAAATTTTTGTAAGCTTGTACGACGTCGCGAATGGGGAGCAGATATGGTATGTGGATGTGTCCTCGCTGTATCCATGGGTGTGTAAGAATGGAAAATATCCCGTTGGACATTCGAAATTGTATGTAGGTGACGAGTGTCGAGAACTCGTAGGACTTGAAAACGATCTAAGTGTCGTCAAGGGTCTCGTGAAGTGTAACGTGGTAATACCGCGCGATTTGTATATACACGTACTGCCTGTTCGCATGTATGGGAAACTACTGTTCCCCCTGTGTAGAACGTGCTTTACAGATATGGACACATCCGAGGGTTGTACACACGATGACACGACTGAGCGAGCGTTTGACGGCACATGGTTCGTGGACGATCTGAGGAAAGCTGCGTCGCTCGGATATAAGGTGACGCGTATGTATGAAATTTGGTAATACGTTGTTACGCAGTATGACTCGACAACGCGACGAGGTGGTCATTTTGCCGAGTACATCGATACATTCCTAAAAATGAAACAGGAGGCGAGTGGACCGCCAACAGAGTGTAACGATGACGAGCAAGCAATAGCGCGTTTTATAGAATTGTACAAGGAGTTTGAGGGTGTATATCTCGAGCGAAGTGCTTTGCAGCTAAATCCGGGTTTACGTTCACTCGCAAAATTGGCTCTTAATTCATTCTGGGGGAAGTTTGGTCCGCAAGAGAATTTCACGAAAACCGTTATCGTTTTCACACGCGCGGAGCTAATAAATTTACTAACGAGTCCGGCGATTGAGGTGACGGGAATGCTACCGGTTAATCACAAGATTATGTATGTAAACTATGTGAGCAACCGCGATGCTATCCAACCATCCCCGACATCAAATGCCGTGATTGCAGCATACACGACGGCACAGGTACGCCTAAAATTATACAGTTATCTTAAGGGGCTCGGGCGACGAATATTGTACTGCGATACGGACTCCTGTATTAACGTGAGTCTCCTCGGTAGTAACGAGTATGAGCCGCCAATCGGTCAATTTATAGGAGATCCACGGATGAATTAAGCGAATCTGGGCCTGGTAGTTATATAACTTCGTTCGTTTCGAGAGGACCAAAATTTTACGCATACCTTGTTCATAAACCCGACGTTGCGATTATTGAAAAATGTAAAGTAAAGGGTATCACGCTAAACTTTGCGAATAGCCGTCACGTAAATTATAACGTATTACGATCTTTCGTGACAGGAGCAAGGAGCGTACCTATTATTTTTAAATTCATGGCTATTTGACGCACGGAATTTCATCATGTAGTGACGCGTAAAGAAACGAAATCATGCGAACCTGTTAACACGAAGCGAAAGCGGCACGGGATGTACTCTACTATACCGTACGGCTATTGTGAAATACGCTAATTCGGATAACGCAAAAAAGTATATAGATTTACGGTTGTATTCGCGATATTTAAAAATAATCTTTTTGTCTAATTTCATGTGACATATTTACTGTGTACAATACATTTAAAAAAAAATATATATATTTATAGATTTATTATGTATAAAACCATTGTCCGCTCGTTCTTTTTGTGCTGCTATCTCTCTACCGTTCCCTTTTGTTCTGACTTTCTTATCGTTGATTCCTTTTGTCCCATCTTTCTTATCAAGTGTTTCCTTTTGTTCTGACTTTCTCGTGCTACCTCCGTGGATATAATATTGCTGTTTAGAATTTGATGATTCGTAAAATTTGCACATAGAGATGTATGCATAGTGAAATAAAAATATTGCTTTATTTGTGAGAAATATTAAAACTATCGTTATTTAATTTACATACGGTGTAAACACCAGCTTATACGGTGGGCCCGCGCCTCATCAGCTATTGCAGGCGGGCCGCGCCTTATCAGCTTGTTAAGGCCGCAAAAATAGCTGATGCCGCGGGATCGCCACTGCCGCCGCTGCCGCCGCTGCCGCCGCCGTCTCGGTATAAGCTTATTTAAGAGTCAGCTGATTGATTTTGATAGACACTCATCGAGATGGATACACGTTGGAAACATCCATAGACACCCGTGATAAGCGGTCCTACGGGTTGTGGTAAGACATATTTTGTCAAAAAATTCTTAAATACATGCGCGAAATGACGGATGTCCCGTTCGAGCGTATACTTTTTTATTACTCAGCGTGGCAGTCCGGGTATTCAGAGTACGGTGATAAAATCGAATTTCGCGAGGGTTTACCGCAAGCAGCAGATTACTTGAATGATACAAGACCTAAACTTATGGTAATTGACGATCTAATGCGCGAGGCATCCAAAAATACTGTGGTCGATCTCTTCACCAAGGGTAGCCATCATACGAATCTTAGTGTCATTTTCATCACGCAAAATCTCTTCCATCAGGGTCACGGGCAGCGCGATATCTCCTTAAACGCTAATTATATCATTGTCTTCAAAAATCCGCGAGTGAAATTCTAAACTCTCACTCGTACAAGAGCGAGAGAGAGCAATGAATAGCGTACCAGCAGGTTTTACAGCGTTATCTTCACTTGGTCGAGTACGATAATGCAATACCGAATATTTCATCAAAACAAAAAATAGCACTACTCGATAGTCACGAAAATAAATCCAACGACGTTTTAATGAACAAAGTTAAATCTCGACTCAATGACACACTTATTATCGATAGCGTACCATAACAATTTTAAACTAAAGCAATATTGTTGCTTCGCAATTTGCATTGCAGCGCCGTTGGTAAAAAAATCGACATGGGCTCGTAACGGTGTTGTGTCCATAGACGGCAGAAGAATTTCAAATTCCAATATCGTTGATCTTGTTTACGAGCTAGAAAACGCGAGCAACCCATCGGTCGATCTCACTTTGTCAAACTCCTGCGAGCGATACAGATGCCACGCGAATTTATTGGCAATCCCGAGTTACTACACGAGGATACACCTCCATTATCCTTGACACCGCAGCGGCGTCTTATTTTACCACGCGATAGTGATAGTAGCAGCAGCAACAGCAGCAACAGTAGCAACAACAACAACGAGGCTGAGACCGCACACTCAAACAGAGATTTAATTCTCACGGCGGAAAACGACATCATCGCGGGATCTGGAGGGGGATGAAGAAGGGGACGAACAATTGCAAAACATCGCACAAGTAGAGAGCCAACGACGCCCCAGTGAATATCGATCCCCCACACAGTTAGAAAAGAAAAAGAAAAAGAGACCAGTTAACTGATCATCGTTAAAATTATGAAAATTCTTAAAAAAATCTATTATGACGCCGCTCATCCTGCCTCCTATTCTCGAGCAAAAAATTTGGCCCAGGTGGATCGAAGAGTAGCGCAAAAAAATGTTTTACCATGGCTCAAAGCACAGGATTCATATAACGTGCATCGTCTCGTTCGACGACGATTTCCCCGTCGTACGTACAACGTGCGTAATATAGACGATGTATGGGAGGCTGATTTAGCTGATCTTCGCTCGATAGCCGCGTACAACGATGGGTACGCATATCTGCGTGTTGTTATTGACGTGTTGAGCAAATACGTGTGGGTCGAGGCTTTGCGTAACAAAACGAGCGCAAACGTGGCCCGCGGTCTCACACGCATACTCGCAAGCAGTAACAATCGTCGCCCGCAGCAATTGCAAACTGGTCGAGGCAAAGAATTTATCGGCGCTCCGTTTCAGCAAATTGTCAAGAAAAAGAATATCGATTTTCACGCTGCTCGTAACCCTGATGAAAAAGCCTCGATTGCCGAGCGTTTTAATCGCACGATAAAATAGCGAATGTAGCGTTACTTTATATACAGGCAAAATAAGCGTTACATCGATGTTTTACAAAATTTTTTATATGCTTATAATCACACTAGACACAGAGGAACGCGTATTCCTCCGAGCGAAGTAACCCTCGAAAATGCCTCCATACCCCGAGAAAATTTTGCACGGCGTTACGAGCGTAACACGAGAAAAATTAAAAAGCCTAAATACAGTGACGGTGACTTGGTACGTATCAGTACAGCTAAAGCAGCATTCGTGAAAGGATATGAGCGTGGTTGGAGTAACGAATTATTCAAGATTCTACGAATATCAGTGAATCAAGAACGATTCGTGTATATTTTACACGATCTGAATATGATCGCGAGTACGAGTACCTCCGTCATCTGAGAAGACGAAAGAGAAGAAGAGGACAAAGAGGAAGAACGCTCGGAATCACCGTCCCTGATAAATATGAGCTCCAAGGATGGCTCTTTCTTTGTCGTACGACCGAGCAACAGTAGTATGCAGTATTTTTCGAATAATACGACGACAAAATGTATTACAAAACTACCGCGTCACATAACGTTTGTACGGAAAATGGTCTATTTCTCTTGTGGAAATTGCTTAGCTCTTTTACATGTTCCTACAGTAGGAAATTTCGTATCTTTTGGGGATGGTAATTATGATTTATCGGGTTTAAATCTTTTAACACGGAGACGTGCTGATAGAGACCAAGTTTCACCTGGTGTATATCGCTCTATAGACGCTCTTTTGGAGAGTATAAATAAGTTAACTCACGTGGCCAGTCATTTGCGGTTTAAATCGCTTCCGAGCGGGCTAGTCGAAGTGGCGCACGTATGCGACGATCTACGATACCATGACTTTCGCGTATCGCCCGCTATCGCAAGGCTACTAGGATTCTCGGAAGAGGCCTGTATGTCTGTAATGATAGAGCCGCATTGCGAATCCACAGGGTCGAGGCCTGCATCTCTCACCGATGCTATACCGGGCAGCATGTTTCTCTACACAGATATCTGCGAGAGCTATATTACAGGGAATGTACAAACACCCCTCTTACGAGTTGTTCCCATTGATACTGATGACAGTATTATTCGATAAAAATTAAATCGTTTTTAACGCCACGATATATACCTCTCTTGCGCAATGATTTACACACTATCGAGATCGATATAAGAGACGAATTTGGGGATCCTATATAATTCGAACAGGGAATGTTAACTGTGACACTACATTTCAAAAGGTCCCACGATTGATTACACCACGATGGATGATATTGACAGTGTGCAGTATGGATGGGGTCGTCGTGGGTACGGTGGTATTAGCCATGTTTATATCGGACCACTTAATCAATGAGGACACGGTATCGGCAGCTTTCTCGGGGGCCCGTTTCGTCGAGTGTTACGACTTTTAAAGACGGGCGCTAAAGCCGTTGGAAAAGAAACATTGCGCGCTGGTGTAAACGTAGCCGGTGATATCCTTGATAGAAATATAGCTGTGAAAGATGCTATTCGCGAGAGAGCGCGAGAATCAGGCAGTAATCTCAAACGCAAAGCCTCTGAAAAAATTGACACTCTCATGCGGGGGTCTGATTATAAAAAGCGCAAAATTTCACGAACTCCTCATTCATCGAACGAACATAAACCACGACGTATCTCCCGTGAAAATAAAAGTGTAATGAAGAGAAAAATAATAAAAAAAAAAGAAGAATAATAAGAACAATAAGAAGAAGAAGACTCGTCAACGAACGGTTGTAGATATTTTTGGATAGGTGAAACAAGATGGCTTTTCTACATGCGTATAATTATCGGTTTTGTCGATAGCAAAACGTTTAACGGCGACTTTAGTATGAATCCATTCAATTACCAAAATTATAAGATAAATTATCTCTCGTTGTATGTTGTAACGGTATTAAATGTTAACATTGCCCTTAATGGGCTTGTTCGGACTCGAGCATGAAGGAAAGTAATTTTAGGCTTTTGTAATAGGTAGAAGTAGGGTTTATTCAATAAAACAGATGAGAATTATGCGATACATCATAGAAAATTCAATTATTTCGCCCCTTTTTCTCGGTATTATGGCTACCTCGTGCCTTACAATTTATTATTCCCGGGCACTTGAGTGCATTTATAATCGTGTCCGCGGGTGAATTTAAAGAATATGTTTCATAATTAATATGTGCTATGATACGAGAGAAAACGTTGATAATTAATATATTCATAATGTGAAAGTATTCTAAACTTGATCTGACAACAGAATGATAAACGCCGCTTGATAATTTCTAGCTGTTCGTCGCGATCCCTAGGTAAGTGGTTTAGCCTGCGTACCGTCGGTAACTAGCCGACCGCCGCTCATAGTATCGAGACTATCCTTGTGTCTACCACTGAGTCGTTCAATACTCACTATAGGCCCGTCGGTGGGAGTGGACTTTACTGCTGATATGATGATTTTGTTTCAAGGTTGACTTGCGCGTCCACCCGACCGCTGCTACAATCCGGCGTCAGTGCGATGCATTCTGAGTGCATGCGCAGTGACTCGGTATATCAGGGCCGTAACTTGTGTATTTCTCGCCTTTTTATATTTTGCCTCCAATCTATCTTTTAATTTGTATCCCTACTGAAATTTCTATGCTATCTGGTCTTTCATAATGCAGATATTATATCCTGGTTATTTAATCTACTGTGAGGAGCATTCCGTGTCCGAGAGAGTAGACGGTTGATTTGGCTCGATCCTTGGCTACCAGAGAGAGTGAGACCGCTTTGTTGATGTTTGGGTCTGCGGTGCGTTGGCCTCGAACGCAGCACCGACTCAGCTGCTTCCCGTCAGATGTATGTGGCAGGTACCACAGCTGGGCTCTATCAGTACGGCTGCACCTAGCGAGGGTTGGCTGCTCTTCCTTCCTGGTAGCTGGACTTCTGCGTTGGCGGGACCTGCGAACAAAACTGTTTCACGAATGCCGAAATTCTGGCCTTTTTATACCAGAGTCCCCTCCAGTCGGCCCATGCTTTTGGTATAACTGTAGTTGGTGGCGGTCCTGTAGCCCATCTTCCTGTAGCCCACTGGTAGCCTTGGTACTTTTTGAAATTATTCGTTGGTTTTTAATTTTCTACCGGTGCTTTCGAACGAATAACGGGACCTTGTCTTTGACGTACCGGCCTAATGGTGTGAGTGACGCTCGGTAGCCGTGCTCTGTTGTATGTGTACCGAGCGTCGCGAGTCGCCGAGTACCAGCTAGTCTACTTGGTGTATATAACGTGCGGTAGCGATGCCTTAGTGTGTGCACCGCGCGTTATTAGGTAGCCTGTACGTTACATTGTCCCCCGATCCGAGGTGAACCGGTGAACCGAGGATCTCTGCACTCCTGTTTATCTTTCTCCTTCTGTCTTTCTCCATTATTTTTCGCTGGGATTGCCGTCTTTGTTTCTCCTATCCCCTTCGTGCTTAGAAATCTCTCAGGTCTCTATCTGACTATCGTTCTATTTTTGATCTTGTAATTTTATTTATTATTATTATTATTATTTTCTAGTATTCTTCTTATCATTGCTATTTCTCTACTTTTACCATAATTCTCTTCTAATGGTCCTTTTCCTTTATTGTTCGCTTATTTAACTTACAACTAAGCCGACGAGGGTTCTATGACTAGAAATAATCTTAACCCTGTTTTCACAATCGAGCGAGAAAAACTTTTTAGTATAATTATAAAAAGTTAACATAGAGATAAAAAAAAATGGTGAATCTTATCATACTAATAATTTTTAAAACAAAATAGATATAAAAACAATGTGAGCCTTATTCTTCTAATAATTTCAAACAAAAATAGCTTAATTAATTTAAACACAACAAAAATATAGGATTCTTATATATATATATATTTTTTTTATTTTTATTATTTTTTTTTTATGTTGACTCGCCGTCGGAACCGGCCCAGCTCATAGCTTCTGATTCTGAGGATTGGTCCACTTCCTCCTCTTCTGTCTCATACGTCTCGTAGCCCGAGTCTTCCCCCTCGTTCTCAATCCAAAAATGCGGATCCAACATCAGTCCACCATCCGTTCCCCAGTCAAAATACGCGGGGTTTGGCTGTGGCACAACGATTCCATGGTGGATCAATTCCTCGCGGAGTTGACAAATCGTCCCCTCCTCCGTCATTCTCCAGATATCCGCCCATCGTGCCTGGGCATTGGTTACTTCCGGGAGGATCGTGACGTTCCAGGGGACTCTTTCCAAAATTTGACGGGTTATTTGAATTCCCTGGTCAGTCCATCCTCCGGCAGGTGCCCCGATCTGGCTGAGGCCGATTGGAATGGCCTGGAATGAGATGTGTTGTGTTTCTGGAGGTGGAGTGTAACACTGGTAGATGTTCGCACCCACATCCACCCCCAGATCTCCCAGCCAGACCAGTATTAGCCCTTCCTCTTCTTCGGTGGTCATAATTCCCCGGAGGAATTTGTCCTCCTCCCGGAAAAGAATTTGTCGCCCAATGCGGTCTTCCCCCGGTGTCAACTGACGAAGACCCTGCGTTTCCAGTGGAATATTCCCCACGTATTGCAGAAAACCACTAGTTCCCTCTGGGTCTTCTTTATAAATATAGATTCGTTGTGGATCCGCGATGCTTAGGAACGTCACGTTATAGTGTGTTCCCTCCAAATTCTCGACGGGATAATTCCGGAATGACATTTCAGTAGCGTCTGTTTGCCTCGAGGTTTGACTAGTGACTGGCGGTTGACTCGAGACGGGCGTCCGTTTGGCCAGACGTATCGGAGTCTTATTCGAAACGTCCTCTATCCCTTTGAATTTCGGCCCGGACACCAACCTTTTATATTGTCGTCGGTTAGCACTGTACAGCCGTCTCGGTCGATCGGATACATAACGTCCCAGCGTTCCGTCTTAGTCCTTTTTATGTTGCAATAATCCAAAATTGTCTTCCAGCTTTTAACGTTTTTTTTTTCCAACATCTATCTTCTTTAGTTTCCAAATTTTTATTGTTTTTTTCGTGGATGTTTCCATTTTCAGAAATTTTCTGGGGTCTTGGTGCCTAGTTGCTGGCCAGCGGTCTACTGTCTCGACCTCTCGATGATACCGGTATTATCCTTAGTTTTTTTTTTTTTTTTTTTTTTTTTTTTTTTTAAATCATGATTTTTAAATTCTCTCCGTTATAAAATTTCTTCTATGTTCTCACTCTGCCTGACCCCTCTGTATCTTCATTATCGGTCCTAGGTGTTAGATCGATGGTGTATTTCGGTGTTGTTATCATTTGTAAATCTCGCCTTTGTTTACCTTTCGAGGTTGTGTCCGGTAGGTAATACTCCGGCTGATTACTGCTTGAGTGATTCCTTTTCTTCATAGATGGTTCTTCGATGGTGGTTTACTTAAGGCTGTTGAGTTGTCTTCTCTTTCCTTATAGCGATGTGCCTATGCTAATCCCTATAATTCTTATTTTTACCCTGACTCTTTGAAAGATATTTTTAGTATTTTTTTAAAAAATTTTTTTTTTATTGCCGATAAATTTTTTATATCCCTATCTCTTTTAATTCCTCGATTTAATTTCTTTTTTTTATTATGATTATTATGATTATCATCTATTATTATCCTTTTTCATTATCTTAAAAATATTCTTAGTACTTAAATCTTATTTCTTATCCCGATCTCCCTATTTCTTCATCTGTTCATTTATTCAGTTATTTTCCGATGCACCCTTTCTATTGTCCCTTGTTTTGCTCTTCGTCGTGGTATACTCGGTACTTGGTGAGCAAGCTGGCGTGGAATTTTCCGCGTATCCTCTTCGTGAGTGGGTCCATGAGTTCGTAGGTGGCTAATCCTACACATTTCTTTATCTCGTGTGGGCCTTCTCGGAGTGGCAGAAATTTGGATGTTATCTGGTTTGCCGGATCAGAGACATTGAGTGCCTTTACCAGTACCACATCTCCTTCATCAAAAGTTGTTAATTTATGTGTACTGTTAAAACGTTCGGCCCTCATTGCTCCTTTCTTTATAATTCTTTCTCTGGCAATTCTTATCTTAGCATCGTAGGTGAGTGGATCATCCTCTTCACTCACTGGTATTCCTAACCATTTATTCCACAGCCGGATTGGTTTTTTCTTTCGCTGTAATTCCGTTGGAGTGAATTCTGTGGTCTCGTGATGGGATTCATTTATGCAGTCTTGCACCACCTGCACCCATTTGTACCAACCGGCGTGATTATCCTTAAGGAAAGTCCTAAAAAATCGTCCCAATTCTCGATTCACCCGTTCCACAATATTACCTTGAGGATGGCGTATCGAGGAGAATACTGCCTTTATGTTCTCGTCCTCCAATTTTTTTAACCAATTTTTCGCAGTAAATTGCGTTCCATGATCGAATTGAATACGATTTGGTTTCCCAAACTGCGGAATGTAATCTTGGAATATCCGTTTTATTACTGTTGCTGTATTCGCTTTTCGCATCGGAAACAGCACTACATATTTACTGAATGCATCGATCGTGACTAGGATGTGTTTTACTCCTCCGATAGATGTTGGCAGAGGCCCATAGAAATCGATTGATATTAAGTCCCCCGGTCTCTGGGGAATAATCATCTGCATTTCGGCGTAATTTGTCTGTACTGCAACCTTGCTACGTTGACAAATATCACAGCATGCGATGAGCGACCTTGTAAGTTTTACCAGGTGTGGATGTGAGAAATCCTCATCGAGAATACGGAAACACTTCCGGGCTCCAATATGTCCATAAAGCTCGTGACATTCCACAATTATCTGTCGAACCAAACATTTCGGAAGCACGACTTTCCAGATACGAGCTTTCGTGTGTTTCTGTAGAATTTCCTCCCGTAACCAAAATTTCTTCTCTTCCTCGGTGTCGTTTTCTTTCTCTAGAAATTCCATAATTCCACGCAAGTCCTCCTGGTCCCTTTGATGCTTTGCAATCTTCTTCATTTCTTTTATTAAGTCTTTTGATGCCTTGCGTGCCAGAGTTGAAGCAATTACTACCAATCCTTTTGCTGTGTCCTCGTTCCCTTCCATGCGGCTCAGAGCGTCGGCAACCGCGTTTTTTTTCCTTCGAGATGCTCTATATCTAGATCGTAATCTTGGATTGACAGGACCCACCGCATTAATCTTTCTGCCATGAAGCGACATGTTTTAAGAAATACTAATGCCTTGTGGTCAGTCTTAATATTTATTTTTGCACCTCGAAGATAAGTCCTGAATTTTTCCAGAGCCCATACAATAGCTAATAATTCCTTTTCGGTAGTGATATAGCCATGTTCTGCTCCTTTCAGTGTCCGACTCGCAAAAGAGATCACTTCGTTTTCTCCCTTGTCATTTTCTTGTGATAAGATGACTCCAAGCGCATACCCACTTGCATCCGTGGTTAGTGTGTATGGCTTCTGTACATCAGGAAATCGAAGAATCACGGCTTCGCAGAATAAATTCTTGACTCTGTCAAAAGCCTCTTGGTGAATTACGTCCCATTTCCACCTCACCCCCTTCCTCAGCAATTCTAGAAGTAGAGTGGTCTCGTGGGCATGGCGGTTGGTAAACTTTGTATAGAAATTTATCAACCCCAAAAATCCTCTTAATTGTTTCAGATTTTTCGGTGCCGGATATTCTTTAATTGCCTTTATTTTCTCAGGATCGGGTTTAAGTCCCCCCGTCGTGAGAATGTGGCCGAGAAAGGACACTTCTTGTCGGAAGAAATGTGACTTCTTAAATTTTAGAGTCATTCCGTGCTCTTTGAATCGCTGAAATAAAATCTCGAGATGAGTGAGATGTTCCTCATGGTTTTTCGATAGTACCAGTAGGTCGTCAACGAAATTTATGACAAAGTCTAATTCGTCTAGTACTATGTCTAGTGCTCGAATCAAACTCGCCGTACTTGTCTTCAGTCCAAAAGGCGTCACAGTAAACTCATAGCATTTTCCATTATGCTGGAACGCTGTATATTTTCTGGGATCCGGGTGTAACGGAATCTGCCAGAAACTGCTCGTGAGATCTAACGTCGAGATTACTGATTTTCCTCCACATCTTTGGAAAATTTCTTCGATAGGGGGTGCATTGTTATGATCGTTTACCAGGTAGTTATTAAGTTCCCTGGCATCCAGACACAATCGAACACTCTCGTCATCCTTTGTGACGGGCATTAAGGGGTTAATAAAAATACTTTCGGATTTTTGTATCACCCCGTAATCGAGCATCCGCTCAATTTCTCGTTGGACCCTATCTCGCTGTGCTAGTGCTACTGGATACGACCGATGAAAATACGGTTTTGGATCCTTGAGGGTCAAATGATGGATATATTTCGACATCCTTCCCGGTCTTTTATCAAATACCACCAGATTTCGTTCGACGATGGCCTTGAAATTGTTTTTGATATTAATTTCGAGATCTTTGCACTCTTCCATCTTCTCCTCGAATTCCCTCTCCGATAATTGAAATTCTTGAGGCATTGCTGTTGATTCTTCTTGGATGGTGCAGATCTTTTTACCATCCCCTTTCGGTACCGAGCTCGGATCAGCTAATTTCCATAATCCGTTGATTAATTCTGCGACTACCAGATCTCTGACCGCAACACATTTATTTCGAGCATCGACGGAAATCTGAAGATTCATCATTCCGTCAATATCGATCAGGATCGGTTGCAGCAGTTTCGGAACAATTAACAATTGGATCTCTCCTCTCGATCCATATGTATTTGCTCCAACGATAATCTGTTTCTTTACCCTTTCCGCCTCTCCGCCAAATGCTCCTACGACCTTCGTCGAAGTGGCAGGCAGTGTGGGGCATTTCTCAAATTTTTCTTTATATTGATAAAACAAATCTTCCGAAATGCAGCTTACCTCACTGCCACTGTCAATCAGACTTTTTACCGTCACCCCCTCGACCTCCACGGGAATCTCAGGACACCGAGGATGTACATCGTCGTACCATTTTTCCTCCTTCCTCGGTTCATCTTGTAAGAATTCTCGTGGATCTTCGGTGACCGTAAAAACCGGGTAGTCTTTCGCATCTCGGTCATTGCTGCTCCATTTTTCCGCCGCTCCTTCAGACTTATTCCGCCGATTATCGGCCTTACTGAGGGTTGCTATTCCCTGTTCTTGGCACGAAAGTTTCGGTTTTTCAGTGTTCCTCGGAATGGCTTGGTTCTTGGATGGCTCACATGCAAATTTCCCTTTGTCCGTCTTCAACTCTTCTTCCATTTCCGTCTCTTTTATTACTCTTCGTTCCTTCCTTTTCTTATTCTTCTTCTCCACTACCTCGCTTCGCTCCTCCTTTTTGTGTTTTCGTCCTTCATTTATTTTCGTTGCGCCTCGTCTTTTGCTTTCCTCCTTCTTAATTTTTTTCTACGGGCGCAACGTCTAAGCGCTTTCCGGATTATTTGCCTGGGAACCGTTCTGTTGTACTCGTGCCGCCGGAGTCATCGTGTGCCCGATAAATGGTCCAGGAGGATGCCCCTGGATCATATTCGTTTGTCTTGATAGCTCCTGCTCTCTCCTCGGAGTTGGTGGAGGTGTTTGCTGCCATGCCGTAGGTCGAGCATTCCCCTGGTCTCGTGGTGGAGGTGGAGGTGTTTGGTACCGCGGCGGTTGTTCTGGCGGCGCCTGCTGCCATGCTGGTGGTCGCATATTTCCATTGTATGGATGGCTCTGCCACCGTGGCCGGTTCTCCGTATCTCGTGGCGCCTGCCACTCGTTCCGCGGTGGTCCCCGCCACCCTTGATCTCTTGTTCCCCCACGTCCTTGAAAATCTCTCCTTTGACTGCCTCTCTTGTTGTTTAGAGGCCCTGCCATGTCGATGCTCTCCAGTAATTCCAAGAATTCTGTCACCGAGCTGATCTGGCGGATTCTGACAGCACACCGAATTTCTTCATCGAAATGCCTGGCGAGGCGACGGATGATAGCCTCATCAGACATTTTCTCCTCGAGGTCACGAGCATTCCCAAAAATTAATGTGGCATACTCGGCCCTCGTACGATTCTGGCCTTCGGTATCATATGTTCCGAACTCGAGATTGCTTCGGACCTTGTCCTGCATCTCTCGTGTCCAATACCATGCCGTGAATGCCTCCGAAAATTCAGAAAAACTATGGATCGTACTCTCCACCAGATGCCACCAATTTTTCGCCTGGCCTTTTAGTGCGTTCTTGATGACGAAACGCACGTCCGATCCTTCCGTTCCTGCGGCCTCGCAGTATTCTTGTAACTCTTTTAGGAATTTCATCGGCCGCTGCTTCCCATCCGCTGCAAACTTCGGGGGCTTCTGCGATACTGCCTGGAAACGAGTGAGGTTTCCAGCCTGCACCAACGAAAGTCCATAGTCCGAATTGTTCATGCCTGTAGTGGTCCGTTGTTCCAACTCCCTGATTTTTACTGCATGGCTCTCGGTGATTTTCTGATTATTTTTTAACCGCTCCATGGTCTCCTTCATCTCTTTGTCGATCCTCGCTCTAACCATTTGCTCGTTGACGATTAACTCCCGATGATAGCTGTTTATCGTCTCTTGCTCCTGGACAATTTCCTGCCGGACTGTTTTGATTTTATTATCAGTCCTTTCTTTTGCTTTGAAGACACTGGTCTCTACGTGTTCCCGCATATTTTCTCGCAAAGTCGCTGTCCTTGAAATACAAGAATCATTTGCGTCGTTTAATTTCGCCTGGATCCTCTCGAGTTTCTCATCTTGTCCTTCTTTCATGTTTTGTAAGAAGGCCATGATCTGACTCATGCCGACCGGATCAGGAACAACAGGAAGAGTATTCCCTAACACAGGAGTTGATTGCCCTTCCCCCTGTACCGCTGATTCGTCCAATTCCATCGTTTGTGTTAAATCAGGAATCTCGGATAATCGAGCAATTTCCTCACGGTCCTGTCTACGCTGTTGTCGTAGTAGACCGTCTGCTGTGGTAGATTCCCACGCGAGAGACCGATCTAACAGAGATGTGCTCAATTCCTGACTCGCATCTAATAATGCCTGTTGGACTAAACGATTCGCGAATGTCGACTCGAAACGCATAATTCTTCTACTTGGCACCCACTACCAGCTTTTTTTTCCTATGCTCGAGTCCCTGTTCGGGCGCCAAATGTAACGGTATTAAATGTTAACATTGCCCTTAATGGGCTTGTTCGGACTCGAGCAGGAAAGAAAGTAATTTTAGGCTTTTTTAATAGGTAGAAGTAGGGTTTATTCAATAAAACAGATAAGAATTATGCGATACATCATAGAAAATTCAATTATTTCGCCCCTTTTTCTCGGTATTATGGCTACCTCGTGCCTTACAATTTATTATTCCCGGGCACTTGAGTGCATTTATAATCGTGTCCGCGGGTGAATTTAAAGAATATGTTTCATAATTAATATGTGCTATGATACGAGAGAAAACGTTGATAATTAATATATTCATAATGTGAAAGTATTCTAAACTTGATCTGACAACAGAATGATAAACGCCGCTTGATAATTTCTAGCTGTTCGTCGTGATCCCTAGGTAAGTGGTTTAGCCTGCGTACCGTCGGTAACTAGCCGACCGCCGCTCATAGTATTGAGACTATCCTTGTGTCTACCACTGAGTCGTTCAATACTTACTATAGGCCCGTCGGTGGGAGTGGACTTTACTGCTGATATGATGATTTTGTTTCAAGGCTGACTTGCGCGTCTACCCGACCGCTGCTACAATCCGGCGTCAGTGCGATGCATTCTGAGTGCATGCGCAGTGACTCGGTATATCAGGGCCGTAACTTGTGTATTTCTCGCCTTTTTATATTTTGCCTCCAATCTATCTTTTAATTTGTATCCCTACTGAAATTTCTATGCTATCTGGTCTTTCATAATGCAGATATTATATCCTCGTTATTTAATCTACTGTGAGGAGCATTTCGTGTCCGAGAGAGTAGACGGTTGATTTGGCTCGATCCTTGGCTACCAGAGAGAGTGAGACCGCTTTGTTGATGTTTGGGTCTGCGGTGCGTTGGCCTCGAACGCAGCACCGACTCAGCTGCTTCCCGTCAGATGTATGTGACAGGTACCACAGCTGGGCTCTATCAGTACGGCTGCACCTAGCGAGGGTTGGCTGCTCTTCCTTCCTGGTAGCTGGACTTCTGCGTTGGCGGGACCTGCGAACAAAATTGTTTCACGAATGCCGAAATTCTGGCCTTTTTATACCAGAGTCCCCTCCAGTCGGCCCATGCTTTTGGTATAACTGTAGTTGGTAGCGGTCCTATAGCCCATCTTCCTGTAGCCCACTGGTAGCCTTAATACTTTTTGAAATTATTCGATGGTTTTTAATTTTCTACCGGTGCTTTCGAACGAATAACGGGACCTTGTCTTTGACGTACCGGCCTAATGGTGTGAGTGACGCTCGGTAGCCGTGCTCTGTTGTATGTGTACCGAGCGTCGCGAGTTGCCGAGTACCAGCTAGTCTACTTGGTGTATATAACGTGCGGTAGCGATGTCTTAGTGTGTGCACCGCGCGTTATTAGGTAGCCTGTACGTTACAATGTAGATGGTGCTCAAATACCTTCGAAACCGTTACAACCTGATGTCACGAAAAATTATCTATATGTGGATGCTTTTCAAACGTTGTTTTCGGGAACTGGAATACATTTCTTGAACGACGGTAATTCGATCGATCGCGATAATTATCGCGATGGATACTGTCTGTTTGCTTTTGATTTGACACCCGATCTTTTGGCGAACAGCAAATCACATTGGAATTTAATAAAGCACGGTAGTGTGAGAATAGAGGTACGATTTGAGGATGCGCTTGCTTCAACGATAAATTGTGTAGTCTACGCGGAATATGATAATGTCCTTGAAATCGATGCCTCTCGGCAAGTAATGGTGGATTTTACCGGATCAGCGAAAAATGTGCTGATGTCGGCATAAAATTATTTCGTGTTAAGAGACGTAGAAGCGTCTCTGTGAGTAACTAAGCAGTTGAACTCGAGCATCTGTACGGATTAGACGTGAAAATGGATATCATCGTGGTTATACAGGGAATGCGTGTAAATACTCGGAATTTATTCCGAAAGAAATTGCCGTGGTAGCAGTGGATAGACCGTACTCTGCTCATTGGATCGTCGCACCGCCGTGTCACTTTGCCGAATTACCACAGCATTCGAGAAGCCAGAATAATTTCCTCTCTAAATATTTTCACGGTCTGGAATGGTACGAGGGCGATGTGAGCTGTAAACAAGCATACGCTAACTTGCGTGAAATTTCGCGAAAATCAAGACGTATCTATACACGCAGTCACGAGAAGGCTATACTTCTTTGCGATATCACGAGTCGTGAAATTTCCAACCTGGAGGATGAGGAGGGCGCCCCATCGTACACATTTATGCCGAAATCTTTGCGAAAATGCTTCAGACACGCTATGATAAACGATACAGCGTCTTCGTATTGTGCAATGCGCCAGGCTTTCGAAATAAAAAATTGGCTTCGCGAGCACCCATTCAAAAAAGAATCATACATGGATATTTGGTCAGCAGACGAAGAGAAAGAGAATAAAAAAGAGGAGAAATCTTCATCATGTACCAGGTGTATGCATAAGTTTTTTCCGGTTTAACTAAGAGATGGCACCAGCGAAAAGTAAGCAGCGTATTAATTTGACACATACGTCATTTTGTTCGTCTGACATTAACCTACAAACACACACAAGTTGAGTCCGCCAAAAACTAGCGTCTTTGTTTTATCGTTCAGTGATCATGTCGAGTTTTGTGCCTGAAAAAGAACATTTGCAGTGTTATGCCGGTACTGAGTAATTGGATTATTCGGTAGTCGATATAATATTAAAAGTTATTATTTTTTGGGATCGTTTGCCGATAAGGAGATGGATCTCGAGTAAAAGATGGAAACGCGAATTTATATAAAAGGAAGTATTTATTATAAGCAACGGTAACTTTCCGTTGCCTATTTATATATCAAAGTAAGAAGTACAATAATGCGTTGTTTCGAGTATTAAACGAGGAACCAACCGTCCTCTTTTCAATCTAATTTAATACCGTCTTTTCGTAAAGCAGTTGCTAACTGTCTTCACGAAAATCCCTTAATTCGCAATTTTAGCGTTAGCCTATCGCCGAACGCCAAGCGAGTCGCTCATGCTGCGTCGGCGTTCTTGGGGTCGTTCATACGATCGGGCATTGGACTTCGTTTCTTGTCTTGAACGAATTCCAATGTTTCTTTACTATGGAATATTCCCGAATATACTAAATACGGAGTGGAATATTCCGCGGCACAACATCCCTCCCCCCTTAAAAGGAAAAATTTTTTCTTTAAAAATTTTTTTCTTCGATTGGTTTCTCGTTTGAAGTTATATAACAATACAATAAAATTTTTCATTAATTCATTTGTAACGATGAAGTTTTTCCTTTTGCTCCTTATCGTTTTTCGTGCCGAGCGAGTCGTTCTCGGTTTGGGGGACGGGTGCATAACCTGGCCAGCTCAGATCGCGGTTGCTCTTCTGGCTGTTGTCGTCCGATCGGCTCGAGGTTGATGTTTACCTCGGCTGTTGCCGGGGTCGTTGCCTCGCTTGTCCTTGTTGGTGTTCGGTTTCGTTGATACCTATAACATTTAAACAGAACATAGCCAACTAAGGCTATTGGTGCTACTGCACCCAGTGAGTAGAAACTCATATTGTGGATGTGTTGCATCCCGTCTCCGTCTGTATTGAGGCCGTCCATGATTTGGTCGGCTCGAGCTCCGAGCTTTTGAAGCTCTTCTGGGTCTCGCAGCACGCTCTGTAATGGAATTGTCCTCTCGGTCTGCGTAGGGGGTGCCTGAACTTCAATTTCCGTTAATTTTAAATTGAACGACGGGAGGTAGTTTTTTCGGATGATCTGCGATGTTCGCCCGATGGTTTTGATGCTGAAATCTCGGGCGGTTACTATACATACGCCTACCAAAGCCAGTATTCCCGTATTATTTAACATTTTAAGCCGAGTGGGATTTTTCCCACAATTTCTCTAGGGTTGACGCGACGTATAGCTATAACCCTTTCTCTTGCATTAGGACGATGAGGGGATGGGTTAGTTAGATAACCCTTTTCGCGCATTTCTCGCCGTTATCTGTGTCCATTTTCGCTGTAGGCCTTTCTGTGCTCTATTCAGCGTTGGGACTAGATTGTCTACGCGTGCCTTCTTCCTCACTCTGAGGCTCATTAACATGTGTATATCAACCGAATAGAGTGTGCGTGGTATTCTTTTTACACTCTACGCCGAACACTATCCTGTGTCAGTATTAATACGCTATACATTTTTCGTGGTGCTTTTCTGGCACGGTCACAGTATTCCGTCCCCTCCGGATTGCGTAATGAAATTGTTTTGTTCAATATATTTTTCCGATATGTATACGCTCTTTTTTCAGTTGATAAAATTAGGTCTCCTAAGACCTCTTCTATTTTATTGGAGCTCTCTACCCTGCATCCTGAGGGGCTCCTTCCCACATTTATTTTCTAGCTAATATTTAGTTTTAACTAGCTATAAGTATTCGAATTCCTCAATTCCTGAGCTATTAGTGCTCGATAAAGAGCTTCAGGCGGTTTGCGTGCACCGCCTGGATTTTACGTCCCTTCCGGACCACGTAGTTGACGGGGGGCCTCTTCTCTATTATTTCGTGAGGACCTATCCACTTCGGGGTCTTGGCGACCGCCCCCTTCGCACCGTCTCGTCACGGAAGAGTACGCGTTCGCCGACGCGGTACTCCTGCACCTGTGCGCCATGGTCGTATGTAGTCTTCGACCGTCTTTTCGCGCCTTCCAGGTTGTCTCGTGCTACAGTCCATGCGGCGCGTAATCGCTCGCGTAACTCGTGGACGTAGTCATCGTAGGCATAAGTGCTGCGTGGTTCTTATTTCACGGCGGTCGGCAATTCGGCCTCGCGTCCGTACACCAACACATGGGGCGACAGTCCGGTCCCCGTATGTGGAGTGTTGTACGTGAACATCGCATACGGCAGCCACTCGTCCCAACTTCCTTGATCCTCATTTATGACATTTTTCAGATATTCGCGAGGGTGCGATGCGATCTTTCTAGCGCGCCATTTGATTCCGGATGGTAGGCCGTCGTTTGTATCTTCTTGATTCGGAGCAGTCGACGAATCTCTTTGAAGGTCGAGCTGAGGAAGTTCGTGCCTTGATCCGATAATATTATTTCCGGTGTCCCGTGCCGGCAAATCAATTCTTCTACGAGCGCCTTTGCTACTGTCGAAGCCTTTTGGTTCGGCAGTGGAATCGCTGCGCTGTACTTGGTAAGTGCGTCTTGAGTCGTAAGTATATAATTTTTCCCGTTGACGCTTTCCGGTAGCGGTCCTACGATGTCAACCGCAACTTTTTCAAATGACCTCGATGGGTTGTCCGTTACCACCATCGGCACTCGTTCCCTTTTCCTGATTTCATTCTTTTGACAGGATTCGCAAAACGATATATAATTCTCTAGATCTCTTCTCAGGCCGGGCCAGTTGTATTTGGTCCGAATTCGATGTAACGTGCGCCGTATACCTTGATGCCCTCCTATGGGGGTGTCGTGGTATTCTCTAATTATTTTCTGGCGGTCATCGGCAGAAGGAGTGGCTACGCCACTGCGACAGTCGCTATACTCTTTTATCGCGCTGTCTTCATCCGCGCTGCAGGAAGTTCGTGGGCTACGGGCCCCGCCGTGCCTCGCTTCCTCAGCAGGCCTTTGCGGTGCTCTGTCCGCAGTTTCTTCGCTCGGTGTGCCTACCGGTAGCTCCGCCGTTGGGTCGCTCTCTGTCTCGAGCGGCCTTGCAACGTTTGCCTTTCGCGGCCTTCCGCGCTTCGCAGGTCCGCTATGCTGTGCTGGGCCCGCTCCATCCTTGTTAGCGGTGCTCGCAGTCTTACCAGTGGCTTGCGTTGCTTGCTCGCGTGGTCTGCCCCTTCCCCGACCGCACGGCTTTTCGGCGGGGCTGTGAAGTTCAGTAGAGCGTTCTGCAGGCACGCTGCGAATCTCTCTATCCTCTTCTGGCGCATTGGCCAGCGCGGCCTCTCTCTCTCTCTGCCGCGTTGCTAGGCTGGCCCGGGATATTCTCGGCTCTCCGCTTTGTGCAGCTGTCCGTACCCGGGCGCTTGCTGTCCTCGTCTCGCTCGCGGGCGAGCTTGACCTCTCGCTCCAGCGAGCTACCATGGCTATACGGGGTATTTTCGGCTGTCCGCTTTGTGCGGTCTTTCGTTGTGCCTACTTGCCCCGTCGTGCTGTCCTCTTTCGACACACGGACTTCGTTCTTCGCTCTCGCTTGGGCCCTCGTAGTAAGGCATATTCGACTTAGCGCATCTCCATTCGTATTGCGCTTTCCTGCCTTGTACTCTACGTTAAACTCATGTTCCGCCAATTTAATTTTCCAACGCATCAATCTCGAACCTGGGTCCTTTACTCCGAACAGCCAGGTGAGCGGTTGGTGGTCCGTCACTACTGTGAAACGGGTACCTTAAATATATGGCCGGAATTGAGCTAGGGCCCATACTATCGCGAGTAGCTCTTACTCCGTGTGTTACAATGTCGACTAGTTATACTGGTTGCCTTGGGTATCCTCGACTCTTCGCTTTGTGCAGCTGTTCGTATACCCGATTGCGCTATCATTCTCTTTTTTGTGGGACTTTCTGTCCTGTCCCACTTGGGCTCGTGTGGTCGCATATGTGCGACTAAGAGCATCTGCATCAGTATTTCTTTTTCCGGCTTTATGCATTTTACCGGACCCATGCCCCGATTTTACGGTCTTCCCAGGCAAGGGTTGCGATCCTAGGTTCTTCGATCCGACCTTAAAGGGTGCGCGATATTGCACCTCGTGCGTGCGCTGTCGCTTGTTCCCTCGTAGTTGGAATACACCGTTGTATTCGCACACTATTCCTGCGCGAGCTGCTTGCCTTTCACTGCTGGGGGGCACCAAGTCGGGCTTCCGTTGGCGCTGCGCAAACCGTTTGGCCTTCTTCCCCGTGCTCTCTGAGCTTACGCGCAGTGCCTTGACCTGGCGGCGACGTATGGTCTTCGCTATCTCCGACGGCTCGAGTGTCACCGTCGGCTGTTGCACTTCCCCGCCGTGTTTAGGAACATTCAAACTCACTCTTTTGGTTCTTGACGGTGTGACACGGGGTCTCTCTATGATGCCTTGGCCGATCCTACTCCTTGTAGGTAGTCTGACAAATTTATTTTTCTTGGCGGCATCCATGTTAGGCCCGTTTCCGGAAGGAAGATTTATTTCTGTAAGCAGGCCTATGTATTTGCACGTGGCGGCAGTTCTACTGCGTGGTGACGAATATATCCTCGTCGCGCCGTCCCTTAGCGGCATGCAGTGCCCATACAACTTGAGCATCTCGCCATGCAGGATGTCCGCTTTATGCTGCTTGATAAAGTCCATGCCGAGTAATCCGTTGACCTTCAACGGCACATTGTTCGGAACGATGTAGAACCAATGCTCTACATTTAGAGCCGGTGTCTCGAGTACAATTTTAGCTATCCCGAGGGGGGCGAATTTTTCGCCCGCTACCCCCTGTAAATCCACGGAGCACCTGCTCACCATGGTCTCGGGCTTGAGACAGCCTTCCTTGATTATGCTGCACTGCGCTCCGGTGTCCGCTTTGAGGGTGAGTACCCCGGTCGTGGCCAACGGTGCATCGATATCGAAGTCGCTGGCGGTGGCACTCGACGCCGGCGGCGTTACTTGTAGAAGCTGCAGCGTTGTTTTCTTCTGCTTGCACGCAGGTCTCTGCTGGACAGTTAGCGTATTCAGTCTTAGTGCGCCCAGCGTGTTCACACCTGCAGTGGCTGGATCTGGCCCCGCAGTTACTGTATTTTTTGCATCTTTGTAGCCTGCGTTTCTTGGCTGTTGGGGCGGCTGCGTTGGCTCGCTTTTATTCTGCGACAGTCTCTTCCGGCAGTCCTTCCACATGTGGCCTTTCTTCTGGCAGTAATTGCAGGTTATTTCCACATTGTGGATTGACTTGTTTTCACTGGGTACTGGTAGGCTTACTCGTTCCGATCTGCAGGTGCAGTCTCGAGCCATGTGTCCAGTGTTTCCACAGTTGAAACAATTTTCGCTCTGCCGGGATGATGCGCCTTGGGACCTTCTGGGGTGACTTAATACTCCACCTACCCCTCCCTTTGGCTGCACCATATTCGTGATCTCGATGGTTCCTGTAACGGACTCGTGGAGGGTGGCGTAATTACGAGATCTCACCAGAATTTGGACCTGCCTATGCAGTCCATTTTCGAAGTTGGCCTGGGCGCTCTTCCGTGTTATTTTTTCGACGATGCGCATCTCCAACATCGAGGTGGCTTCCTCGCAGAGTTTTTCTATTATATCGACGGTGATACGCTCAGTCCTGGTGGCGTAGACCGCGATGTCCTCACCCTGGCCCTGCCGGAGGGAGTTGAATTCTACTTGTAACGCAGGCAACGACTTCCGCCTTCCGTACAGGGCCTCCAGCTCGGTTTTAAGCTGCGCTACCGAGAGGATGACTTTATGCTTCATCTCTCTGGACGCCCTTCCCTCGAGCTTGCTGCTGAGCACCAGTTCCAACAGGATGTCTTGATCCTGGGGCGCTACTATCTTGAAAACTGTCTTGCACGATCGCAAGAAGGCATCTAGTTCGTCAGCGTTGCTGCCGTCGAAGCGCTTTATATTTTTCAAGGCCAGTCCCAGGTCGAGTGTCCGACTCGGTGTTTCTGACACCCTCCGTTGTTCCCTCTGGAACACGGGATCCGCAGGGGGATAATCCGATTCCTCAAATCGGGTTTGCCTCGACCGCGGACGTGGTATCGGACGTTCTTCCAACCCTGTATTTCCCAGCCTCCGCGATAGTTCGGCGTTTTGCTCTCGTAGGGACCGGATGAGTTCGTACTCGTCCGCACCTACCTCGTTGAGCGTGTCCGCCAAGTTTCGTCTCGCCGACGGTGTTTCGGCCTCCCTGAGTTCGCGATCGAGTTCGCGTTGGACTCGATTGTGCTTGCGCTGCAGCCTTTCGTACTGGCGTTGCGCTCTGTCCAGTTCGCGTTGGCTTCGGTCGACCGCTTCCAACCGATCGCGTACTCTCGCTGGTACCGACCGGGCTGTCGTACCGGTAGCTGCTGAAAAACCTACACGATCTATGGTTCGCATGTTTTCTATTTCCCGCTCAACCATTTCCTCGGTGATGTGCTCGGGAGTTCGCTCGCCAGTAGCCATATTAAACACGTCGTCGCTACCGTCGCTGTCGAAATCCCCGAACGACGCACCCCTACGTGGGTTTACGCCGAACTGGGCCGTCAGTCGGTCTGCAAGGGCCTCTTGTCTCGTCGAAGGGATTCGCCCCGACGGCGAGAGCTCGAATAGCGCCCTGCGCGCTTCGTAAACGATGTCTCCTATTGCCGCAGCTAAACCGGCTGTAGGGGCTACCCCTGCGCCAGGCAACGTTGTCTCTAGCGAGTTGCCCCTATGCCTTGATCGGGCTCCTCTCGATTCTGACATGTTTGCTAATTTCTCGGTGAACTCTACTTTAAAATATTCCCACAAAATCTCAACAGAAATATATATCTAGTGGAATATTTTCCCAAATATCGGTTCTACGCTGGCTTTGGCAAAATTATTAATTTTGTTTTCAAAAATTTCAAAATATTTTTCCTATCTGGCTTCAGTTTATCGGCTATATGTATAAGTATAATGTAACCGCCACTTACAGATAGATGATCTGGAAGATTGTCCTTTCCATACTGTTGCCGACTTGTTGTCCTGTATCTCTGTTCGGTCGATGGTCCTTGTCGTCGTTCCTGACGCTGCTGACCTGTTTCTTCGTTGGTTCCTGGGTTCGTCCTTGGTACGTCGCCAATGGTTGCGCGACGGCTTCTTCTCGAGTAGCTGCTTTGCGTACTCGGCTGCACACTTTGTGCGGTTTTCCGCGACTTGACGTGACACCGTCAATCGGGACTTTAAACGGTTGACCGATACGTCACCCCGCACCGACGTTCACTTTGCATCTTCGCGTTAGATTAGTCGGGTTTTCACGAACTACACTGTGTTCTTGCACGCACCGTAGTCGTCACTTCAGAGTATTCTTAACTTTGTCCAAAACACTTTTGTCCTAATAAATCACGAATCACTTAACTTCGGCATATCCCACCGCTGCCACCAAATGTTATGCCGGTAACGAGTAATTGGATTATTCGGTAGTCGGTATAATATTGAAAGTTATTATTTTTTGGGATCGTTTGCCGATAAGGAGATGGATCTCGAGTAAAAGATGGAAACGCGAATTTATATAAAAGGAAGTATTTATTATAAGCAACGGTAACTTTCCGTTGCCTATTTATATATCAAAGTAAGAAGTACAATAATGCGTTGTTTCGAGTATTAAACGAGGAACCAACCGTTCTCTTTTCAATCTAATTTAATACTGTCTTTTCGTAAAGCAGTTGCTAACTGTCTTCACGAAAATCCCTTAATTCGCAATTTTAGCGTTAGCCTATCGCCGAACGCCAAGCGAGTCGCTCATGCTGCGTCGGCGTTCTTGGGGTCGTTCATACGATCGGGCATTGGACTTCGTTTCTTGTCTTGAACGAATTCCAATATTTCTTTACTATGGAATATTCCCGAATATACTAAATACGGAGTGGAATATTCCGCGGCACAACAGCGGCACGCATTGCTTTTCTTATTTAATCAAAAGAAAAAGGCTGCTGAAAGTCAACGTTTGCTGGTAGAAATATATGGTGAACATGCTCCATCGATTAGAACATGTGAGACATGGTTTCGACAATTTAAAAGTGGTGATTTCAATGTGAAAGACAGTGAGCGCTCTGGTAGACCACAAAAATGCGAAGACGAGCAATTGCAGGAGTTATTGGATGATGACCCAACTCAAACTCAACGGCAATTAGCAAAAGCATTACATGTGTCACAAGAAACAATCAGTAGACGTTTACGAGTAATGGGGAAGATCAATAAACTCGGTAAAGACATGGCAAAGTGATTTTGTTACACGACAATGCGCCGTCTCACACAGCAAAACCAGTGAAGGACACCTTGAAATCGCTTGGATGGGACATCCTTCCGCACCCGCCGTATTCGCCAGACCTGGCGCCATCTGACTATCACCTCTTCGCATCAATGGGGCACGCGCTCCCAGAGCAGCACTTCAGCAATTTCGAGGAAGTTGGAAAATGGCTCGACGAATGGTTTGCCGCAAAAGACAAGCAGTTTTTCTGGCATGGTATTCATAAGTTATCTGAAAGATGGGCGAAATGTGTAGAAGCTGATGGCCAATATTTTGAATAAAACAAAAATTAATTTCCCTTGAAAATTACGTGTTTTTTTTTTACCAAAAGACCGGAAAAAACTTATGCATACTCCTGGTAGTCGTGACACAATCGACGATGCTGTGAAATAAATTTTGCATGTATATATGTCTTTCAAAGCGTATAGGTCATCATTTAATCATTGACTATGTGTTCAGCATGAACATTAGACAAATCTACGAGAGCTGCAGAATCTACCACTTTCAACCGTTGGCATATACCCAGCTGACAGAATTCCTCGTGTATGGTCGTTACCGGCTGGACTCGTAGTTAACACGCATAACCACGACGGACCTGGAGAGCATTGGATCGGAATGTACGTTAACCAACATGGAAAAGGAATGTACTTTGATAGCTACGGGTTACCACCAGTTATACCCCAACATCTCGCAGGACTACGAAGAAACTGCAAGTTCTATCGGTACGGACTCAAGCAGCTACAGAGTAATACGTCGGTTGTGTGTGGACAATTTTGTATCGTATTCCTGCATCTTATGTCGTGCGGCTTCACCATGTTGCGATTTAATAATCTCTTTAGCGATAATGTAATGAAAAACGACATATTAGAACGTGAATATTACAATACTTTTGCCTCTCGACGATCAGACAGTGATAAAAATAAATTTAACGGCGGAGGAGTCTCCGAGCGGAGATTACCGTGTTTGCTGGGATGTTGCATACGACGGTAAATATGTGTAAAGTGATTTAAATAAAATATTGATTAATAAAAACAAATACATCGGCTTACTGTGTCGCTTATTTTATAATTATATATAAATTATAATCGAGGTCTCTCGCGGTACGGTATCATATTCTGCGTCTTTTACTGCAGAGCATTCGCTTCACGAGAAGCACAGCGCAAAGCGGTACGCACGTGCAAAACCGCTGACATTGCATTCAAAGCGTCGCACACCTAGTTATGATTCAGAGGGGCGTTTGTCATCTTCAAGCGCTGTGATCCCCGCCAGCATCATCCGGAGCATTCAGTCTGTCTTTAGCAGTGCACAGCGACAGTATAAATAAAAAACTCGGGATGTATCCGCGGTATTTAGACGGTGAGCTATCCGAAGCTTTCGTGTGTCGTGTAATATGTGGTAGCAGTGACGATACAGAGTGTCTGCGGACGGACAAAATGCGCGCTGCATTATTCAAACTGGAGGATAATTTGGACGGGATATACATTAAGGAGTTTATTACGGAGTATATATATATAAAAGGGCTATGCGCGGTGAGATTATCGAAATGGATGATGACGGGTGCTGCGAGGTGCTGCTTGTCAATATCGAGGAATCGATATACGTCGACTGGCCTCACCTATTCCACCCCGAGCCGCCACATAGTGTGTTACCGGCGTTGCTCGTGAAGTGTACGGTATTTGGCCTCGATTATTTAATTGACGAGGACGGATATCTAGATCGGATCGATGAAACGCGCGGTAATGATACGCTGATCGGGATACGCATGCGTACCCCTGACGGTGCCCATGATCCATGGGTGCGTGTGTGTACATATGTGGGTGTGCCATGGAGTAAATATTGTGCCCGTCACCCTGGAGAGTCGTCGTAGATGCCGCCAACACAAGGGTGAGTTAAACATTTTATTTAGTGTGATAAATGTAAGCGACAATGTTATTGACCAAATTTCTATGATGGAATATTTTTGGCAGTTCGCAACCCGGTTCGAGTCAGCGCCGCCTGGATCCCTGTGTTATCGATCTCAGAAAGATCTCTAACAATCGAATCTTTAATTATTTGTCAGCTCTACACGAATCAACACTATACTATCCCGTGAGCTTCTCCTAAATTTATTCAACCACGATTCCTACGATAGATATCTCTACTAATATAGAATAGGGAGTCTCGATACGAGACTCATTTATATTTGACCCTCTTCTCCACAAAAATATAACACGCACACAATAAGAGACACAAAATAATTATTCACGGTGGATAGAAGGTGCGAACCGTACCGGTATTACGGTATAGGCTGAAATATATGAGTAATTACTTATCTCAGTGCGCGGCGTGTTTACTTTCGGTCGATGTCGTTGATTATGATGGACTCGGCGCGCAAGGAACGCGCGGACCCGTTGACCAAAAGCTGTTCGTGAAGTTCCTAAGCGTTGCCCAGCAACTATATATGTTCACGATGTCGAGAACATGAAAAAGGATCGCTAGCTGTCGGTCTCTCCTCGTCTCAGTAATTCGGTGCATTTTCCCGTAGCACAGCAAGCCGTTGCACTTGTACGGTTGTGTACGTTACATGTCATCCTTAGTTCCGATAGATCATACATAAAATGATGGCTCCGACTACTATCCTTGGTATGCGAAGATAATAGATGGGATATTATAGGCGGAGTCTTACAAGCAAGATATTACAAAGGTCCAGCCACTAAAGCTCTATATAAATGGAGAGACTTCAGTACGGCTGACTAGTAGGACTTTATACAGTACGATGGATGTAATGTTTAGCACCCTTAGAGATATTTTACCGTAGAATAGATAAATACCTTTTTTTTATGGTAGAGATACGCGTTGTAGCCGTGTTGCAATAAATGTACTGCACTTTGAGCGATTTTTATCGCAGATATATCGTTCACGTTAATTACACGACGTTTTCTTGTGAGAAAATATAGTGTCATCTCTTCGCCCGAAACGTATGATCCCGAGTTTGCGCGCACCGCAATTATAAGAACTCGTACACGGTACAAGTTCAAAGTCCGTGAAGATGGCCCTACGGTACATGGTTGCCTGTGAAACCCCATACTTTGTCATAGTTCGTTTTGACCACTGATCGTTGAATCTAACTTGTTGTGTTCTGTTACCTGAATATGACCTTAACCATTGTAGTACCATTCCTCTCATTCCGTATTGATATAATTAATGCAATAGTCTATCCCTATCTACTGTTTTGAATGCCCGTTTTAAATCCAGAAATATAACTCCTACAGTGATTCCTTTACTGACTATCATCTTCCAATCATCAATGTCAGTTTGAATTGCTGTCTCACAAGAATGATTTTTCATAAAACCCTATTGGTGTTCCGTAATAATGTCATTATTTTGTAAATACATTTTAATTTGCTCTTTTACTACTAACACTAATACTTTTTTATACAATAATACATTGGCAATATATTTATTGGTCTATATTAACTTGCTTTCTTTGGATTTTCTATTTTGGGAATCGGTATTATTCTGGATGTTTTCCATCCCTCCGGACATGTACCTTTATTTAATGAATCATTTATTACCTTCAATAATTCTTCCCCTATTACTTAAAAGCATGCTTTCAATAGATCACTAGTTATTTCTTCATCAAATATTTGTCTTACGTTTATTAGTGTCCACACACATGGACTTAATTATATGTTAGGAAGTACCTAACGGGCTTCGCTTGGCGTAGGGCACGCAAGTGAGCCATGACGACGTGCGGTGATATTACGCGGCCACCGGGCGCAGGCGCGGGCTTGCGTAGCCAGAGGCAGCCAGCGGGAACGGCAGTCAGTTACACGCAGCGTTAAGGGGGCAGAATCAGTCTCAGGTAAAAAAAAAGCATTTTTTTGATAATTTTTTTCTCAGTTGTGAATAAATATAATTACTTGAAAGTCTTTACATACGAAAGAGTAATATTTAAAGTGTGTTCAAGAATTTTGTCACTAAAAAATATTCGTTACTTATCCACTGGTGGCAGTGGTTCGTCGGCGCTTAAAAAAAAAGATGGCGTGCGCGCGTAGTATGTGACTTCACAGGATTATCTGAAATTAAAAAATGGAAAAGATTTAGTTAATATATTAGTTTCTTTCGCGGTTGAACGAATTTATTTTGAAAAATATGCGATTTTCAATTTTTGGCATGGTTTTGAACTTAAAGGTACAATTTTCACTTAAAAAATCATCCTATTATTGCTTGTAAAAAAGATTTTTTTAAATTAATAAATAAAAACGATCGTTCAAACGCGAGTATTTATCATATAAAAGATGCATGCAAAATTTCATTAAGATCGGTGCATTACTTTCTGAGTTATGTTACGCACGGACTTAAAAATGTAGTTCTCAGAAAAACGCGATTACAGTTTTAGGTGTAAATAAAAGTATAATAATGATTTGTTTTTCTAACTTACATTTTGAATCCAATTCCACGCGATTGACATTCTTGAAATTTAATTTTTCCATTGCAGCCTTGTTTAGAATACTTCACTGAAGCGAATAAAGTCGAAAAAACAGTTATAAAGTTTATAAAACGATATATGCAGTTTCAGAATTTTCCGGCACTATGATTTTACTACACTTGGAACACGATTACGAAATAACCGGTATCTCTGCGAGTTTTAGTCCGATCGACTTGAAATTTTCACAGGTTATTCGTGAGATGTATTACTTTCATATGGAACATTTTCAGAAAAATGAATTTTTTCGACCTGATGACTGATCCTGCCCCCTTAAACGACGGACGTGAGCCTGACGAAGGACGAAACAAACGTGGTACGACGGCCACAGTATGATGCAGTAACGTAATACTCGACGCACGAGTCGACGCTAAGACGAATCTGGTTTAACCCACATAATAACCCCTTCTAATATAACGTTCTATACATATTAATAACTGTATCTTGATATAAGAAAAGCTTGTTTTTGTTTATCATTCGAAATTGTTGCGCGACTCTCTGTCTCTGTCTCTGTCTGTCTGTCTGTCTGTCTGTCTGTCTGTCTGTCTGTTTGTCTGTCTGTCTGTCTGTCTGTCTGTCTGTCTGTCTCTCTCTCTCTCTCTCTCTCTCTCTCTCTCTCTCTCTCTCTCTCTCTTTCTCTCTCTCTGTCTGTCTGTCTCTCTTTTTTTTTTGGAAGGAGGGGAAATCTTCTATAAGACACCCTGATGTTGTGGGTGGTGTCGGATTTTTACCGACTAAAACCCCTCATCCCTCTCCTCACACTCCACTGGACCCGCGTTAGCATTGCTCATATGTGGTGTGTTTACTGCCCGTCCCGGGCTCTTCTCCTCTGGTTGGCTTTTACCGTTTCTCCGTCCTTTCGGAAGCCTAGCCGTCCAGGTGTGCTCATTGCACGACCTGCGCTATTATGGCTGCCTTCCATTCCCTCTCAATTTGCTCTTTCTCCTTCATGATCCCAATGATGTAAGCTTGCACAGCTTCCCAGTTGCGCTCGGTTTCTAGCATGACTCCTACGATGTAACCTCTTCTAATCTTATTCCCTCTAGTGCCTCCTAAGGTGCCTGGGTAAGGTGGTATCCCATATGCCCGTGCGTCCTACCATACCATGCTGCCACATTAGGTATGAGGCTGTGCGTCCATCGTCCTCCTGTGTCGCTGTCCCATTTTGCCTGCCACCGGTCCATGAGCCTCTGGTGCGCTCTCTCCTTGGTCACAGCTCTCTCATACTCCACGTCATTTCTCGTTCTGTACTGTTGCCGCTCTTTGTAGACTTCCTGTTTTTCGCGAATCAGTAGGTCTATTGGGAGCGTGCTAGCGAGTACCAGCGCGGCTGTTTCTGAAACTGTTCTGTAGGCGGAAATTACTCTCAGAGCACTTCTTCTCTGCACACCTGCAAGTTGTATTCTCGCTCCTACATTGTCCACTGCATTGGCCCATATTTCCGCCGCGTAGAGGATTTTTGAGTGTACTACACTGTTGAGAAGTTTCCGCTTTTGCTCTCTTAGCCTGCCGATGTTCGGCATCAACCGCGCCAAAGGTTCCGCTGTAGATGCTGCCTTTTTCGATGCTTTGGCTGCATGGTCTATATACCGGATACCATTGTCAAGCTAGACACCAAGGTACTTCAGTGATTTCGAGAAGGGTATATACTGCCCTTCCAGAACGAGTTCCGGTGGTGTGAATAATCTCTTGTTCGTGATGAGTATCGCTTCTGTTTTGTGAACCGCCATTGTCAGTCCTTGCTTTTTCAGCCAATTACTAACCCGCCGGAGGCTTTCGTTGGTTGCTAGTTTCAGTGTGCTTGTCTCCTTTGCCGTCACTACGGGTGCGGCATCGTTTGCGAACCCAACTATTTTGGCTCGTCCAGGCAGGTCAAGCAGGCCGTCGTACATGATGTTCCACTAGAATGGTCCAAGAACCGATCCTTGCGGAACGCTTGCCGTTACCGCATACTCGATTTCTCCTTCATCCGTATCGTAAATCAACCTTCGGTCGTTCAGGTAGCTGTCTACCATTTTCCTCAAATACTCTGGTGTCTGTCTCGATGTTAACGCCTTCATGATAACGTCCCACCTGGCTGTATTAAACGCGTTTTTTATGTTGAGGGTCACAAATGCGCAGCAGCCTTTTGACTGCGACGTACCAGTTTTCTCTTTTTCGGCTGCTTTTATCACTTCGGCTATAGCCTCCACGGTCGATCGGCCTTTTCAAAAACCATACTGTCGTTGCGACAGTACACTATTGTTTTCGATGTGTGTCTCGAGTCTTCTTAGTAATAGCCTTTCAAGAAGCTTCCCCATGTTGTCCAGGAGGCATATGGGTCGGTATGACGATGGCTCTTCCAACGGTTTGTCCCCCTTTCTCAGTAGAACCAGCTTTTGTCTTTTCCACTGCGCAGCGAAGACTCCTTTGCGAAGGCATGCATTATACGTGACCAACAACAATTTTGGCCATACTTCCACAACTTCTTCGATAATCTCGTTCTGGATGTTGTCTGGACCGAGTGCTTTCCGTGGCAGTAAACCTATCCTAGCTTCTTGGATCTCCTCGACGCTAAAATGTGTTATGCTCGTCTCACTCGCTTGCCATTCCTCTGCTGGTCTTCGCTCGTGAACCGGAAATATCGTGGTAACTATTTCCCTCATTCGTTGTGGACATGATATTCCAGGTATCTGCTGTTTACCCACCATTTTTTTTTTGTGACTATCCGATACGAAAGACCCCACGAGTCTTCATCTACAGATCGGCATAGTTAGAGCCAGCATTTCCGCTTGCTACTCTTGATAGCCATCCGTAACTCTTTTCTCGCCTTTTTAAAGTTCGCTTCCAATTCGGCTTCCTGTCGAATCCACCCTGTCTGGCGTGTTTCGGCGCCGCCTTCTGCGGCGTTGCACAGCCCTGCGTGCAGCAAGATACTTCTTCCGTAGGTCGTTGATTTCCACATTCCACCAGTAAACTGACTTTTTTGCATTTGAAGCGTTCTTGCGCTTTAGCATTGACGCGTCGCACGCGGCCGTGATGGTGTTGACCATGTAGTCTATGAGCCGGTCGATCTCACCTCTCGTTGAAAGTCCTTGCAGCTTCCCTTGCAGCTTTGTTGCTTCCAACGTCGTTTTCAGCCGGGTTCTATCGAGTTTCCTCAATAGCCATTCACCCCCTGTTCCTTGCAACGTGGTAACGTTTCAATGATGTCTCTCCGAGTTTGTCTTCAGGTTAAATTCCAAATATTGGTGGTCACTGAGGGTAGCGTCTTCTAGGACTCTCCACCCCTCGACCCTGTGGGCGATACCACGAGTTTTCCTCCACTCGCCGATCTCAGATTTTCTTCCAACTCGTCTATCTGTCTCATGAAATCTTCATGGTCAAGATTCGGTGAGAAGTAGCAGCTATAGATTCTAAAACCTTCGATATCGATCCATACGAAGTTGGATGTCGGCTTACCGACTTCCCGAATTCGTAGGTCTCGATTCAGTACGGCAATGGCTGTTCTGCCTGACGTATCCTGGAACCATGGAATGGTGTCCAGACATCTACACTGCTCGCTGATTATTAGCACATCTGCCTTTTTTCAGCGGCCACTTGTAACAAGAGATCCTGTGCTTCTCGACCTCTTCCTAGGTTTATCTGCAGGAACTTCATAATTTCTTTGCTTTCTTCAGTGCCTCCTGGAACGATGGACATCTTGCGCTGCCAAGAATGTGCTTCGCATCCCTCTTTCCATCATAACATACTGCACAGAAGGCCTCGTCCTTGCAATCTTTTGCGATGTGGTCTTCTTTCCCACAGAGGCGACACGATTTCGATCTATCTGCCCCTTTGCAGTCCAGCGTTACGTGGCCAAACCCTTGGCATGGAAAGCACCGAACAACCTGTGTCTTCTGTCTACCCCTGCACATGACCCATCCTATCTTGACTCTGCCAGTTTTCAGTAACGTTTCTGCGATTTCCTCTGACGTTGTCACGACCGCTGTTTGTGTGCCACCAAAACCTTCCCTGAGTGATCTCACTTTCACCGCTTCTGGGGAGGGTAGCTCAACTACCGCCAATATGGTGTCAATCACAGTCTATCTTACGAAACTCACAAATGTAACATAGATGCACGTTTCGGTGTATATTTTCCGTGCTCTCGTCAAGGAGAACAAATCCTCCCTTTACCACACCCGACGAGAAAATACCGAAGACGCAAGCTCGTTTTTGAGTCTAACCTCGCGGGAAAATACTCGGGATAGGGCTGGAGTGCGCTTTGTTCTTTGTAGGGGATAATCACTTCACGAATAATGGGGTGGGACTTGAATGACAATTTCACGCAGAGCAAGATTTCACTTTAATTGGTAAAAGAAAATTGTACTTACGGTTGTTTGTTACTGCGGTTCTTGCTGTTGAACGTGGGTTGGGCGTAGATTGGTGTAGTCGGACAAACTCAAAATCGGACGTATGCGTTGATGCGTATTAACAATTATTTATTGAAATAAACCACAGGAGTAGTCGAAAGTTGCACGTTCAATATTCCCGATTTCGCACGCGTTAATAATTATAAGTACTGTACTCGAACTCTGTACTACTTGGAACTATACTTTGTAAAATTAAATCGCGGTGAAAAACTATTGAACTGTACTACTTGGTCCCCATGAAACTGTCTAACTCCTTCTGACTATTAATTCACTGCCCGGCGAGTGATTAGTCCTCACTGCCTGGTGACTGATTGACTGCCTGGCGAGTGATTAGTCCTCACTGCTTTTTCGGGCTCTTTCCCATCCTTATATAGGTTCTGGATGGTCTAAAATTCTTGTCGTCAAGCGCGTTAAAAGAAGAGAAGGGATAAAACCCTATCCTGATTATAAGAATTTCCCCGAGGTCTATCGCAACCATACACGTATTCATTCCCCTTACTCCGCAGAGTAGCTTCCCGAGATGCAGAGCCATAGATCTATGCAAGTGCATTGGTATAGCGCGCTTTGATTTGTCGTGCGATGTGATACACAGAGGACCACGCGATTAGGTGAGGGAACGCGTTCGAGGCATTTTTCCCCTGAAAATGAGGCGATTTTTACTACCTCGCTTCTTGGCCTACTCTCGATAGAGTTTCTTGGGTTAGGTGATATCCTTATGCTCGCTTCTATGTAAATGTGTCTATGGTAATGGCTCAGAATTTCAGCGTCTGTACGGAGCTTAATTAAATCCTTCGCATCAAACCACTAGTAATAATTTTGTTACAGATTCTGTAGTTAACTCGTCGTATGCAAGCTGATTTTTGCGTTAATGTCTTAGTAGTATAAATATTTTTGTTGAATTATGGCTTATTCTAATCATAATTGGTTATTCGTTTAATTAGTAATTACTCTACTTATAGTTAAACCCTTTTCTCAAATAACTTCATAGCTAGACAATTATTCTCGTGTTATAGAAACGAGAGCGAGAGAGAGAGAGAGAGGGTATTTTACTTGAGAGCGACTCGCCCGACTCGGTTATTCGTACATTTCGTTTGTACGCAAGTCAGCTAGATCGCCGTTCAGCCCTCGCGCCAAGGCGTTTATCGCGACGCGGAGAGTCGGCCAGCCTCGCCTTCCTGCAGAGGAAGCTTTATTGAAATATGTTACATTTTTCTCTCTTTCTCGTTTCGTCTTACTTTTGGTATTTAGCTGTAAAATAATCTTAACATTTCATTTTATCCTTTCTATATATGTGTAACATATTCCATATATATAACTTGCTGGTAAAACAAGTATTTTTATGCATGGAAACGAGAGAGAGCGAGAGAGTACTTTTCTTGAAAGCGACTTGCCCGACTCGGTTACTCGTATATTTCGTCCGTACGCAAGTCAGCTAGATCGCTGTTCAGACCTCGCGCCAAGGCGTTTATCGCGACGCGGAGAGTCGGCCAGCCTCGCTTTCCTGTAGGAAAAGCTACATTGCAACTCAATTTAGTCTCATCTCTTTCTCGTTTTGTCTATTTTTCGCTATTTTACTGTAAATAAATCCTAATGTTTCCGTTATCCTTTCTGTTTGAGAATCCGTCCGATGGCGTTTGACGGATCTGTGAATATATTGAAACTAATGAAGCTTCACTCAAAACAGGGTGAGAATAAACCAGACTTGTCGATGGAATTTGGAGAAAGTGGTTTATTGCACCTTCCACACAAATACAATTAAATAGTGTATGTTGGAAAAATTATAAAAGTAAAAATAAATACAAAATAGACCAAATGTAGAAAAAATACAAAATAATATAAATAAATGCACAGAAAATCTGAGAATTGAAAACTGAATTTAAGTAAAGAAGCTGAATTTGATTTGAGAGGTTGCAGCACACAATTATATTAATTGTGCTGCATGTGCTGAGAGGGGTGTACGCACTGCAGCCAGTGCTGCGGAGCATGCCACGCTATGAGATGAATGAGTGCGTATATTGTATAATTATTCACTGCGAGCTATCAGCAAGTTGCTCTGAGAGAAGTCGCAGTAAACCGATGAGAGCACTAGCAACTGAATTGCCTGAGTGCTGTACACGAAACATGACAGCGTGACACAGTCAGCGCTGTAGAGTATGACCAGTAGAGTGATGAGGATGCACAAAATGATTAGACTGAATTCACAACACTTTCCCAGTAAGTTTAATTGCGGGAAAGTGCAGTGAATTGGTAAAACACACGCAATTATACTAATCAAGCATGCTATTAATTGAGTGAAAACGTGGTGCAGCCCGCGCTGCCGAGCACGCCACAGTGTGAGACCTTTATGAGGATGTACCGATGTGTATTTCATTCCTCATCGTCATTGAATTACGTTAAATTGTAACGGTGTACTCTTACCTGAGTTTTGAGTCCTGGTGTGCAAGAAAAGCTGAGTAGATCCGATGAAAGGTGGTGAAAAGTCTGAGATGTCCAGGATGTGTGCGCTGCCCCAGCGGGTTTTCACAGAAGTGTCGAAATATCCATTATGGCTGCGGAATATGAAAGCGTCGTTGGGCGCTGAAGTAAATTAAGAGAGATAGCCGGTGAGCGAAGCCGAAGTCAATCGAGAGAGACATCCTCTCGCTCAACACGGCATGCCTACGAGGCCCAACCTCGGCTCTGCGAAGCCCTGCCTCGGCTATCTCCGCCCAACCGAACGCTGCGTGCTCGAGCACAGCAACAGGTCGACGCACGGCGAATATCGATCGCCGTGCGCCAGCTGATTATCCAACACTTACTATGTTGTAACGGTAATTTTTATCGTTTACAATTATTTTTATTTTTCGTGGGAAATTCGGGCTCAGACACAGTACTAATTAATATGAGACTTCAAGGTGTGTGAGAGTAAGGTTTATTACAATGTGAATAATTTCATAACAAGTCATTTTACGGTTTCCGGCCACTTATTAGTGTACCTAGGATGATGCATTGAAATTCGGTAATTCCGTGCGATTATTTTTACATTATGTCGTCTTATGCGTGCACAAATTCTCGGTACCCTTGGGCTCGAATATCTGTTACGTGTCAATGCGTTGGTATTGACCCAGTATCTTCTGAATGCACACACACAGCCACTCGCATCAAACTCGCTCCTTAACAGTATGTCTCACCTTTGTTTACACTGCTCTCTCCGTTTCTCTCGTTTCACTTTCTCTCTTTCTCTCTTCCACTCACACAATCCGGCCATTCCTGTTCATATTGCCGGTTTAAAGTCCACACAATTTAATTCTATTTCCTTAAACGCTACTCGCTTAATTCGATGCACTTAATTTCCTATACCTAAATTTATCCACTTAATCCTATTCGTTTTATACCTATCTACTCCTGGATTTATTTCATTTTAAATCTATCGCCTGATTATTATTTTTTATTTCCTTTAAATATCTTTCCTGTCCGATTCTCCTTTTTCAGACCGCGTTAACACCGGCTAAATTTATTTTCCTAATTTCGGAACCACGGTTTTACTGAGACGCAATGTTCCCTTGATTTTCTAACATTTTAATTCCACAAATGATCATTTCGTATTTTTACTACAGAGCCTTGTGCAAAATGTATCCGTTCGGAAAAACTTGTACTAAGACAGCATTCCCTGCGGTGCAGGCTCTTTTATAGACTCTCCCCCCGACCAGGTCCTCCCTACGTCATTAGTAGCTTTGATTTTCAAACGCGCCAAGTCTCATGATTTTTCGAGCTACCGTTGTCGTGCCCTCCCTGTCTCTCCCTTGCCGCTGAGCAAGGCCAGCTGGTCGCTGACCTGCTGTTTTCATCGACGAGCGAATTCCTGAGGCGTGACGTCACCTGTTTTAACGCTAGGCCCGCGTTCCGTGGCCTAGCGTCCGCTGTGCTCTTTGCTTCCGAATATAATTCCGGCTCTTATAGCCGTTCGGAATCATAAAATTACGCTAGCACATGTAACTATGTTACAATATATGCATAACATATTCTATATATATCATGGTATTTTTACTATAAATTCCAATATTTTACGAGAGACTTATTAATATAATCTCAAGAGGAAAAAAAAATTGATCCTGATATACTGATATTTCTTCTATTACACGATTACAACTGGTAAGCTCTTTAATTCAATGTGTATTGTACTAGTTTTTGAGTGACAGCCCTGGGTAGTTTCCATATGGAAGTATAATTGTTATTTTTGCTGCTGATATTTTGCCTAAAGTATTCGTGTGAACACTTTAATGGTCATAAATCTTTCGTTTAAATCAATAGTTCCTCCACTTTTGTTAATTGTTTTGCTCAGTTAATAATTGTTCATGATTTCATCATCTTTGTAGAGAGAGAGAGAGAGAGAGAGAGAGAGAGAGAGAGAGAGAGAAGATTTCAGGCAAGAGCGAGAAGAAAGAGTGCGGTCACCTGGTCATGTAATAGCGTTCTCTCCAACCGCTCCCTCCAACCGCTCCTTTATGACCAACAACGCCCCGACGGCGACTAGCCGAACCCCTGGTCTAGGATTGAGGGTAAGGTTGCGCTGAATCATAGATCCATAAATGGCAGTCGACAACTGGTTCTGCGCAGTAGATCCCAAGTTTTAAAAGTTTGCCGTTTGACCGGGAGCGATGAAAAATTCCATCTTTACAAGATTAATTTTCCCGGGAGACGGTCGGTAGAGCCGCATCTTTACCCTGTTCCGATCTCAGTCGCTAAATTCGCTCTCCTCTCCTCTTCAGAATTTCGAGAATAAAAGAAAAATACGAAAAGTTACTTTTACTGTAGCGAAACTAAAACAGAAGAACTTTAACGTAATCGAAATTTAAAAAATATAAATGCGACGTTACGTCAGCACGTAACGCTCGTCTAGATCTCGGGTTTCAAGTGTACAGCTCTGTGCCATCGTCCGGATTGTGTCCTGCTCTTTTAAAAGGTTGGCTACTGCAGTTTGCAGAATTCCGGTTCCCCCACTCCCCTTCTTGATTTCTACCAAGAGTTCGCCGTTTCGAGGCCGCCTCATCCCTAATATTTTCACCCCGCATTGGGCCGAGTCCACATTCTTTTTAATTTGCCGGAGCATGTCTGCATATAAGGTACCTTCTGCTGGTTTAACCGCCACTGCTTCGGACCGCTTGGCGCGGAAGCAGTTCTCCGGCAGTTTTTTTGCGCTGTCTTTTCCTCGATTTTTCCGTTTTCTCGGTTCCACTTTTTTCCACTCAGATTTTTGCGTCACCGGCCCAGGCAGCCCGGTTCGGTTTCGGGGTGTTCCACTTTGCCCAGTAGTGTCTCGTATCCTTTTTCCAGGTCTTTGATCTTGTAGTGGTGAGGTCGCTACCCTCTTTTTGTTTAAGAGTTTCCGTTCGACTTTCGTGGAAGGAACCTTCTCGACTGATCTAGACCTTTGCTGCGCTTCTTCGTATGCGCGCTCCAGTTCTTCCCTTTCCTCGCGATACTCCTTCACTCGCTTCCACAGGATTGCCGCTTCGTCATTAGCGGTATGAATCGACTTGTCGATGTTCGTATAACCTTTCAGAACTTCCTCGATTTTTTAAATGTGTTTACCGATCTCGGCAAACGTACCCGCTTCTTCCTTTTTCAGCTGTTCCAGCTGCTGTTTTAGTTTCGCCGTAACGAACTCCTGTCTCGTCTCGGCTTCTTCCGTCGACGTTGCTTTGCGTTTGTCGAGCTCATCAAAAGCCTTCTTCTCCTCCTCTCGTAGCTCTTGAAGCCGTTGGCTGGCCGAAGCTTGCTCTATGGAACTGTGCGATTTGCCTCCCCCAAAATCCTTGAGGCAGGCACCGACCACCGGGGCTTTCACCCGATCGGAATCGACGGTGAGATTGCTCTCTGTCTGAGAGGTACTCACTTGGGGTAAATTGTTATTATCGCTCACTACCATTTCGATTTTTTGATTTTTTGTCGAGGCTTCTTTCCTGTGTCTGTTGGTCCGCGGGAGGTATTTTAATTGCCCCCTACCCTCTTTATCTAGAGAGCATTCCCCGATTCGCCACCTGAGGACGCGCCACGTAGGGGTTACAGACGTCCCCCTGTGGACTGCCTCCGTCTCTGTCTCTGTCTATGTCCCTGTCTCTGTCCCTATCTCTGTCTCTGTCCCTGTCTCTGTCTCTGTCTCTGTCTCTGTCTCTGTCTCTGTCTCTGTCTCTGTCTCTGTCTCTGTCTCTGTCTCTGTCTCTGTCTCTGTCTCTGTCTCTGTCTCTGTCTCTGTCTCTGTCTCTGTCTCTGTCTCTGTCTCTGTCTCTGTCTCTGTCTCTGTCTCTGTCTCTGTCTCTGTCTCTGTCTCTGTCTCTGTCTCTGTCTCTGTCTCTGTCTCTGTCTCTGTCTCTGTCTCTGTCTCTCTCTGTCTCTGTCTCTGTCTCTGTCTCTGTCTCTGTCTCTGTCTCTGTCCCTGTCTCTGTCTCTGTCTCTGTCTCTGTCTCTGTCTCTGTCTCTGTCTCTGTCTCTGTCTCTGTCTCTGTCTCTGTCTCTGTCTCTGTCTCTGTCTCTGTCTCTGTCTCTGTCTCTGTCTCTGTCTCTGTCTCTGTCTCTGTCTCTGTCTCTGTCTCTGTCTCTGTCTCTGTCTCTGTCTCTGTCTCTGTCTCTGTCTCTGTCTCTGCCTCTGTCTCTGTCTCTGTCTCCGTCTCTGTCTCTGTCTCTGTCTCTGTCTCTGTCTCTGTCTCTGTCTCTGTCTCTCTCTCTCTCTCTCTCTCTGTCTCTGTCTCTGTCTCTGTCTCTGTCTCTGTCTCTGTCTCTGTCTCTGTCTCTGTCTCTGTCTCTCTCTCTCTCTCTCTCTCTCTCTCTCTCTCTCTCTCTCTCTCTCTCTCTCTCTCTCTCTCTCTCTCTCTCTCTCTCTCTCTCTCTCTCTCTCTCTCTCTCTCTCTCTCTCTCTCTCTCTCTCTCTCTCTCTCTCTCTCTCTCTCTCTCTCTCTCTCTCTCTCTCTCTCTCTCTCTCTCTCTCTCTCTCTCTCTCTCTCTCTCTCTCTCTCTCTCTCTTTCTCTCTCTCTTTCTCTCTCTCTCTCTCTCTCTCTCTCTCTCTCTCTCTCTCTCTAGAGACGTTGAGACGTGTGTCAAATGTGCACCGTCTTTGAGCCAATTTTTTGTGAAATATAAGTCTATAATAAGGATAAGACTATTACGAAATGTGCGGTTTTGTGTAAGGAGCATTTAGAACGATAGATGATTCCCATAGCTATTGAGATCGCGGTATTGTGAACAATTTTAGATATTGAAGTTCGTGTGAAAGTGGTGACGGCAACCAGTCGCGCTGCCACGGTGACACGACAATAGCGCATACCACGGCATTTGTGCGAACACGGACGAAATGGATAGCACGACTAAGTACGATGAATATCGTTGTTCAGCGTGCAAAAAAGCTATAAAAAGTCAGGTAGTGCGATGCAAGACGTGCCCAAAACTGTTTTATCATCCGGGATGGGTGTGTAAACATGAGGTGTACGATAAAAAAAAGAACTAGTGCCATGTAACGGTCCATTCGATAAATTCGTAGTTGACGAAAGCCAAAAGACGTTGACACCTGGTGCAGGTAACAGCAGAGATCAATCGGGTTCGACTGGATCATTTACTGGAAGCAGAGGTATTAGCACGACGGCAAATATCGAAGGAAAAATAGACTGGTTGGTGAAAAATGTGAAAGAAATAAAGGACGAAGTTGCATGCAAGAATGAAGTTAGGGTGATAATTAAGGAAATAGTACAAGAAGAATTGAATGGCATGAAGATCGAAATGGAAGAAATAAAAAAGATGATACAAGGAGGAGTTCTAGGTACAACAAGGGAAGTAACAAGAACCTATAGTGGAGCAGTCAAAGAAAAGCAAAAGGAGACGGTTATAATTATTAAGCCTAACGAACAACAAGAAAGTGAGGCCACGAAAAAGAAGATCAAAGAAAAGATAAACATAAAAAAGCATGGCTGTGGGAGTATCAAGGTTAAAGAAAGGCAGTAATGGAACTGTGATTTTGGGCTGTGAAACGACAGAAGAAATAGAAAAGCTGAAGACCATGGTACAAGAGAAAATGGGCGAGGGATTTAAAGTTATGAAAACAAAGCAACAAAAACCAAAAATTTAGATCGTTAACATGGAAGTGGACGAACTAGAGCTGGCGGATGATGAGCTAGTTGAAACAATAAAGAAACAGAATGCAATGGAAGAAAAGGAAGGAAGGGAGATGAAAATTGTCAAAAGAATGAACAAAGAAGAGAGACACGAAGGATCAGTAATAATGATAGTGGATGAAGGAACCCACCAAGAGATACTGAACAAAGGTAAGATCAGCGTGGGATGGAGAAAATGTCCGGTTTACAACCACGTCAATGTGAAGCAATGCTACAAATGTTGGGGCTACTATCATATAGCCAAGAACTGCACAAGAGAGGAAACATGCCATAAATGTGCGGGATTTTACGAAACGAGTAAATGTACAGCGACGAAAAACAAGTGCATAAACTGCATGTTTAAAAACCAAGCATACAACTTAGAGATAAACATGGAACATGATGCATTAGATCGGGAATGCCCAACGTACAAAAGAGCAATCCAAGAAGAGAAGAGGAGAGCAGGATGGGACGATTAGCAATTACTGGAGGAGGAAATGCTATGGTATACAAATGCACAAAGTCTGATAGCACATAAGGATGAAATACGATACCAAATAGTGGATAAAATGAAACCCGCATTCATAGCGTTATCAGAGACCAGAGTGACAGCTGAAATTGGTGACAGAGAAGTGTATATGCCGGGCTATAGTGCAGTCAGATGTGATGCGGAGAATAGAAATACAGGTGGTGCAATCTTATACATACGAGATGATATTAAATATGATATGATACCAATAAATAAAATAGAATCAAACTGCTGGTGTGCTGGAATAGAGGTCAAGGACGAACATTATAAAGGAATAATAGTAATTGTGTATCATTTACCAAGTGCGTCGGATGCTGAATTTATAAGACACATAGAAAACATAACTGAGGAACTAACAATAAAAGAAGACTGTTTGATAATAGGTGATTTTAATATAGATGTCACGGTAGAAACGTTCTACAAAAAGAGGTTGATAACAGGAATGCTGAGTCTAGGAATGAAGCAATACGTTAATAAACCAACAAGAATAACGCACGACAGTCAAACTACTATCGATTTATTATTTGCTAATAGGTGTGCACAAGTGCAGGTGGAACATGAGCCAAAGATAAGGGATCATGCATGGATAAAAGTCATATTAGGTAACAGAAAGGAAAGGAACGAGTATAGAGAATATAAAACAAGAAACTATAGTAAAATTGATGTGAAAGAATTTACACGGATGTTAAGCATTACCACAAGACAAGTTCAGGAGGTAGAAGTAAGCCAAAGAGCAAGGATGCTCGTTGATAACATAGTGGGTGCTCTAGATAGGTTTGCACCCCGAAAAATAGAGAAGATTCCAAGCGTATGGGAAGGAAAAAAATTGTATTCAGAAGACATAATAGTAGCTGCAAGAAGAAGAGATAAGGCATACGGAGTAGAATTACTACTGGTTTGGAGGAGCATTGGCAGCAATTTAAAGTAGAAAGGAATGCGGTAGTTAAATTAATAAGAGAAAAGAAGAAGGAATATTATGAAAAGATGATAGACGATAATAAGAAGGATCCGACAAAAATGTGGAAAACGTTAAAAGAAGTAATTAAAGGAGAATCAATGGGTACTAGAGAAGTAGAGAATATAGATTTTGAGATATTGATTGACATGATGGGAGGTAGTATAGCTGATAAATTTAATGTGTTCTATGTGCAAAGTGTTAAGAATATAGTTAATTCAATACAACGGGATACGTCTGGAAGTCCAAACCGAAGAAGAATTATAACAGGGATAAGGATGAACAATAAAAGTATAATGGAAAACTTCAATCATATTGAAATAAATGATCTGGAGAAGATAGTGATGGGACTCCCGAAAAAGAAGAGAACGGAAGAAGGAATATCAAGTGATATACTAAAAATGGCATTCAGTACAATAAAAGAGGAATTTGTGGAAATAATAAATGGATCCCTACGGAAGGGATGTTGCCCGGACAGCTAAAAAACTTCTACAATCATACCGATCCCAAAAATAAACAAAGCCATAAAAGCAAGTCATTACAGACCAATTAATATGTTGCCATTATACGAAAAAGTGCTCGAATTAGTAGTAAAAAATCAAATTGAAAAATATTTAGAAACCAATGACATCATAACGGAGCATCAGTCAGGATTTAGAAAGCAATATTCGTGTGAAACGGCGATTCAAACTGTTGTAGATGAATGGAAAGTGTACATTAGTGAAGGGAAAATGGTAGGAGTAATATTCATGGATTTAAAAAAGGCGTTTGAGACAATCGACAGGGATATATTATTAGACAAATTATACCAATATGGAAATAGAGACAGGGTATTAGAGTGGTTCAGAACGTACTTAAGAAATAGAACACAGCAAGTTCGATTCGATGATAAATGGTCTGAAGTTATTCCCAACGAATATGGGGTACCGCAGGGGTCAGTACTGGGGCCGTTGCTGTTTATTATATATATAAATGATATAGTTAATTTGTGTCCAGAGGAATGTGCAATAAAAATGTTTGCTGATGACACAGTGATATATGTACCTGGAAAAAGCAGCGCGGAAGTGGAGAGAAAGATGAATATGTTATTGAGTATAGTAGAAAAGTGAATGGAAAGAAATATATTAAAAATGAATGTAGAGAAAACAAAATATATGATTGTCAGCAGTGTAAGGAAAGTCGTGAGTAGGAATATTATACTGAAGTGTTTGGATGGAACGAAACTTGAGAGAGTAGAGTCAATAAAATATTTGGGTATCATTATAGATGACAAGCTATGATTCAAAGACCACTGTGAGTATATGTTAAAAAAAATAGAGAAAAAAACGAGCTTTCTAAACAGAATGGGGAATTATGTATCTGCGTATACGCGATGTGTGATATATAAAGCAATCATAGCACCTCACTTTGAGTATTGTGCAACACTGTTAGTAGCTATGGGTAAAACAGAGTTGAAGAAACTGCAGATCGCGCAGAACAGAGCAATGAGGGTTATATTACAATGCAACCGCTATACGAAGGTAGAAGATATGCTGAGCGCGGTACAATTTATGTCCATAAGGCAAAGATTGTACTATAACGTTTGTACATTTATCTTTGAAGCCGTGAATAATCTACTGCCAAAAGAATTTAAAAATCGGCTACAAATAGTAGGAACGAAGAGTGGTAGGGAAACAAGGCAAGCGGAAAATATAGTAATACAATTTAGAAGAACGAGAAGTGCACAAATGAGTATGTACTATGAAGGAGTGAAAATATATAATGCATTGCCAACTGAACTGAAAGGTTGCGAAAAAGTAGAACAGTTTAAACGAAGGTTAAAGGAGTATGTTGTGTCAACAGTAAAGTAAGATGTATGTAGATGTAAGAAAAATATGTAACACTGTGTATAAAATAGCTGAGAAAGCTAATAAACATCAATCAATGAATCTGTCTGTCTCTCCGTCTGTCCGGCCGTCCGTCCGTCCGTCCGTCGGTCTGTCGGTCTGTTGGTCTCTCTCTCTCTCTCTCTCTCTCTCTCTCTCTCTCTCTCTCTCTCTCTCTCTCTCTCTCTCTCTCTCTCTCTCTCTCTCTCTCTCTCTCTCTCTCTCTCTCTCTCTCTCTCTCTCTCTCTCTCTCTCTCTCTCTCTCTCTCTCTCTCTTTCTCTCTCTCTCTCCGCAAATATCGACACCACGTGCACCGGACGATACCGATCGACCCACGAATTCCTGAAAATTCATGCGAATCACTATTGTCCAGTACCGACGACTTACGGTAAGAACGATTAGAACGAGGGTAAATATATGTGCCCATAACATATCAGAAGTGGGATACTTGCGAGAAAAGAGAGATGCGTAATAAGTTGCAAAATTAACAAATAATAAACTATTAAACGCGAAAAACGATCGTGAAAAAAAAGAAGTCAAGTGCAAAAAAAGTTAAAGTGTAAAAAGACAAAGTGAAAAAAAAAGTCCAGTGCAAGAAAGACAAACTGTAAAAAGACAAAGTCAAAAAAGTAAAGTGTAAAAGGAATTGTGTGTAAAAATTTGATCCCTAAAGAAAGAAGTGACGCGTTCAACTAGGTAACGAGGAAGAAGTTGTGCGAGCGTGCAACATAGTAAGCTTAGAGTTGGAGACGGGGATAAAGGAAAATAACGGGCGCGAACGTGCCTTAACACGTCCCTACAGGTTGGCGCGTGCAACAAGTGCACAGGAAAAGAAAAAAAAGGCCAAACACAATGGCCAATGCGGAGGAGATTCACCGGTTCCAAAGGGAGAATATGGAAACATTCATGACGCCGTCTACGGGAAGCCTAGAGGGAGACGACATGGAAATTGACGGCGACGAGACCATCAGGGAGGAGACAAACGTCACCGAACCTGGATCGATAAACGACGGTCGATGGGAAAAGGGGGCACGATGCAGAGACAGCTCAATACAAGAGCGAGTAAGTATCCCGCAAGTTGCCCGTCAGACAATCAATAAAAAGGTGGGAGGTAGCGGAGCCGTTAGTGGCAGAGCAACGGCAACCCGTGACGGGGAAGCCAAGCATAAGCCACGCACGCCGGCCGCTACCGAAGTAGGCGGACTGTGGGAGGTCTCGTCTACCACCACCCGAGTAAATAATAGTGTTCGGTGCGACACGCCACGATACCCCACTCGCGAAGTGAGGAAGACTGGGAGTTTCCGAGTGCGGGAGACGTGGAAACAGTGCATGGTAATAGTAGGGGCCGGAATATCTATCCGGCGCCATCAGCTGGAGACGCGTGAAGGGACAGTAACAAACAGGCGTGCGATAAAATCAATAGAGTCGACCAAAGAGGCAAAGCGAGTACGATACAATACGAACAGGAAGTGGTGCGATGTGCTAGCATAACCGCGAACTGTGAGCGAGAATACGTGAGTGCGCGAAATAACTTTACCGAACGGGACGAACTACCCGAGAGACTCGATTACGACGCGAGTAAACGAGTCAACGACCGCGAGTTTCGGGAGGAACATAAGTCAGAAAATGTATTGCGAAAAATTCAAATATTATTGGAAGAACTCGACAGTTTAGGATTTTGATCGAGTGCAATTCCCGAATACGGCTCGAACATCGCGCGTATGATGAACCACGCGAAGATGACGAAGAACGCGAATACGATGGAAAACGCGAACAGCGCTACAAACGGTGCGAACAAAGAAACGCGATCAACGCTACAAATGGCATGATCAGCATGGCGATAACGAAAATCGCAACGCACGACGACACGAACGAAGCCACACGAGCAAAAATTAGGACGACTGGTAGCAGTACGAAAATAACCATCGGCACGGACGACAAGAAAGAGGATACGACGATAGACCAGCACGGGGGCACATGTATCACATGGTGCCGGAATTGTCTACGAATCTAGAACTCTTTATGGGAAACGATGGAACGACTCCACCAAGAGAATGGATCAGAAACATAGAACAAATGGCAAAAATACAAACATGGTCGCCGATTTACCAATTGGAAGTGGCCAGGATGCAGCTGTCCGGTCAAGCAAAGGACAAAAATTTATGGAAAACTTTTCCACCTCCCAAACATATGGAGCGAAATGGAGAAAATGACGAGGCGTATTCAATCTGCAGACGAAGCAATACAAGAATATTTCCATGCAAAAGTACGACTGTGCGATGGACTAAGTTTGTCCACATAAGAAATCAAGAAGGTAGTCTTGGAAGGACTAAGGAATCGAGAGGATGGCCTGGTTCTGGCCACAGTCTATCGGGCCCTGGTTGGAGCAGTAAATATACGCAAGGTGCATAAAGGCCTATCATCGAGAAGCCGCGGTCAACAGCATGCTAGATTGGAACGATTCGTAAATACCACGAACAAAGGGGGGACGGAAAAACCCTCAATGGAATATTCAGAAACACGGAAGGAAGGAAGGAAATTGCCAGCCCGAAACGCCGATGGACAGATGATGTCCAGAATGTTTCAATTATAACAAGTATGGACATCTATCTAGAGAGTGTCCAGAACCCGAAAAAGAGATACGGTGCAGAAAATGCGTTAGACAGGGGCACAAGGAGAGGGATTGCCGGTCCAAAGACACAACAGAAACCGTCATAATAAATACCCTCAATACGGAAAAATCGAGAAATATCGACAAGTACTTGAAAGTGGTACAGGTAAATGGACGACCAATAAAAGCCCTATTGGATATATGAAGTGCGGTGTGCACTGTAACGCTTTGTGCGTCATTCGTGAAGGACTAACATACACGCCGACTATCACGAAATTGACTGGATGGGGATCAACTCCAGCCATTCAGTTATCATCTGGGCAAGTCATTGCGGACGCAATTTTGGACGGAGACGACGCACAACAATACGACGGCATCATCGGACGAACATACACCGAGAAGCCTTGGATTGGGTACTCCAAGAACGAAAAGTCTCTGACCTTCAATACCAACGAGGAACGTTATTTGTTCGGGATTGAGGCCTCTAAACCAGAACCAACAACGCACTCTTCACGTAACGAAACACTGAATCCAGCAGCCAATTCCATAAATTGTATCCAGATAAAGGTGGAAGGAAAGGATGTGAATTTACCGATCGCCAACATGGGCAACACTGTTCGGGAGGTGAGAACGCATCAGTACGTACCAAGGGGAGCCTTATCGATCCTGCCTCAACACCCCGAACGCCTTATAAAGGCACCAATCACAAAAGGACTAATTGACGTGGAAGCCGGTCAAACAGAGTCAATCAAAGACAAGCTATTGGCACTGTCAAACGAATACAGGGACTGTGTAGCCCTTACGCTAACAGAATTAGAAGAAGACAGAGGAATAGCAATAGATATAGTCGAAGAACCTGGCAGCAGACCAGTACGAGTCAAACCATACTGAGCCACTCCGTGGGAAAGAGAAGAAATGCGGAAAATAATAGGGGAATGGAAAGATGCGGGAATCGTAAAAGAAACGGATTCACCCTATGCAAGTCCAGTGCTAATAGTCAAGAAGAAAAACGGAGAATCAAGACTGGTAGCAGATTTCCGAAAATTGAACGCGCAAACAGAACGAATGCACTTTCCCCTACCCAATGTAGACGATCATCTGGCTCAATTAAGAGGAGCGACGATATTTACGGTGCTTGATTTAGATCATGAATATCTACTGTAACCACTTCTTCCACCTTCTTCGCCTCCTGCTCCTGCGGATGGCCACAAAAGCCTGTGATTCCGCGTGCTGGACGCTAGTCTCGAGAAATAATTTGTTTCCCGAGACAAATTTAATTCGCGCGCGGAATACACAGGGCCGGCTCGGCTTTGCTGCAGCCCTGGTAATTGGTAGAGGGAATGGGTCAGTCAGTGATGGTTCGCACAAAAATCTCAACGCGGCAGCTCGGGACTAACAAAATTCGAATGAACCATTTATTGTAGTGCTGAACAAAATTATTAGTCGAAAGCTAAAGAGGTACTCTCGGAAGCACGGTTGGGAAGCGACAAACGGTAAAGAGCTTGATTGCCGTCAATTCAATTTTCGATAAAATATTTAACAAAGGCTCTCAGACTGGCGACAACATTTAAACTAAACTAATCCAATAACACAAAATAAAAGAATGAAAAGAAATAATTAAATAAATACAATAGAATAATTACTTCAGAATAAATAAAGTGGACTAAATAAAACAGAATAATTAAAGCCGAATACATAAAACAGAATAGACAAATCCGAATAAATAAATCAGAATAAATAAAATGGAATAAATGAAATCGGATTAATTTGAATAGAATGAATAAAACCGAATAAATAAAACGGAAACAGTCAAATAAATAACCAGCAATATCTCAATTTTCGCTCTTAATTTCACACACACTCATGCTCGGTAATAAAATATTTAACCAAAGAGAAAACAACAGTGCAATGGATCCCTTTCGGCGATCCTTTTATTCTCGTGAAGCGAATTATTTGTAAATTTGAAATACCGGGCGGTAGCGGTTTGACCGCTATTTTCGTAAAGACGTTGGATTTTCGGCCTGACAGCGTGCCGTCACGACAATATCGCTCGAGTTTTCTCAACAAAACTACTAGAGCTAACTCCTACACTCAAACCAGAGACGAACGACGGTCTTACCGAATGGTTGCAGTAGCAGGATCCTCTCGAGAAATTCTCTCGGAGCGGTCCAGAATCGCGGAGTTAGGCGTCGGTTCTCGTCGATCAGACACGGCAGCGTTCCCGATTTACACGTCCTCGTTGTACAAAATACAGCGAAAGAGTCCTTGATAATTCGTTGGCTCTCGTTGTTTGAGCCGATAAACTCTCTCCCCCCAAATCGTTACCACCGATAAAATTGAAAGTATGGTAACGGTACTTGCGACTGGGGTTATTATTCGAGCCAGAAACGACTCTAGCAGTCAGAAGCGAACGATAACAGAAAAAGCAAAGACTTCGCAGCGCAGCGAAAATTCAAAAGGCCGCTCAATATCGTTGCATATTCCAGTCCCTATGAGATGCTGCGGGGATAGCCTCCGCGTAGTTCTCGCGGTGAGAGCGCTTACGTCATCGATGGGGCTACGGCTGGTGTGCATGACAACGACGGAGACTCAAGATCACTCTTCTCGCTGTTATCCTAGCGTCCTTCAGGTCCTCGCAGCTGACCTTCCTGTTGCTACTGATAACTTCGTGCTTGGGCCGTCACCCACTCGGGAGAATTATATAAAAAAAAGAAAATAAAAGAAACACGAAATGAATATTGGTCGTTGCGAACGATATATGTTTGCCCTGTTGGATCGCCTCGGGGAGACTCTCGGCCGAATGAGCAGGTGTATTGTGGTCAGCCCTGCTTGGTCCGACTTTGTGGTGGGTTACTCAAATACCCCGTCACACTACAAATACCCATTGCAGATCATGCACAACCGAAAACGGCTGTATTAAACCGGATGAAACGGTGTAGTTCACCAGGATGCTTTTTAGGCTAACCAATGGACCGGCCTATTTTTCTAAAATAATGCACAAAGCATTAGAATTCCTAAAGGACGAAGTAGTCCTTTACTACTGAGGCGACATCCTCATTCCGGCAAAGAATTAGAACGAAATAAAAAACAAAATAAAATTGATATTCACAGAGCTGCGCGAAGCAGGATCAACGCTGATAATGATCTGATTAGTAAGTGCAAATTTATGTACAAGGAAGTAGCCTATCTTTGGTTCCGGATTGCGACAGATGGAGTTCGACCGGCAGATGCTAAAACAAGAGCAATCGCGGATTATCCACAACCCACCAGCTTGACGGAAGTCAGACGATTCTTGGGGATGGCGGGATTTTTTCGACAATTCCTCGCATGTTTTGCTCACAAGGCAGCGCCCTTGTTTGACCTATTAGCAAAAGGAAAACATTTCAAATGGAAAGAGGATCTGCAACAAGCATTTCAAGAGATAAAGGATGCACTTACAAGTCAACCAGTACTACAAACCTTCGATCCGAGAAAGGCAACAGAAGGGCATACCGATGCCAGCGCATTAGGGTTACGCGCAATGCAATTACAAAAGGACGGAAAAAGACCATGGCAGCTGGTATACGCGCTGAGTCACCAGACCAGCAACGGCGAAAGAACTACCATAGTAGCAAACTGGAACTGCCTGCGATGATTTAGGCAGTAACCAGGCTAATGCCAATGATAGCCAACATCGAATTTACACTGGTAACTGATTGTCAAGCGTTGCTCTACATATGTACTCAGAAAACTCTTAACCCACAGCTAATTTGATGGACGAATACATTGAGCGAATACACCTTCCAAGTGGTGCATAAAGCGGGTGATAAAATGCCGCATGTGGACGCCCTAAGCCGGGAACCACTACCGGAAGACCAAACGAAGCAACTTCAAGAGAGGAATGCCTGATGTATCACATCACCACTTGGTCAGATGAAGTAGCCGCCTATCAAGCAACAGACGACGTACTAAGAAATAAAAAAGGTCCTTCTAGAAAAACCGCTAAAGGGACTCTGCGGTAGTCAACTCAGTGACATCAAGGGCTACGAACTACATGATGGAGTAGTGCCCAGCACTACTCCATAGCACCCAAATCAATAAGAAAGTCTCTAGACGTGCGTTTTCACGATTTGCAAGGGCATCCGGGGGTCAATAGAACGCATAGAAACCTTACGAAGCAGCTGTAGTTTCCTAGTTCAAGAAAATACTTACGCAATCACTATGGCGCGTACTTCGCGTGCCTGATGACAAAGCACATTTCAAGTGATACACATGGACCACGTTGGGCCCCTTGTAACCTCGAAACGAGGACGGAAATACATCCTAGTTTCGGTGGACAATTTGACCGAATACGTCTACTTATACGCCGTGAAGGACACCGGGACGGATCCCGTAATGACAGCCGTGCGGAACTTACCAGTTCGAATTATAACGGACCGAGGAACATGTTATACGAGTCATGTCTTCGAAGCCTGATACGAACAAATAGGAATACGCCACATTTTAAACTCACCAAGGCAACCTCAAGCGAATGGCTAAGTAGAAAGGGTCAACGGCGAACTGGTACCAATGCTCAGGAGAGCTCTAACTGACGACGATGGCCGACAATGAGACCATCACCTGGTCGAGGTACAACGCCAATTAAACGAAAACGTAAATTCCACGACGGGGGAATCAGCTTTCAAGGCACTTTTCGGGTTCGAGCCAGATAGACGCATGGGGCCGGAAAGGATAAAAAGTTGGGTAACCGAGCAGCAATTAAGATGGTGCGAAAAACATCGCTCAAAGTCAACGGCTGGCTACAAGTTTCACACGGGAGATATTGTGGTGATGAAGTAAGAC
>OZ012704.1:56795050-57079376 GCA_963942595.1 Cylloceria caligata | reverse complement strand
AAGACCGGGAGATGGGTATCACATGAGTTGAACGACAGGCAAGTGGAAAAGCGCAAAAACACATGTGACATTTTGCTCGCTCGGTACAAAGGGAAGTCGTTTTTGCATCGTATAGTTACAGGGGATGAAAATTGGATTTATTTCGAGAATCCCAAGCGTAAAAATTCATGGGTAGACCCAGGCGCACCATCCACATCGACTGCACGACTGAATTGCTTTGGCAGAAAGACGATGCTCTGTGTTTGGTGGGACCAGAGAAGCGTGGTCTATTATGTACTGTCAAAACCTGGGGAAACGGTTAATACCAAACGTTACCAAAAGCAATTGGCTGATTTGAACCGTTCGCTGCTTGAAAAAAGGCCAGTATACCGAAAGAAGTAACACAAAGTCATTTTTCTTCATGACAATGCTCCATTACATACGGCAAAACCGGTTCGCGATACGTTGGAAGCACTTAGCTGGGAAGTTCTGCCCCATGCGGCTTACTCACCGGACTTAGCTCCTTCCGATTACAACTTGTTCGCATCGATGGATCACGAACTTGCTGAGCAGCTCTTTGGTTTGTACGAAGATGTGAAAATATGGCTTGATGAATGGTTTGCAGCAAAAGAGGAAGATTTTTACTGGCGTGGTATTGACAAATTGCCTGAAAGATGGGAAAAATGTATAACAAGCGATGGAGCATAGTTTGAATAAAGCTCTTTTTATCATTCTTCCGAATTTAATATGTTTTTTTTTAGAAAAAAAATCCGCATTTTATACTTGTACACCTGGTATATACAATGCACCTTATGTTTGCTAATAGGCCCATACCAATGCTTCGCATAACACCTAATTTCACTTCTGCCTTTTTACTAATATATTCTACATGTTTAGAAAATTTTTAGATTTTATCAATTATTACTCCTAGATATTTAATTTCACTTACAATCTCTAGTACCTCATTCTGCAGTTTAATTTTTGAATTGTCCTCTGTTGTTTTCTTTCTAACTCCTCTTATGAACATAATCTTAGCCTTATCAATATTAACGTACAACCTATTTATTGTGACGTAGTCACAATCCTAAAAGACATAAAAGAAAAACAGAATAAAATCAGAATAAAATAAAACACAAAATAACAATAAACAAAATCATTGATAGTACCTGAAAAGGATAAAAGAAAACAAAATAAAATAAAACACAAATTCCTACAAAAATAATCATTTATTCATAAAAAAAATCAGAAATGTCAAAAGATAAGTAGGAAATGATAGAATTCTCAGCAAAATCCAGTCGACACCACGAAACAGGATGAAGCCTGTCACATTCCTTCGCTGCCGAAAAACAGCGGGTCAGCGACCGGCTGGCCTCGCTCGGGCAGTGAGGGGATGTAGGGGCATGATGGCGAGGCTAGCTGAAACAAAAGAAATTACATGAGACAATAGAAAAGAAGAGTTAAAATAAGAGAGTGGGAAAGGAGAGAAAGGTATAAAAGCGAGCTGCAAACCAAGGAGGCTCTCTTATTCGATTCCAACTACCAACCAAGTTAGACCCGCTGGTGAAAAGTAATTAAAAATTAAAACAAAATTCAAGAATTTGATTTTTAAATTCAGAAATCAATTAGAAAGGGTGTGAGTCGGTCGCTATAAATTAATTCAAATATTGCAAAATAGGAAAACAACACAAGTGAGTGCAAAGAATCATATAAAGATTAAGAGCGGACAGTATCGGACCGTGTGAATAAAACAGGAAATATTCTAAAAAGCCAGATTAAGAAGAGAAAGTTGGTGGCATTAAAATAAATAATAAGGGTTTAGTTTAGGAGAGTTAAGCGAATAGTATAAGAAAGTTTAGGTAGAATAATTAGCAAATAAGTCCGGATAGTTTCTAAGAAGTATTGTGAACGCAGCGTATCGATACATTTAAAAGACTCGGTTGTGGCACCTAGAGGTCTCCAAATTAGAAACTTTGAAAAAGTAAAAAGTGGAATAACACAGAAAAAGAAAGGAGAAAAACAAACAATATTTAGAAAAATTATAACACAGAGACTTGATACAGTAAACTTGAGACTCTCGGTAAATCAGTTACCGCATCAAAAAGCAACAGGGCTTTGGAGTCAAAAGTTGAAAGGAAGTTAGGAAAAATATTTAATAGATAGAATTAGGAGGGTATTAGTCAGCCCGACAAATAGAAACTAGATTCAGAATTTTGAGATAATTAGAAAAATAATTAGGAAGGAAACAATTTTTGTCAGCACTGTCAAGCGCGTCGCATTAGGAGGACACTACTCAATAGACATAAAAGAGAAGAGAACGATAAATTAAAAGACCAACTCACCAAGAGAGAAGAACAACAGAAACGTCCACGTCCAACATCGAAGATCCCTGGATAGAGCCGATAACTAATTGATAAACAATTAAGGGACACTGAAAAATCGCGAGGCGGAAACTGTAATCGTTAGACACACGAAGTAGATAATTCGCGAACTGGGATCACGATCACAACTATAAAAACACACTGAAATTACGTGGGGACGCCACGACGATAATACACGAAGAGCCCGAACGCGGAACAACACGGAAAACAACGTTTTTTGATTATTAAATAAAACGACGCGTACGCGGAAGAGACCCGGCGTCCATACCGGCTGACCGACGCGCCAGCAACAACGACGCAAGCCCAGCAGACAGCACGTCAGCAGCCAGGCGGGAAAAAGATCAAGACGGCTGAGCTCGATACTGCCTAGTTGAGATATCCACCGCTCAGCGCAGAAGTCGAGAATCTAATAACCTCGCGGGTAAAGAAGAGCGTGGAACCATCAGAGCAATTAAACACCACTGATAAATTGTACGGTTAAAGGCGCCAAAAAGCCTCACAACACAAAATTCTATGAAACTTATTGAATAAACCTTACTTATACCTCCTATAGAAGTCTAAAATTAATTATCGTCGTGTTCGAGCCCGAATTCTTCCCCTCAGAAGAATAAAATTTAATGTTAACGTAAAAATACCGTTACATTTGGCGCCCGAACAGGGACTCGAACACAGATAAAAAGGACTGCAGAGGTAAAGTAGGGCGCATATAAGACATAGAATTTGGTGTAAGAATTGAAGTATGGCTACAGGGGCTGAACGGAATATCGCGACTGAACTCGAGGAAATAAGGATGATGGAGAGTATGGAGGACCATCGACGGCAGGAAGAAGGTAATGAGACGAGCCAGATATATCTCTGGGAGTCCACAACCGCTGATCATCTGTTGGACGGCCGGCGACAGAGAGATCAGAGAAATATAAACCGACTTTCCGAGATCGAGCATATCGAGGAAAGCGGAGACGCATCAAACGAGTTCACGAATAAGGAGATAAACGGTGAGGACGGTAGCACTCCGAAAATAACAAACAGGACTGCGACGATCGCACCGGACCAAATCGGTGTAGGGGATTTAATGCAGTTTTTGCAGAAGATGGAGGAGAAGAGCGACGGAAAATTCGCCGAGATAATAAAAACGCAGCAGGAAATAAAGGATGAGTGTTTGAGCAGGATATCAATACTAAGAGAAGCAACAAAGGACGCATTGGAAGGAGAGATTTCGGCGGTGGAGTGCCGGACGGATAGAAAAATTAAAGAGGCCCAGGGGAGAATTTTGGAAAGTCAGAATATTACAAATAACTATATTCAACAACAGGTCGCCGGACAGAAGGTGACTGTGGAGAAGCTAGAAAGGAGGACACAGGAGATGATGGCGGAAATCCGTGCAGCCCAGCAAATTACTGAGGACCAAAATAAAAGGATTGAAAAACTAGAAGAAACTACACAAAGAACAAGCACCTCTATGAATTTCGGTCAAACCATCGGAGGAGGTATGAATGTCACCCGATTGTACACAACGGCACAGAAGCCTCCTACGTATAATGGCGATGGGAAAGAGAGGCCTATGAGATTTTTAAAAGAATTCCGTGAATTTTGTATCGCTGGAGGGATTGAAGATACGGAAATACGTCACACCATCGGAACGGCATTAAAAGGTGTTGCTAACGATTGGTGGCTGGTGGTGGAAGGAGCAGTGCATGATTCACAGACATTTGAAGAAAAATTCCGTTCGAGATACTGGGCCCGCGACATGCAAGATAAAGTGAAGAAGAATTTAGAATTAGGATCGTTTTATCTAGAAGGCTAAACGCTGACACGAGCCGAGTATGCCACTCGGGTGATCGGAAATGCCCGAGATTTAAGTGAAAAACTAAGTGACGAGGGTATAATCCGCAGACTCGCGAAACATTTCGACGAGGAAGTGCGAAGTGCCGTGAGAGTTCGGCAAATACGTGAGATCGACGAATTTCTGGAACTGTTGGAAAGCACGGACGTGGCAGGTCCTCTAAATTACAAGAGAGGCACAGGTCGTACAGGGGGATATGCATCACAGGAGCCACAAAGATATTTAAATAGAGGAGCTATGCATAAGCAGACGACGCGTCCATACATTAGATATGAAAATCGGGAAAACTTTGCAAATAATGGCGGAAACCGATTTCCACCATCACCAGGACGTCAGGTTGACAGGGGAGAGAGACCACCATGGCAAAACAACGGACCATGGCCACCGACAAATCTTCCTCGAGCAAATAGGTCAGGGCAACAAAGACCACCATGGCAGGAGAACCGACCAAAATATTTTCCTGGAACAGAAAACAGCCGACCAGGAGAAGTAACTCCACCAAGGCAGGAGCAGTTACCAAGTAACCCGGTAAATAATATAAGTCGTACTATAGAAGGACCGTTTGTTGAACACACTATACCAAGGGAGCCAAAACCAGGATGCTCAGGAGTGGGAAACACGGGCTCGGGAAACGCCTAGTCGTTGCGCCCGAGGAAGAACAAAGAATAAATAATAACGACAAGGAGCGGAGCGCAACGGTAAAACAGGAGGAAAAGAAAAGCACGAGACAACGGATGAACGCGAGGAAAAGAGAGAAGAAGAAGTTGAGGGATCAGCGGAGAAAGGAGGAAAAATACGGAAGCAGTGGACAGTCAATAAGAAGGAATGAAGAGGAGAGCACCGATTAGCGAGGGCAGGCTGAATCGTGGGAAAAAAGAGTTCAGGAAGACGGTAAAGGCGCACTTAATACGACGAAGAGTATGTGGCCAGAAAACGTTGCCAGAGTTCAAGGAGTACCTGATATCGGAAGGCCAACACCAGGGAAGGTGGACAAAATGGGAGGAGACAAGGTAGTTTGTTCAATGTCAATGGAAAATCCTCGAGAATATGTGTATGAAAAGGCTGAGGAGATCCCGACGAAGTGGTATGATGAAAGACATCCGAGATGCCCTGAGATACCAGTGACAGTAGCAGGTATGACGGAAATAAGTTTAATAGATAGCGGAAGTGAAGTATCGTGTATATCAGAAGAGTTTTTCCGACAAAATGAAGAAATTTTTAAGAACTGCCCGATGCTACTGGTTACGTCGACACAGGTCGTCGGAGCGTTTGGTGGAGAGACGGAACGTGTGAAGAAACAGATAATGATAGATGCGGAGACGTACGGCTCAAAAGGGGTTTTGCAAGTGCTAGTGGTGCCAAAGTTAGTAAGACCGGTGCTGATCGGAATCGACGGGATGTTGATTTAAAAAATTTCGATAGATGCCAAACAGCAAATTTTAGCGGTAGAAGATAAGATTATTGCGAAGTTAAATGAGGGATTGTGGCAACATGTGAATCCGGAGGAATTTCATAAAATTAAGCCAAATGAAATATGTGCTACAGTAGCGATGAAAGATACTACTGAGGGAGAGACGAGTATCAGCCTGACCGAAGAAGAATTTAATGAGAAAATGGCCGAGTGTACAGGTTTAAGACCGGAAATAAGAGAGGAGTTTAAAAGGATCGTCGAAAGCAGACGAGAAATTTTCGATAAAATTCCAGGACGGATGACGAAGTACGAACATCGACTACTACTAAAAGATCCGAAACCATATTTTCATCGTTCTTATCCGGTTTCATTAATGCAACGAGAAAAGGTGCAGAAGGAAATCGAGAGAATGCTGAAAGTCGGGGTGATACAGAAATCGGAAAGCATTTATATCAATCCGTTGATGCCGGTAACAAAGGATGATGATTCGGTACGTTTATGTCTTGATGCCCGAGAATTAAATAATTATCTGATAAATGACTACAACAATGCACCACCTATCGAGGAAATTTTCCAACGATGTGGAGGAAAAACGGTGATGTCAACGCTAGACTTAACGAGTAGTTTTTGGCAGATACCGCTGCATCCAGAGTCAAGAAAATATACGGCATTTCAGCATAATGGAAAATGTTATGAGTTTACGGTAACACCATTTGGTCTGAAAGCAAGCACGGCGAGTTTAATAAGGGCACTCGATGTGGTCCTCGAAGGATTGGATTTCGTGATAAATTTTGTGGATGTTCTTTTAATTATGTCTACATCACACGAAGAACATCTCGACCATCTGCGAAAATTATTTGAACGATTTCTCGAGCATGGAATGACACTAAAATTTAGTAAATCTCATTTTTTCCGAAATGAAGTCATATTTCTCGGTCACATTCTCACCACGGAGGGCTTGAAACCCGATCCAGAGAAAATCAAAGCAATTCAAGAATATCCACGGCCTAAGACAATAAAACAATTAAGAGGATTTTTAGGCTTAATCAATTTTTATACGAAATTCACAAATCGCCATGGGCATGAAACCGCGCCATTGCTAAATCTTTTGAGAAAGGGTGTTCGATGGAAATGGGATGAGCAGATGGAAAAATCATTCGAGAAAGTAAAAAAATTATTCTGTAAAGAAATAATATTACGATTTCCAGACACTAGAAAACCGTACACACTTACCACGGACGCAAGTGGATATGCGCTCAGAGCGATCCTGTCGCAGGAAAATGAAACTAATGAGAGCGAGGTAGTGACGTTTGCAAGTCGGACTCTGAAAGGAGCCGAGATCGGCTATATGACGACAGAGAAGGAACTACTAGCGATTGTGTGGGCTTTTAAAAAATTCCGGACATATTTGAAAGGAGCACAAATACATATAAAGACCGATCATAAGGCATTAATTTTCCTGAAAACCTGTCGTTTTACTGCGGAAAGGCTCATGAGATGGGTCCTCTCAATACAAGATTACGATTTACAGATTGAACATGTTGCGGGAAAAGCTAATGTAGTCGCCGATGCCCTGAGTAGAGTGAAAGGAGACGAGAAGTTATCCTCGGCCGATAAAAAAGGGATCATCGTTGTCGCAGGAGTACTAGCAGAGAAACTTCCGCGGGATCTAGCAAAAAGACTCAAATGCATGGAAAAGATTCAGCGAGAACAAGAAGATCTGCGAATTATTATGGATTTCCTTGGTCAACTTAAAGAAGGGGACGAAGAAAGAAAATTCCGGATTGAAAAAGGTATTTTAGAAAAGAAATCGAAAAGTGGCGTTTGGCGAGTAATAGTGCCAAAAAGTATTATCAAGGAATTAATTAAGGCTTGCCATGCGATGTATGGACACCTTGGGGCCCGGAAGTGTTCACGGATGCTGGAAGAAGATTTCACCTATCCACATCTGGCTAAAATCACTCGAAATACATTAGCAACTTGCGATACGTGTCAGAGGAACAAAATCGCAATACAAACGAGCTACGCGGCGATGCAAACGATCATCCCAGAAAAACCAGGGGATTTGGTATCGATCGATTTTTATGGACCATTACCAGCGTCGGTGGGCGGGGTGAAACACATCCTCGTGACATTGGATGCCTTCAGTAAATATGTGGTGTTATATCCTATGAAAAAAGCGAACACGTCTACGGAAATAAAAAGAATATTCGATGACTACATTCCCAAGTATGGAAAACCCCGTAGAATTCAATTCGATCATGGCACGCAGTTTACCGCAAGAAACTGGCTTAAGAAACTCAAGGACGAGGACATCATGGCGGTTTTCTCATCAATCCGTCATCCTCAAGGAAATATCGTCGAGCGAGTTAACCGAGAGCTGGGAAGATTTTTTCGTACGTTCCTGACAGAAAATCATGCAGGATGGTTTAAATGGGTAAAAGTAATACAGGATTGTATTAATGAATCTCACCACGAGACAACTGAATTCACACCCATGGAGCTACAATGTAAAAAGAAGCCGACCAGAGAATGGAATAAACAAATGGGGCTAAGAAGAGACGAAGAAGATGCCACCACGTACGAGATGAAGATCGAGATCGTGAGAGAGAGAATTTCGAAAAAAGGGCGGCGTCAAGCGGAGAAATTCGACGCAACACATAGGCTAACTAATTATGAGGTAGGGGATTTAGTTTTAATTAAAGCGTTAAATGTTTCCGATCCGCTGAAACAATTAACATCAAAATTTATGCCCTTATATGAAGGCCCGTATAGAATTAAGAAATGCGTAGGAATAGCAACATATTTAGTAATAGATGTAGAAAGTAAGAAAGAGCGCGGTAAATTTCACGCCAGTATGTTTAAGAAGTATAGGACAGAGACAGAAAAGACAGACGAGAAGAAAGAAGAGGCAGCGAATTCAACCACCATGGGAGAGTGCGAGAGAGAAAGGGGGCAGAGTCCGAAAGCAAGACAACAGGGCCTACACTCGGCATCGACAAGTACAGTGAAAACAAAGGTACCGACGGTCAGCGTACCGAGCATATAGTAAAATTAACTCAGAGACTATATGCAAAACCGAGGGAAAGTACACCAAAACAGGCGCCAAGATCTTTCGTGTTGTGGTTGGTCAAGAAAAGAGGCGCGACGAACACGTAACCCGATAGGCTTGACAAGTACTGGAATTCATAGAAAATAATAGATTCTACGAATATGACGTAAATTCCGGGTATTGGTAATCGATTCGACGATTGGGTAATCGATTGAAGGCCAAGAGAGAGTAATGGAGAAAGGGGTTCGGGAGACGGATAATTGGCGCAGAGGCCAAGGCCAGCACGAAAATAGGCCGAAAAATCACGAAGAATCCGGAAATCCGAAAAGATGAATTTACATTGGCCAAAAATAATAATTGATGAATATAGATATAGTTCCATATTAAGAAATGTCTATAAAAGGGATCGACGACAAAGGAACAGCCTACAAAACCACGAGGATCCAGAGGCGAAAAAGTATAAAGCATAAAAACCAAAAAGTGTAGAGAGTGAAAAAAAAAAGTTTAACAAAGTTTTTTTTGTCTTTTCAAAAAAATAAATATTGAAAGAAAAATGTCGATGCCACGATTTATCGAGTACGGGGTGGAGCATCTCATACCGAACGAACTGTACAAGGGAGATGTACTGACCGCGGCTATCCCAGGCCGTTTCTACGTGTGGTTGGAGCGCGACAGAGAAAGGCGGGATCATTTCTTACGATGGGTGGCTAGGACTAGCCGCGCGCATCCGGAGATTCACCGGATTTTGGAGGAGGAAATCTACCCCAGCCGGGCGGTGTTATTCCTCCTGGAGAATGAAGAAGACGAAAGGGAATATACTTTCCTCCGGGGGACCGTGACCGATGTGAAGGACAACGGGGAAGTGGAGTTGTGGATGGGAGACCTGGCGACAACCATCAGGGCCCAGAAGGACGCCCTGTTCACGGTACCCGAACGGTATTTGGGGGAGCTATATTACGCAGTAGCGTGTGCCTTCCACGGCGTGGCGCCCATAGGTCGAGAGTGGGGACAACAGGCACGGGATCGGCTGGTCGCACTGACCGATGGCCAGTCGGTCGACATATATGTGGATGAGCTGGACCCTGTTGTCGAGGTGGTATGGGTAACTATCCACGCCAGCCTTGACAACAGGGGATACGACGTAGCGCAGCAACTGCGGAGGAGTGGGGATGCCCGAAGGGTGCCCACCAACCCGACGTTCAGCTATGGTCGGGACGGGGGGCACCATGGGAAGCATTACCGATCTGAGAGAAGGCGGGAGAGGCAGGTGGCGAGGGCCGCACCGTACACACGCCGAGTATCGACGAGCTCGAGCATAGCCGGGAACCAAAGCATAAATGATCTGCTCCAGGAGTTGGCTGCGTTCGTGGACGAGCTTTCAGGGACGGAGAGCGACAATGATGACGCAGAAGACGAGGCCTGGCTGGCCACACCAGCACCGGACGACGCGACGAGGACCACGCTGGAAGAGTGGGGCGTCATCGAGCCAAAAGACCCTGACGTGACAGACAGCGACGAGGACCGAAACAACGACAGCGACGGGACATGAATAAAAAGAAAAATTTTAAAATAGATAATAATGCGTTTGCGTTTCATTGCGTGTCAATTTATTCTAGAATAAGATTTAGAAATAAGTTTAATAATTAACTCCTAGTAATAAGTTAGGAATAAGTCTGAGAAGAAGAACTTGAAGAAACAAGAATAATAATTTCTTTAAATAATAATAATAATAATTCTAACAAATCTTTGAATCAGTTGATGACTCAACCTATCAGAGATTTGGGGGGATAATGTGACGTAGTCACAATCCTAAAAGACATAAAAGAAAAACAGAATAAAATCAGAATAAAATAAAACACAAAATAACAATAAACTAAATCATTGATAGTACCTGAAAAGGATAAAAGAAAACAAAATAAAATAAAACACAAATTCCTACAAAAATAATCATTTATTCATAAAAAAAATCAGAAATGTCAAAAGATAAGTAGGAAATGATAGAATTCTCAGCAAAATCCAGTCGACACCACGAAACAGGATGAAGCCTGTCACATTCCTTCGCTGCCGAAAAACAGCGCGTCAGCGACCGGCTGGCCTCGCTCGGGCAGTGAGGGGATGTAGGGGCAGGATGGCGGGGCTAGCTGAAACAAAAGAAATTACATGAGACAATAGAAAAGAAGAGTTAAAATAAGAGAGTGGGAAAGGAGAGAAAGGTATAAAAGCGAGCTGCAAACCAAGGAGGCTCTCTTATTCGATTCCAACTACCAACCAAGTTAGACCCGCTGGTGAAAAGTAATTAAAAATTAAAACAAAATTCAAGAATTTGATTTTTAAATTCAGAAATCAATTAGAAAGGGTGTGAGTGGGTCGCTATAAATTAATTCAAATATTGCAAAATAGGAAAACAACACAAGTGAGTGCAAAGAATCATATAAAGATTAAGAGCGGACAGTATCGGACCGTGTGAATAAAACAGGAAATATTCTAAAAAGCCAGATTAAGAAGAGAAAGTTGGTGGCATTAAAATAAATAATTAGGGTTTAGTTTAGGAGAATTAAGCGAATAGTATAAGAAAGTTTGGGTAGAATAATTAGCAAATAAGTCCGGATAGTTTCTAAGAAGTATTGTGAACGCAGCGTATCGATACATTTAAAAGACTCGGTTGTGGCACCTAGAGGTCTCCAAATTAGAAACTTTGAATAAGTAAAAAGTGGAATAACACAGAAAAAGAAAGGAGAAAAACAAACAATATTTAGAAAAATTATAACACAGAGACTTGATACAGTAAACTTGAGACTCTCGGTAAATCAGTTACCGCATCAAAAAGCAACAGGGCTTTGGAGTCAAAAGTTGAAAGGAAGTTAGGAAAAATATTTAATAGATAGAATTAGGAGGGCATTAGTCAGCCCGACAAATAGAAACTAGATTCAGAATTTTGAGATAATTAGAAAAATAATTAGGAGGGAAACAATTTTTGTCAGCACTGTCAAGCGCGTCGCATTAGGAGGACACTACTCAATAGACATAAAAGAGAAGAGAACGATAAATTAAAAGACAAACTCACCACGAGAGAAGAACAACAGAAACGTCCACGTCCAACATCGAAGATCCTTGGATAGAGCCGATAACTAATTGATAAACAATTAAGGGACACTGAAAAATCGCGAGACGGAAACTGTAATCGTTAGACACACGAAGTAGATAATTCGCGAACTGGGATCACGATCACAACTATAAAAACACACTAAAATTACGTGGGGACGCCACGACGATAATACACGAAGAGCCCGAACGCGGAACAACACGGAAAACAACGTTTTTTGATTATTAAATAAAACGACGCGTACGCGGACACAGACCCGGCGTCCATACTGGCTGACCGACGCGCCAGCAACGACGACGCAAGCCCAGCAGACAGCACGTCAGCAGCCAGGCGGGAAAAAGATCAAGACGGCTGAGCTCGATACTGCCTAGTTGAGATATCCACCGCTCAGCGCAGAAGTCGAGAATCTGATAACCTCGCGGGTAAAGAAGAGCGTGGAACCATCAGAGCAATTAAACACCACTGATAAATTGTACGGTTAAAGGCGCCAAAAAGCCTCACAACACAAAATTCTATGAAACTTATTGAATAAACCTTACTTATACCTCCTATAGAAGTCTAAAATTAATTATCGTCGTGTTCGAGCCCGAATTCTTCCCCTCAGAAGAATAAAATTTAATGTTAACGTAAAAATACCGTTACATTATCTTTGACCATTCTTCCACTTTCACCATCTGCTCATTGAGATTATTATTTATTTCTATACTTGATACATCAATGCATCATCCGCGAACAATCTTATTACAGATCTATCATTAATAGCCTCTATGTCATTTATATATATTAGGAATGTCAAAGGTCCTAAAACAGACCCTTGAGGAACACCGAAATCTACATTAAGGGGAGTTGACAGAACCCCACTAAATTTTACTCTCTGAGATCTATTTTGCAAATAACTTTTGAACCAATTTAGTACTGTTCCTCTTGTTCCATACCATTGTAATTTTTAAATCGAGATTTCTCTGTCCACTACTTCAAACGCTCTTCTTAGATCTAAGAAAACCACTCCTATCTTCCCCCCCCCTATTGTTCTTTTCCAGTCCGAAACAAGCCACTCTTAAGCAGTTTCACACGACTGCTTTGCCCTAAAACCCGATTGACATTCTCTAAGCAACTCATTATTTCCTAAGTATTCTACTAATTGTTTCTGAACTATTTTCTCCAATATTTAGTTTTCTCTTCTTTGTTGCTTGTATTTCATAGTTTTCTCCTATATCTCTTACTACCTCCTGCTTCAGTTTTTCAGCTTGGGACTTGTTTCGCACCCCACTAGAATTGGTCCTCTCATCACTTTCTCCATTTTTGTGATTCCCACTCCCAGTTTCGAGATATCAATTCTTTTGATATCTCTTTTTGTAATTTAACTTTAATTATTTTCTTCTCCATCCTTAGGTTGAATGATACACCGTTCTTGATTCTTTTTTATAGTTCCGCTGTAGCTCTTTTCTATCTGTTCTGTTCCCATGCTTGGCATTGACATAATAGTTAATACTTTTTGCATTCCAGCTTTCGCTGCTCCACTGATTATTGTTTCCAATTCATAAGATTTCCAGTGCTATATTTCTACTCACTCTCTATCCATTTCTTCATTTATAACTTCCATTATAGCCCTTCTAGGCATATTCTTCCCTATCATTGCGTCCTTAATTTCTTATACCATCTTGAATATATTATCAATCTTTGCATCCTTTAGCTTTACTGATAGTGATGCGCCCCGCTCCCATTATTTTCGTCCGCTATCAGTAGCCGACAATTTTCGCTCCTTACTACTTTCGCCTGACGTTTTACCAACATTTTTCACCATATATTTTTCTACTTTTCCATCACAAGATACCAGCTCATTTGCCATATTGTGAACTCTGTGTAACTTAATACAGCCCGGATGAAAGTACTTATAACATGGCATACAGTGATGCACCTCTAATTTAACTTCCTCATTGCATTGTTTACATACATGCGCCTGATCTATAATTCGCTAACTTATCGGCACGGCCGAATGTCATTTAATCAGTTTGTAGTTGTGACAGCTGTTCGTGTTACCTCATGCAAACTGATTCACGCTGACTCACTTTGTCAGCATTCCGCGACGTGGTCTATATGGCTGTTTGGCCGTATGCCACCTTCACTTTATATAAATTTATGTCCTGCCGATGAGTTCTGTCTATAAGTTCTTCACATAGAGAGAGAGAGAGAGAGAGAGAGAGAGAGAGAGAGAGAGAGAGAGAGAGAGAGAGAGAGAGAGAGAGAGAGAGAGAGAGAATATTTTCCAATTTGATTTTTTACTACTAATGCAAGCACCTTTTCGTATAATGGCAACATATTAATTGGTCTGTAATGACTTGCTTTTAGGGTTTTGTTTATTTTTGGGATCGGTATGATTGTAGAAGTTTTCCAGCTGTCCGGGCAACATCCCTCCCGTAGGGATCCATTTATTATTTGAACGAATTCCTCTTTTATTGCACTGAACGCCATTTTTAATATATCACTTGATATTCCTTCTTCCGTTCCCTTCTTTTTCCGGAGTCCTATCACTATCTTCTCTAGATCCTTTATTTCAATATGATTGAAGTTTTCCATTATATATTTAGTGTCCATCCTTATCCCTGTTATAATTCTTCTTCGGTTTGGACTTCCAGACGTATCCCGTTGTATTGAATTAACTATATTCTTTACACTTTGCACGTAGAACACATTAAATTTATCAGCTATACTACCTCCCATGATGTCATTCAATATCTCAAAATCTATATTCTCTACTTCTCTAGTACCTATTGATTCTCCTTTAATTACTTCTTTTAACGTTTTCCACATTTTTGTCGGATCCTCCTTATTATCGTCTATCATCTTTTCATAATATTCCTTCTTCTTTTCTCTTATTAATTTAACTACCGCATTCCTTTCTACTTTAAATTGCTGCCAATGCTCCTCCAAACCAGTAGTAATTGCTACTCCGTATGCCTTAGGTGTTCTTCTTGCAGCTACTATTATGTCTTCTGAATACCATTTTTTTCCTTCCCATACCCTTGGAATTTTCACTATTTTTCTGTGTGCAAACCTATCTAGTGCACCCACTATATTATCAACGAGTATCCTTGCTCTTTGGCTTACTTCTACCTCTTGAACTTGTCTTGTGGTAATGCTTAATGTCCGTGTAAATTCCTTCACATCAATTTTACTATAGTTTCTTGTTTTATATTCTCTATACTCATTCCTTTCATTCCTGTTACCTAATATGACTTTTATCCATGCATGATCCGTTATCTTTGGCTCATGTTCCACCTGCACTCATGCACACCTATTAGCAAATAATAAATCGATAGTAGTTCGACTGTCTTGCGTTATTCTTGTTGGTTTATTAACGTATTGCTTCATTCTTAGACTCAGCATTCCTGTTATCAACCTCTTTGTGTAGAACGTTTCTACCGTGACATCTATATTAAAATCACATATTATCAAACAGTCTCCTTTTATTGTTAGTTCCTCAGTTATGTTTTCTATGTGTCTTATAAATTCATCATCCGACGCACTTGGCGAAAAATACACAACTACTATCGCTCCTTTATAATGTTTGTCCTTGACCTCTATTCCAGCACACCAGCAGTTTGATTCTATTTTATTTATTGGTATCATATCATACTTAATATCATCTCTTATGTAAAAGATTGCACCACCTGTATTCCTATTCTCCGCATCACATCTGACTGCACCATAGCCCGGCATATACACTTCACTGTCACCAATTTCAGCTGTCTCTCTGGTCTCTGATAACGCTATGAATGCGGGTTTCATTTTATCCACTATTTGCTATCGTATTTCATCCTTATGTGCTATCGTTTCGGGATTTTACTTTTGTATTTTCTTTGAAATTTTTCGCTTTTATCATTGCAACAGTATAATAAGAGAAGCGAATTTTTTTCTCAAGTGTTATGTATGATTATATAACGGCGGATATCACACGTGACTTCCTGGTTACAATGTATCAGGGGTACAAATTGAAAATGCGGGTTTGATAACAGATGGCGTTACTAACGCTATACGCATCAGGCAGTACTGTGACTATGTTCATGTCAAAGCTACGTCTTATAGCTTTAATTTTCAGTATGTGTCAATTTGTCGCAGTGTCAAATTCATAGTTTTTTTGAGCTCTCAATATGTCGAGTTTCGTGCCAACAAAACAGCATTTGCGGGAAGTTTTAATTTACTTCTTTAATTTGAAGAAAAGTGCTGCTGAAGCACATCGATTGGTCTCCGAGGCTTATCCGAGTCATGTTCCATCGGTTTCAACGTGCGAGAGATGGTTTGTGCGGTTTAGAAGTGGTGATTTTGACGTTGAGGACAAAGAGCGGCCGGGCCAAGTGAAAAAGTTTGAGAATGCTGAATTGGAGGCAATACTCAATGAAGACTCGTGTCAAACTCAACAAGAGCTCGCAGATTCATTGGGAGTGACACAACAAGCCATTTCCCATCGTATAAAAGCCCTCGGAATGATCCAAAAGCAAGGACATTGGGTGCCGTATGAGCTGAAGCCGAGAGACGTCGAGCGCCGTTTTTTTGCATGCGAACTGCTGCTCGAACGGCAAAAACGGAAGGGTTTTTTGCATCGCATTGTCACTGGTGATGAAAAGTGGATCCATTACGATAACCCGAAGCGCAAAAAATCATATGGTTACCCCGGCCATGCATCATCATCGACGGCCAAACCAAATATTCACGGCGCCAAGCTCATGCTCTGTATTTGGTGGGACCAGCTGGGTGTGGTGTATTATGAGCTATTGAAATCGAACGAAACCATCACAGGAGCACTATACCGAACTCAATTGATGCGTTTGAGCCGCGCACTCAAAGAAAAACGGCCACAATACGAGCAAAGACACGACAAAGTAATTTTGCAACATGACAACGCTCGGCCACATGTTGCAGCGCCGGTCAAAACATACCTACAAACGCTGAAATGGGAAGTCTTACCCCACCCGCCGTATAGCCCAGATATTGCTCCTTCCGATTACCACCTTTTCCGATCGATGACACATGGCCTAGCTGACCAGCGCTTCCATTCTTACGAAGAAGCCCAAAAATGGGTCGATGACTGGATAGCAGCCAAGCCGGCCGAATTTTTTCGCGACGGTATCCGTAAATTGCCAGAAAGATGGGAAAAAGTTGTGGCTAGCGATGGACAATACTTTGAATAATTCATTTGTTACCATTTTTTCAGAATAAACGTTCAAAAATAGAAAAAAATCCCGCATTTTCAATTTGTACTCCTGATATGTTTTCTTAAATTCTGTTTCTTCTTATAATTCGTAATCTTAATCAAAATATATTTGTTCGGTTAGAGTACTTTGTTCTTTCTATTTTTTTTCATGACTCAAATGTTATTGCTGCTTTATTCCTGGGTCAAAATATTCTTTTTCTGTTTTTTTTTTATACCAGACATCGGTATGGTTTGCTTGATTTGAACAATTACTACTGACGAATTTAAGCATATTGTTGAGATTTCCTGTTGTTGAAGAATCTGCAACATATTGAAAAGGAATGAATTTTCACACACGACAGGTGTGAAATAACCTAAACAAAAGATAGAGGTAGAGAAAGTGGTTTTATTCTACAGTCGAGTATCAAACTGCAAAAAATGAATATCAAAAAATTGCACAAATAAATTTTGAGTGAATTTGGGTGAGAAATACATATAATTATTTTTATTGTGTGCCGAAATTTGTGAGGTGAAACGTGGTACAGCTCGCGCTGCAGAGCACGCCACGAGGTGAGACTTTTGAGGATGCACAAATGAGATTTCATCACCTCACCAACATGGAATTTAGATAAATTATGCAGGTGCACGCTTACCGTTTTTTTTAGTTCAGTTGAGCACGTATTCGATGAGTGGATCTGAAATGAAGCGGTGAAAAATTCCGAGGTGAGAATAGAGGAATCTGCTGATCCAGCGGTTTTTATGGAAGTGTCTAATTTTTCAAGATGGCTGAGTAGTACGAAGGCATCGTTGTGAGACGCTGAAGTCAAGCGGGAGAGACAGCCTTTCGCTTGAGCAGCATTGCTACGAGGTGCTGCCTCGGCTATCTTCGCGACAGCCGAGCGCAGCATATCGCCCAGTAGCAACAGGTCGACTCACGGCGAATATCGATCGCCGTGCGTCAGCTGATTTTCCAACACATATGTAGGTATGCATTTTTTTATCATACGAGCTTGGTGTTGACTCGGCGTCTCGTGATGATTGGTCTTTGAAGTTTTTGAAGTTATTGAGTTTTCTTGGACTATTAAAATCTTTGGAGTACTCCAAAGTCTTGATGGTCTCAGTTGTTTGGGCATGTATGGTGTGTTTCACAGTGTCCGGAGTAGGTGCAGAACAACGCGATTTTTTTTCTGGTGTCGCAGGAGTATGAAAGTGTTGTTTGTTCATTGGTGTGGTGTTTGTCCGATAAGGATTTCTTTGAATGGCCGGAGGTAATTGAGTTATTCAAAGGTTCAAGATCGTTGAGTTTACTGATCTCCATTTCGGAGGGACGTGGACTGCAAACTCCATTTTCGCAATATCCAACCGAATTACGATTCGTTGAGGTTCTGTAGTTCCTGATCACTTCTTCCATACGTATTTGGTTACATGTTATGCTTGGCGATGGTTGGCTCCAGATAATTTGGTATAAGGATTTGTCGTTATAGATGTCTGGTTGAAATATCCAGTGCGGTACGGTGTCTCGGAACGAATGACTTATAGATTCTTATATCTGTGAAATATAATGTGCATTATCGATACGCGATATTATTATTATTATTATTATTATTATTATTATTATTATTATTATTATTATTATTATTATTATTATTATTATTATTATTATTATTATTATTATTATTATTATTATTATTATTATTATTATTATTATTATTATTATTATTATTATTATTATTATTATTATTATTATTATTATTATTATTATTATTATTATTATTATTATTATTATTATTATTATTATTATTATTATTATTATTATTATTATTATTATTATTATTATTATTATTATTATTATTATTATTATTATTATTATTATTATTATTATTATTATTATTATTATTATTATTATTATTATTATTATTATTATTATTATTATTAATTTTATTTTTTTACAAGGAATTGCGGAATCCTTTTTACGGATATCCCCCAGCCTTTCGAACTGGGGGGGTATGTGGGACTCCCAAAAAAGTAGGCCTACCCACTAAACCGCCCTCTCCTTGTTGCCCTCCCCCAGACCAGGAACTATTTCGATATTACTTCTGGCTGGGGGTTCTGTCTGTGTTCGTCCGTTCGTCTTGTTGTCTGTAACCTGTCGCGTCACGTCAGTCCGTCTGCTCAGTTAGGTGAGGCAGCCGTCTACGTTTTTTCGTCGCAGTATCGTCTCTGTATAGGTGGCAACTAGTTGCCACCATTCTGTTGAGTGGAGCATCACCTGGACAATGTTGTCCGGGGTGATGCTACCAACAATCGTCTGAAATGCCAGTCGGGGTCCTGTCCAGCGGTCACACACAAAAAATGTGTGCTCCGCGTCGTCTCGTTCGTGTCCACAGTACTTACAGTCTGGCGTTCTTACTCTGTTCATGTTGTAAAGGTACCTTCGGAAGTAGCCGTGTCCGGTCAGGAGCTGGGTAACGTAAAAGTTCACGTCCCCAAACTTCCTTCCGATCCACGGTCTTAGGTCCTTTACAAGTCGTCTCGTCCAGTTGCCTGTACGTTCTTCTGTCCATCGGTCTTGCCAAGTCTGTATCGTCCTGTTGCGCTCCGCAATTGCCGCATCCTCCCGTCTTATGTCCGCGCTTTTCCCGTGGATCCTTTTTCGCTCGAAAGCTAGAAGGTCCACGGGGATTACGCCGGCCACCACCAAAACTGCTTGTGCAGAGACAGTTCGGTAGGAGCAGGCGATCCTCAGCGCACCCTGTCTTTGTACCGTCGTCATCGCGTGGCAGTATTTCTTTGTCTTCAGGGCATCTGCCCAGATCTCTGCGCCGTAAAGGAGGATCGAGTGGGCCGTCGCCATTAAAAGTTCTCTTTTCCCCGGTCTCGGTCCAGTCGTGTTTGCCATCAGGCGGCTTAAGAATGCTATCCTCTCGGCCGCCTTCTGAGCTGTTTTTTGTATGTGAGGCCAGAAGGTCATCTTTGTATCTAGAGTTACCCCGAGATACTTGACTTCCCCCCCGGCCGTGATTTTGTCCGTCCCGACCCACATGGGAAGTCTCGTCTGTATACGTCTTCTACTAAGGACCGTCAGTTCTGTCTTTTCTGTCGCAAGTTGTAGTCCGTGATCTGTCATCCAACGTCCCACTCGTCGCATCGTCTTGTTTAGTTTTAGCTGTGTCAGATCCGGAGACCGCTCGGTGATCACCGCCGCCACGTCGTCAGCGTAAGCGACGAGGAGTACGCCGAGCGGCATTTCCAGCCTGAGCAAGCTGTCGTACAGTCCGTTCCAAAAATCTGGTCCCAGTATGGACCCCTGTGCGACCCCGACGGTGATTTGCCTCGTCACCGGTCCTTCAGTTGTCTCGTACGTAATCTGTCTGTTTTTCAGGTAGTCCCTCACCACCCGAGCCAAGTAAGCCGGACCCCGAAGATGCTTTCAAGCGCCTCCAGGATATCGACCCACCTAGCCGAGTTAAAGGAGTTCCTGACGTCCAAGGTTGCCAGCAGGACGATTGGTCGTGCTGCGTGGCAATGTCTGTCTAAGTCCAGGAAGGAGTCGACCACTTTTTGGATCGCTCCAATCGTCGATCGACCCTTCCTGAAGCCGAACTGCAGGTCTGAAAAGCCTCCGCTGGTCTGTATCACGTCCGTCAGTCTTGGTCTCAGTGATTGTTCGTAGAGTTTACCCGTCGTGTCAAGTATACTCAACGGCCGGTAGGCTGACGGCGTATTGGGGTCGCCCTTACCTTTGGGGATAAGAACTAGCCTCGCTGCCTTCCACCGGCCGCAGAACGTCCCCGTCGTCAAGCACGTGTTGTACATGTCGAGAAATATCTCCGGTCTCAGGTTGACCATCAGCCGGATAATCTCTGCCGGTACTCCGTCCGGTCCCGGTGCCTTACCAGTCTTCATTGCGTTGGATGCCCTAGTGAGCTCTTCCGCCGTGAAGATGGGGGCTGCCGGTGTGTCCGTGTCATCTGTAACGTCCGTCCGTATCGGGTGCGTAGGAAATAAGCCGTTGACGATCCGTCGTGCGGATTCGGCGTCTTTGAGTTCTGGTGGTACCCGGGCCCCTAGTTTACCAGTCACGATTTTGTAACCAGTACCCCAGGGATCATGATCCACCTCCTCGCAGAGCCTCTTCCAGCAACGCGTCTTGCTGTCTCGTATCGCGCTCGTCAGTGCTTTTCGTGCTGTCTTATATTCGGCTTGGAGGTTTTTCTCTTTCGGGTCTTCCCCCAGCCCTCGTCACTAGTCGTCGGCTTGCCAAGCAGACCCTTCGCAGCTCGGCTATTTCGTCCGTCCACCAGTATTGTGGCTGCCTGTTCTGTCGATATCGTCGTTTCAGCATTGTGCTGTTGCACAGCCGGTCCGTCAGTTTGGCCGTCTCGTCCACCAGTCTTTCCGCCCTTTGCCGGCCAGTCAGCTCAGGGGGGACTTTTGTTATCGGTGCTGGTGCTACCACCAGCTCCTCCGAAAAATTTTGTACGTCGAGTTTGTTGAGGTTTTACCGCATGGGGTGCTGGGTCCTCGTCCGTCTCGTCGCCGTTTGTCCTGCCACTTCGAAGACAATGTACTGATAGTCGCTGGCCGTATAGCCATCGAACACCCGCCACTGCCCTATCCGTGGCGATATTCCGTCCGATGTCATTGTGACGTCAGGGATGGAGTCTCCAAACCCTGGTCGTCTGTACGTCGGTATGTTTCCTGTATTGGTTACTACCAGGTCCAGCCTTGCAGCCATCTCCAGCAGCAACCGTCCACGTTTGTTCGTTGCTGTCATTCCCCACTCGATCGCCCGCGCGTTGAAGTCGCCCCCGATAATAACGTCTCCAGGCAGATCCCTGATTCCGTCTTCAAGGAGCGCCACTTTCCTCTCGAAATCCGCTGCGGTGCAGTTGGGTGTCAGGTAGACGCTGACGTAAGTGACAGCGCCGACCCTTGCCCAGACGTAATCGTCCCCGACACCGCAGTTAATTATTCGAGATTGGGCAGCGCCCCTTACCCAGATAGCTGTGGTCTCTGTCTCGTTCGTAATGTACGTTTGTGTCGTTCTTCTCCTGTACGGTTCGCACAGGATCAGAATGTCGGCGTCATGTTCGTCAGCTATCTGTGGTCGTAGCATGTCTGCTGTCCTACTCCTGTTCCTGTTTCCCTGAACTATTCTGTCCGTCTTCCGGCCTGCTTCCTGCACTCCTCCAGCGCAGCTCGGAACACCGCGCACCTCCCGGAATTCGCGAGGTGCGCCGCGTCCTTGTGCTTTGCCTCGGCGCACAAAGGACAGGCCGGTTTGTTTTTACAGTCCGTTGCGTAGTGTCCCGTTTCGCCGCATTTCCTGCAGCTTTTTGTCCGGTCCGTGTTCGTGCAGTTGACCTTGACGTGTCCGTAGCCAAAGCACTTGTGGCATTTCGTCACTGTCAGTCGTTTTCGGACGCGGCAATGCACCCATCCTATCCCGACCCGTCCCTGCCGAAGCAGCACCTCGGCTTCCCGCGACTCCACATCGCAGACCGCCATGTACTGCTCGGCGCGATTCGGGCCAAAGATGTGGACCCTGAAGTCCGCGTCTCGTCCTGTCTCGCGTCTCAGCGCCTGTCTGACGTCGTCCGTGGTCGCGACGCAGTCCAGGTCCATGATCTCCAATTGGACCTTGGAAGTCATGGCCCTGATGCTGCCCGCGTCCCCAATCGCGTCTTGTAGAGCGCGTTGGAAGTCGTTTCGTCCGTCGGGTCTGTTCGCGTCTGCCTGTATCTTTAAAAGACACAGGCCGTTTTTCGTCTTCCTCAGAGTCGTCACCTGCACGTGACTCTTCTTCGGATCAACCGTCGTCCGTATTTTTCGTACGATGTCCGAGTACGAGTTATCAGTCCCAGGCCTTACCAGTACAGCCGTCCCCCTTTGCCGGGGAGCCGGTCTGTTCTTTTGGGCCTGCGTGTTGTCGTTTGTGTCGCGTTCTTTCTTGTCTGTCTTTTTTCTTGTCACTGTCTGCCAAGCAGCAACCGGTTCCGCTATCGAAGGCAGTTTTGGCGCGTTCTCCGGAGTAGTTCCAGTCGCTTCCCGCTTGCGTTTTGTCCGTGACGTTTGTTGTTTGTCCGTTGCTGTTTTTGTCGTTTGCGTGTCCGTAAGTTGTTGTTTCGGGGCCACCTCTGCATGCTTATGCAGCGCTACATCGGCGGCCTCCAAAATCGTCTTTATTCCGTTTTTAACCGTCATATTCATGTTTTTCTGAATAGACGCTGCCTCGGCCATTTTCGTCGCTGTTTTGTGTATGAGCGTCAGTAGCTCAACCATGTCCAATTCTTTCTGTGTTTTTGCGTGCGTTCGTCCTGACGTCGCTTTGTCAGTGTCGGCCTTGGAGATATAACTATCGCCGCTGCCGGCACTTGACAAGCTGTCCGTCCTGTTGCGTCGTGGTATGTCTAGTAGCGTCTCGTCAGTCCTTTTTTTCGTGTCTTTAATCGTCCCTTTCGTCGTCCCCCTTGACCCCTCCTTGCACAGTGTGCGGCCCCCAGAATCCGTGCCGCTGCCCAAGGCCACCGGAGCTTGCATCCGGTCGGAGCCTGGTGTGGATTGCCCTTGATTAGGGGTTACCACCTGGGGTAAAACTTCGTTTTTACCGTGCATATTCATTAAATGTTCCATTCTGCTGCAGGTCCCTCGGGGTCGCGACTCCCCGAACCGTGCTGGAACTACGCACGGCCCCTGAGGTCCCCCCCCGTCTTCTTGTATGTGCCCTCATGTGTCGTGTGCGTGAGTGTGAGTGCCCGTGCTAGTGATACACCGGTTCATTCATCCGTAACCGGTCATTTGCTTTTCGGTGGGCCCCGTTTATAGGGGACCCCGGCCATTCGCTTTCTCAGGGGTGCCCGTTTATAGGGACCCTGATCATTCACGTCACCGGTATACCACTGAGGCATGTTTGTGTAGGTGTTTGCGTTGGTGCGTGTGTGTAGTGCTGGTTTTCGTCCACCCCGAGAGTTCTCGGTACCTTCCTTCATATCTGGAAGGCGTCCCCCTATCCGCGACCTGGGGAGGCGCCCGATGCGGGACCAGCAACCCGACACGGGATTATTATTATTATTATTATTATTATTATTATTATTATTATTATTATTATTATTATTATTATTATTATTATTATTATTATTATTATTATTATTATTATTATTATTATTATTATTATTATTATTATTATTATTATTATTATTATTATTATTATTATTATTATTATTATTATTATTATTATTATTATTATTATTATTATTATTATTATTATTATTATTATTATTATTATTATTATTATTATTATTATTATTATTATTATTATTATTATTATTATTATTATTATTATTATTATTATTATTATTATTATTATTATTATTATTATTATTATTATTATTATTATTATTATTATTATTATTATTATTATTATTATTGTTGTTGTTGTTGTTGTTGTTGTTGTTGTTGTTGTTGTTGTTGTTGTTGTTGTTGTTGTTGTTGTTGTTGTTGTTGTTGTTGTTGTTGTTGTTGTCATCTGATTAATATGTGTATTTATCTGATAAAGGGTTATTTGATGAATACGTTGTAACAGTAATTTTTATCGTTAGCATTAATTTTTGTCTTTCGAGGGGAAGAATTCGGACTCGAACACAGGGCTAATGAATTCAGACTTCTAGGTAGGTAAAAGTAGGGTTTATTTAATAAGACAATCTGGAGAATATTGGTGTTCCGTTTATTAGCACCGTTTATCAGTACCTTTCCTTCTCAATCCGTTAATTCCTGCGATAATTTTACAATTCTTTCGTGTTTCGTTACACGTAGCTCCTCGAATCACTCAGCTACGTAACCTGTTATTGGTATTATTCGCCGGTAGCAGGCCTGTCACCCAATATACACATTCAAACCATGCACGTGATTTTACTCTTAAAGGTGATGTTTCTGTTATGCTGACATTCCTTTCTATTTACTGGACGTTGCTTCCTTTCTATTCGCTTTAAGCTCACTCGCTTACACAATACTCACTTTAATTCTACTTGCTTAAATACTGCACGCTTAAATGCTATTCGCTTAAATACTAATCGTTTAAATACTCTGCGATCCAGTATTCCTATAAATTGTTCTGAGATCACACTAATTATTTTTCTTATTAATTAGACAACTCGCCTATTTTTTTTTCTTCTTCCTCTGTATTCGTCACCCACTGAGCTTAATATTATTCAGTACTATGATTCTTCCGATCATTCACTGATTTGCTTTCCTTAGTTAATTTGGAAATGTCGGTATAAAAAAAAAATAGAAATCTCGACACGTAAAAATCAAATTTTAGGATGCTCGTAGAGACACGTGGTATCACCGAACCCAAAAAGCACGTATCAAGATGAGAGGCACTTAAGACCCGTTTTCTCTCTCGCAGGCTCTTTTATACACTGCCTCTCTGCCTCATTTCCCTCTACGTCATTATTGGCTTTAATTTTTAAATGTAACGCGGTTTTATAATTTTTTGGGTTTCCGTTGTCTAGCCACCCGTCTTCCCCGCGACGCCAAACGAGGGCAGCTGGTCGCTGACCTGCTGTTTACTTCAGCGAGGGAATTCCTTAGGCGTGACGTAGTCGTTCAGTTGTGTTAACTCAACGTACATATCGTCGAAAATATAGTGGCCAACAAGCACCGTCTGACAACACTATTCATCATTTGGTGTCGAATTTTGTTGAGCACGGGACAGTGGGAGATCGTCCACGTGCCATTCATGAACGCCCAAGACGTTTCAATGATCTGGTTGAAGCGGTAAGAGAGAGTTTGTGGGGTTATTTGAAAAGCAAAGTGTACGTCAACGAGCCTCAGACCATGGACGAGCTCAAGGCAAACATTCGTGCCGAAATCATCGCTATACCGCCCGAAATGCTCGAAAAAGTGATGGAAAACGCATCAAATAGGGCACATTTTGCTATGGCCAATAAAGGCGGCCACTTGATTGATGTATTAAAAAACTAGTCCCAATAAATTGTAAAGGACTAAATTAAATAAAAATACCTCATATATGGAAATCGGTTGTTTTTTGTTTAAGTTATTCAATGTTTACTTACCGACATAAAAGATGGCGCACCCTGTATATATTTATTTTTTACTTTTTGCTATGCCCGTACCGCGTAATTGGATTATTCGGTGATCGGTATAATATCATAAAGTTATTGTTTTTGGGATTGTTTGGCGATTAGGAGATAGATTTTGAGTAATAAGTGTAAACGTGAATTTATGTAAAATGGTAGTAGTAAATGGTAGTACAACTTTCCGTTGTCTATTCAAAAGTCAATAAAAGAGTATTACAATAAATCGTTGTTTCGAGCCCGTACGAGGAACCAACCTCTCTGATTCAAATCTACTAATAGAATCTAATATTTCGGGCGAGTCTGACCCGTGATCAACCATTCAGTTTGACGTTAAACTTTTAACTGATTTCGGCAAAGCAGTTAATCATTCCTTTGACCGAAATTAAATGTCGCAATGAATTTCACATTAAACATCGCTTGCAAATTCCAGCAAGTCGTAGCTCGAGCGGTCGCTCCCCCCAGCTCGTTGCTTACGTTTGCACATTTTTTATACTTCGGTGAGTGGCCTCACAGGAAGAAGGAACAATGGCGAAATAATGTACAATTAATTAATTCGCGACACAACATCATATATATATTTATTTCTACTTTTATTTCCTGGTCTTCCATTCGTATTTATCAATTCTATTATTATTTAACTTCTATATTTATTACTACACGGTATCCAAAAGGAAAGTGCAGCATGAGTGCAAAGCATATAAACATCGTATATTTTCATGCAAAACATGTTTCTAAAATTTTTTTTTCGAAAATCTTCGAATGCTATTTTTAATTTCTTTAATCGATTTAAATGTACAATAATGTCTCTGGTTCGGAGTTTAATACACACATTACCGTTTGTTAATATATAGTAGTCTTTATTTCGTGCGGACCGGTATAGTGGTCGCCGAGTTTTTCTGGTTTTGGTCCTTTAAGCAAAAATACTGGTTCACCCACTTTAAATGCAACGGGGTCAATTTTTTTGTCTCCATGTCTTTTGGAATTTTCTTTAGCCTTCATCAAATGTTGTCGTCCGAAACCCTGTATTTCATGGATTTTCGTGACCAATTGCGTTAGATATTCATCATACGTGGCAATTCCATCTCGGCAAGAGGCATACTAGAAGGGGTATGAGTTGTCTTGCCAAAAACCATTTCGTATGGAGTATGCTTAGTACCTTCGTGTACATTCGTGTTATAATTGTAAATAGTCACTTCAACTCATTCATCCCAATTATTTTTTTTAGTGGTGAATCGCTCAAGACATTCACCAAGAGCACGATGCAATATTTCCAGTGATCTAATGGATTGAGGGTGGAATGCCGTAGTTCTAGCTTTACCTATTTTGAACAATTTTGCAATTTGTTTTAAGAAATTACTCTAAAATTACTACCTTGGTAAGTGAGTACCGCTTTGGATGATCCGAAATAACAAATGAATCGCTTGACGAGAGCTTCCGCTATCGTTACTGCTTTCGCATTATGTAAAGGGATTGCTACTGAATATTTTGTTAATTGATCTTGGATTGTAAGTATGTACTCATTTACTTGCTTAGTTTTTGGCATAGGGCTTACTGTATCTATTACAATTTTATCAAAAGAAATTGCTAGAGTATCTGTTATAATCATATCCTGTTTAGTTTTTACACGGACTAATTTTTTAGTTGACATTGTAAACACCGTTGAGTGTACGGACGTCAGCTTTTACATTTCTCCAATAATACACGTGACGAATGCGATTATATGTTGTAACGGTATTTTACGTTATCATCACCCTTAAAGGGTTTTAGTTCGAACTCGAGCAGGGAGGAAATTAATATAGGCTGCAGTATTAGGAAAAAGTATGATTTATTAGACACATTAGACAGATAAATAATTTGTACGATAATTAAATATACTTCCTTTTAGTTTTGGTGATTATGCACCCTACAAAAAACTTGACCCGGGCTTACGCATGCCGTTATAATCGTGTTCGCATGAAGTAGGAGATTTTATATTGAATTATTGAAATATTTTCTTTAGTTATATGGTAGTATAGTTTCTACCTAAGGAAAGAGCCTGCTGGGCTTGCCATCGTTAGTATATCTATATCGGCTCTGTTATTATTCCTCGCCTTCAGAGGTAGCCTATTCTATATCTATATTGAGTGGACTGTAGTGGGGACGGTGCTCTCGCTTGAGCTCTCCTGGCTACGCGATCTACTCGCTAGCCCCGCCGCTGCTTCGGTGGAGGCGTCAGCGCGGTGCATCCTCGGTGCATCGCCGCATCGCCAATGCGACAGGAGCGTCCCTAGCTAATTTTTGGGGTGTTATTTAGTCCCTTATGGATTTAGTATAATTTTATCCATACCACACTGGTTTCTTTTTGGTGTGAGATCTCGTTGGCTTGGGTACTCTGCTACTTGGATGACTGGTGGCTCAGTAAGTGACCTTGGAAGATGTTCGTTTTTCCCTGGGCCAGAGGTATCAGGCCTGGTCCTTGGAGTGGTTCGGTTTTAGATGCTTCTTCTTTGGTTGACTAGGTGGTCCTTCTTTAGCTGGATGGCTGGTCCTCTTTTTGGTTGGTCAGCTGGTCTTCCTTTGGTTGATTAGCTGGTCTTCCTTTGGTTGGTTAGCTGGTCTTCCTTTGGTAGATTAGCTGGTCCTCCTTTGGTAGATTCCGGATGTTGGCCTAAATCTGTGAACAGAATGCTCCCCGACTGTGGTATAACGTGCCCTTTTATACCGGCTTCCCCGCTCTTCTTCCAAGTTTTGCCGGTATAGCAGGGTATTACTATATCTTCTAGTCGTCCTGTAGCCCATTTCCTGTAGCCCATTTGTCCCGTTTATCTCCTCTCCTTGGTTATAGTGATTTAGCGTGTTCCTTTTAGATTGTTCTTCATACCTTTCTTGAGACTATAGTCTTACTGCTTGGTGGTATAACTATAGCTCGAGTAACGGTCGTTGGTCTTTATAGGTGTGCGTGCTGTGTGGTATGGATCTCTTTGTTTGTGTGTATGGGTCTCGTTTAGGCTAGTCATTCTGGTGGTATTGTCCCCCGATCCGAGGTGAATTCCTTGAATCGAGGATCTGTTATTGATTATTTCTCTCTTTATTACTACTTTGAATTTATCTTCTGTTTTGGTTTCTTAGTGGTCTATGTTTACTATTTCTTCATGTTCTCGTCTAATTTCTTCTTGCTTATTGCTTCTATTTATGTTCTTATTCCCTCTACGAACTTATTCTATGTCTTGTTTTTATTTCCTATCGCTTGTGTATTCCTTCGTGCTCCTGTTTAATTTATTTTCGCTTATTGATGCTATTCTTGTTCTTATATCATCTGCTTATGCTTCTATCTTATTCTATGTCTTAAATTCCTATTGCTTGTATATCGTGGGAGGTTTCTATAAATAAATGCATTGACATAATTAATGTGACAAAATATTTTTCTGTTTATATTCTTTTTATCTAAGGGTTTTATATGTTTTAGATTTTTAATTTATTTGTGTCTATTCGTATTTATGGTAGGTATTCGTCGATGTCCATTTCTTCTTCGGTGGTTGCTTCCGAGTGTCGATCTTCTGTCTCGTAGCCTGAATCGTCGGATTTCTCTAGGATGAAATGGGGGTCGATGAGGAGTCCTCCGTCTGTTCCCCAATCGAACCGTGGAGGGTTGTCTCCTCTGGTGGCTACTCCCCTGCGAATCAGTTCTTTGCTGAGGAGGATCACGTTTCCTTGTATGTCCGTGCCCCAGCACTCTACCTACTTAGCCTCTGCGTGGGTTGCCGTTGGATATATGATTAGGTTCCATCTGGTCCCATGGATAGTCTTCCGGATGATGGTTAATTCATTTTCTGTCCAAAAACCATTTGGAGGCCTTATGCGGTCTAGGCCGACAGGGATTGCCTGAAAGGCGATGTAAATTGCCTGCTGCGGTGGAGTATATCATACCTCGATGCTGCCGACCTGGTCTATAGCTAGGTCCCCTAGCCATAGTAATAATTCTTCGTCGGAAGTTTCGTCCGTTGTTATTAATCCTCGATAAAATCTTTCGTCGAATCGGTAGAGGATTGGTCGGCCTACGTAGTCTTCGCCCGGTGATAGTTGGCGGAGTCCTGGCGTTTCCATCGGTAGCTCCTCGATATACTTAATAAAATTCTCTCTAACCCCTTCAGGGTCTTCTTTAAAAACGTAAAATCTCTGAGCGCCAGCGACGCTAATCGCTTCTATCCTTTCGTAGCTCCCTTGAAGGTTGTCAACCGGGTAATTTCGGTACATGGTGTTCGTTCGCTGTCGTTTGTTTGTTGATTTGATTTATACTTTCGCTCTTATTTTAATTTTGGCCCGCGATGCTGCTATTCATCCCCTCTCTCTTCCAGGTTCCCACCGTCGGATGTTACCGTCCGTGATTCTAATTAGACCGTCACCGTCTATCGGATATTTAAAATCCCAGCGTTTGACTTCATGTGCTATTTCCGAAATTTGTAATATTTTCCCTCTACAACTTTTAATTTTTTTGTTTTTTATTGTTATCCTTCTTAGTTTCCAGATTTTCTCGTGTTTTATTGGCATCTTTGGTTTGATTTTGTCTTGATATTTTATTTTTCCTACTTATTTCTGTCAAAGTTGGGTCGATACTGGTTATCGTTCTATGATTACTCTATTTATTACCGTTCGTAGTCCTCTTATCGGGGATTTGTTTATCTTCGGTGAATGAGTAGGGACGGTCTCTTCTGTATTCTTCGGTCGATTGCTTATCCTCGGTGTTTGGTGTGTTGTTGATCGACCCGTGGTACTGAACGTTTAATTTATCCTTAGAGTGGATGAATTGAGAATTGGCGTATTTTAAATTTATGTATATAGTTCCTGCCACAATCAAATTTCTTATTCTAATTTCTAGTTTTCTTATGTTTCTTACTCTAATCCTATGATTGATTTTTATTCTTATTACTATTGTTATTCTAATTTTGATTATTGTTCCCTTTTTTTTATCTTATCCTGGTTTTTTTTTTCTGTCATTTTATTGTTCTTTTCTTCTGTGTCCATCTCTGTACGGTATTTTGTAATGAGGCTGGCATGGAATTTTCCGCGGACTTTTCTAGTGAGAGGATCTACTAGTAAGTAGGTCGCTAGACCCACGCATTTGTCTATGAGGCATGGACCTTCTCGTACAGGCAAGAATTTTGAGATGATTTAATTCGCGGAATCCGATACATTTATAGCCTTCACTAACACTAGACTTCCTTCTTCGAAGTTTGTTAGTCGGTGTGTGGCATTAAATCGTTCGGCCCTTTTTGCCCCCTTTTGTATTATTCTTTATCGGGCTATTTCGATTTTAGCCTCGTCGGTCAATGGGTCGTCCTCCTCACTCGCTGGTATGCCTAACCATTTATTCCACAGTCGGACTGCTTTTTTACCCCGTTGTAGTTCAGTGGGTGTAAATTCGGTGGTATCGTGGTAGGATTCGTTAATACAGTCTTGTACTACTTGAACCCATTTATACCACCCAGCGTGGTTTTCTTTCAAAAACGTCCGGAAAAATCGTCCTAGTTCACGATTGACTCTGTCCACGATATTCCCTTGAGGATGACGTATGGAGGAAAATACTACCTTTATCTTCTCTTCTTCCAGTTTTCTTAACCAGTTTTTCGCGGTAAACTGTGTTCCATGGTCGAACTGGATCCGTGCTGGTTTTCCGAGCTGTAGGTTGTAGTCATTGAAAATCCTTTTGATTACCGTTGTCGTGTTTGCCTTTCGCATGGGAAATAATACCACATATTTGCTAAATGCATCGATGGTGACGAGAATATGTTTTACTCCCCCTATTGAGGTGGGGAGTGGTCCATAGAAGTCGATAGAGATCAAGTCCCCCGCCTTCTCAGGAATAATCGTCTGCATTTCAGCGAAATTGGTTTGTGTGGTTACTTTGCTGCGTTGGCAGATGTCACAACATGCCAGGAGCGTTCGGATGCATTTTCCTAGGTTGGGATACGAGAAGTCTTCATCGAGAATTCGGAAACATTTTCTTGCTCCAATGTGCCCATAGAGTTCGTGACATTCTATGATTAATTTTCGCACTAAAAATTTTTGCAGCATGACCTTCCAGATTTTATTTTTTGTCTTTTTCTGAAGGCTTCCTTCCTGTACCCGGAATTTTTTTTCTTCTTCGGTATTTTCTTCTTTTGCTAAAAATTCCATGATATCCCCAAGGTCTTTTTGGTCTCTCTGAAGTTTCGAAATCTGTTTTATTTCCTTGATCAATTCTTTTGAAGCTTTGCGTGCCAAGGTTGCTCCGATTACTACTAATCCTTTTTTTATTCCTTTCGTATCCTACCACTCAGCTCAGAGTGTCAGCAACAGTATTTTTGTGTCCTTCGAGGTGTTCTATATTCAGATTATAATCCTGAATTGATAGAACTCACCGCATTAATCGTTCGGCCGTGAATCGACATGTCTTGAGGAAGATTAATGCTTTGTGGTCTGTTTTTATTTGAATCTCAGCACCTCGTAGATATGTCCTGAATTATTCTAAGGCCCATACTATTGCTAATAACTCTTTTTCGGTGGTCATGTAGCCGTGTTATACCCCCTTAAGAGTTCGGCTTGCGAATGATATAACTTCGCTTTCTCCTTCTTCGTTCTTCTGTGATAGGACGGCTCCAAGTGCATATCCGCTCGCGTCGGTTGTTAATGGAGGGTGGTTAAATTTTAAGGGCCGATGTTGATTTTGAATAAAACACAAATTATTTAGGAAATTATTGTCAATTCTTTTTATTATGATAATATGGTATGGTTCAATTATGTATGGAACAAAATATCGGCCAAATGGCCGCCGCAACCTCGGCGGCACACCTCCATCCGATGGTCCAAATTTTCAATGACGCTTAGGCATAATTGAGGTTCTATGCCGTTAATGTGCCGAATTATCTCATCCTTTAGCTCTTGAATTGTTGCTGGCTTATCAACGTACACCTTTTCTTTCAAATAACCCCAAAGAAAGAAGTCCAACGGTGTCAAATCACATGATCTTGGCGGCCAATTGACATCGCCACCACGTGAGATAACACGGCCATTGAATTTGTCGCGCAAAAGAGCCATTGTTTCGTTAGCTGTGTGGCAAGTGGCACCGTCCTGTTGAAAACACATATCGCCCACATCCATATCTTCCAATTCGGGCCATAAAAAGTTCGTTATCATCTCACGATAGCGAACACCATTTACAGTAACTGCCTGACCGGCCTCATTTTGGAAAAAATACGGCCCGATGATGCCGCCAGCCCATAAACCGCACCAAACAGTCACTCTTTGTGGGTGCATTGGTTTTTCGACAATCACTCTTGGATTATGATTCGCCCAAATGCGGCAATTCTGCTTATTGACGAATCCACTGAGGTGAAAATGTGCCTCATCACTGAAGATGCTTTTCTTCGCTTATTGATCATCCACTGTTGCCATTTCTTGCCACCATTCTGACCATTGACGACGTTTGGAATGGTCAAGAGGCTTTAGTTCTTGAGTCAATTGCACCTTATAAGCGTGTAAATGCAAGTCTTTATGCATAATGTTCATCAACGACGAGCGTGAGAGGTGCGATTGTTGGGCACGACGACGAGTTGAGGTGGACGGCTCTTCAGCCACACTATCGCGAACAGCAGCAATATTTTCTGCAGTACGAGCTATACGAGCATGCACTGGTGTTTTAATATCTCCTACAGACCCGGTTTACTCAAATTTTTGCACGATTTTTCCGATTGTACGCACATTTGGACGATTAAATTGACCGAAAAAATCACGAAGTGCACGATATGCACTTTGATTTGAACGCCCATTTTCATAATAAGCCTGAATAACTTTAACGCGTTGCTCGATTGTGTATCTTTCCATGGTTCAAATTGAGTTAGTCTGAAATTGAGAAATGTCAAAAGAAATGCAGAAAAAAACTTGACGTTTAGGTGTGGTTCACATTCAACATCGGCCCTTACAATTTAACCACCCTTTATGCATGGTTTTCTGGTGTCTGGGAATCGAAGGATGACTGCTAGATTAGAGCTAGGTAGAGTTTTCCTTACAAAATCTGAATCAAGTTATTGCATATCTTCAACAAGTACTGTTCGTTCCGTCAGCACAGTTACTTCTGTGAAGCTCGAGCAATTTGCGTAATTAACACAACTAGCCTCGTTATTCTCTACTAACATTTTTCTTTCTATTGAATTCGAATCAACAACGTTTTTTTGCTCAATACAGCTCATCAATACTGTGGAGCCAAGGCAAGTCTCTTCATTAACACAGTTTACTTTCGTCTCTATCGAATTCGGATAGATAACGCTTTCTTTAGGCACAATAATCTCTACAGGTCCAATATAAGTTTTTCCTTTCCTCGAATCCGACGTACAGAGTTCCATAAAATTTTGCGAACTAGACTGCGAATTCTCAACTTGTTTGAGAATGCTTAAGCATTCTACTACGCGTTGCTGGAATGCGCACTGCAGGCGAGCGTGGGCAACTGCTTGCTGTTGCTACTTAGCGACAGCACCTCTCAGGAGCAGTAAGCTTGCACTAGGTCAGCGTGCCAAGCAAAAGGTCCCTGCGCGCACGCGCTTTACGACTGCTTGACGAGGCAACAACTCGTAGCCATCTTGCGTTTTGGCTTTTGCACTGTTTTCATCGCTACCGTGATTCGTGTGTGCTCAACATAGTTATGTGCATCTTAATTATTCTCAACGTTCAACTCTGCCAACCTACAGTCTCCACAAAATCCATCCATCATATCAGCATTGATATATTGACGTCGGCCTACCATTACATCAACATTTGGCTTTACGTGTCGTGCACCCGGCTTCAGCTTGACCGCGAGGCCCGATCGTGACAGCACATCTCATGAAATTACTCCAAGCCAACCGTGCGTCAACACCAAGGCCTCTACATCAAAGACATCATCAAGCTCATATAAAGGGTCAGTACGACCCAGCACAGTTCATCACTAATCTGCCCGAGGGAACCTGCCATTGAAACTCGCAGGGAATGGACTGATAAAACCTATCCCTGTGATTGTTGCCGATCTCTCGATCATTACGTGGTGATGTGCCCAGAGTTCCGGGAGCGCAACATCACGGAACGTCATAAGGTGGTCGACAAGAGCCATCTATGCTACAACTGCCTGGGAAGACACAACGTAGCGTCGTGCTGCTCAACCAGGAAGTGTAAGGAGTGTGGTGCCAAGCATCATACTATGCTCCACCAGGATAGGTCTTTAACTCGATCGAAACCTTTTTGTTGTGTTGATTCCCATTTTCATCTCACTCACGTTCTTAGCAATTCCAATAGTGAAGCAGTCTCGTGTGCATGTCGGTTTGTAATTTTCATGTAGAAATTTATTAAACTTAGAAATGCTCTTAATTGTTTAAAAATTTTCGGAGCAGGATATTCCTTAATAGCCCGTATTTTCTCTGGATCCGGTTTGAGTCCTTCCGTCGTGAGAATGTGACCTAAAAAGGACACTTCTTTTCGGAAAAAGTGTGACTTTGTGAATTTTAATGTCATTCCGTGCTTCTTAAAACGTTGAAAAAGGATCTCGAGGTGCGTGAGATGCCCATTATGGTCTCTAGATTTTGCTAACATCTCTGTGTCCACCTATGGTTGACGAATGCATTTCTTCAATAATCTCATTTTGTTTTCCAATGGGTATGTCTGCTCAACCTGCAGCTCAATGAGATGGAGGTGCAGTCGTCCAGAATTCAGAACTGATCAACATAGTCAGCTAAACACTCCTCGCAAATGCTTTAGCCCTCATTAAAACAATAACTCCAACTCATCAAGTTCGGCTGCTCATAGATCCAGGATCGGAACTATCTTTTGTAGCAAAAAGCCTGTGTACTTAGCTTAAACTAATACGTAAGCGCGCATCTATTCCAATCTTTGGTATTGGTGGCAAGAGATCAGCTCAAACACGCGGCTTGACTCAGCTCACTCTTCATTCTCAGCACACAGCTACTATTGTCACTATGAATGCTCACATCCTCAAAACTTTAACGGTGGCATTACCATCTGTGGAAATACTCACTCAGACGTGGCCTCACATCAACAAGCTCAAATTGGCAGACTCAGAGTTTCTACGCCCTCGGTCAATCGATATCATTATCGGGGCTGATTGTTATGGGCAGATCATCAAGCCTAATATATTCAGGAGCTCACCGTCAATGCCAATTGCTCAGTTGTCGGTGTTCAGATGGCTGGTGCTTGGACCAATTAATTCAGCACAACCGTTTGCCAGTTCATCTCATCATGCTTACCTTCAACAGAAGGAACAAGCACTGCAAGAAGCTCTCATAAAGTTCTGGGTCCAACAGGAATTACCAACCAACACTGACAGCTGACTCACACCTGAAGAGCAGGAGTGTGAGGATCACTTCAGGTCGAAGCATAGACGTGAGTCATCAGGGAGGTACATCGGCAGGATCCCTTTCAAATCACCGGCAACGCTCTTGGGCATTTCATTTTCGACTGCTCTCACTGTCTGTCTCGAGTTTTAAAACGACACTCGAAAGATGACGAATTCAAACAACTTTACCATCAATTTATGGCAGAATACGAGCAGCTCGGTCATATGGAGAAGGCGCCAGCATTGCCATCAAGTACAGTGGATTATTATCTGCCGCATCATGGAGTTCTCAAGCCAGCTAGTACCACTAAAAATTGAGAGTGGTGTTCGACGGCTCAAGTGCAACATCATCCGGGTTCTCCTTAAACGACATCATGCACACTGGTGCTAACCTGCTGCTCGACATCTCAGACGTGCTCATTTGGATTCGCCATCATCGCCACATATTCGCCACGGAGATCACCAAGATGTACCGTCAGATCCGGGTACACGAAGAGGATTGCAATTTGCAACGAATACTGTGGATAAATGACCATCTCGAGAAGGCTCTATACCGGCTGAAAACAGTCACCTACGGCACCAAAGTTGCACCCTTTCTGGCAGTTCGAGCACTCATCCAGCTCGTGGAAGATGAAGGTATGAGATTTCCAATCGCGGTGCCATACATCACGCATAGCCGTTACGTAGATGACATTTTTGGAGGAGCAAATACAGTAGAACAGCTCAATCTGATTGCTCAACAGCTAAAGGAGTTGTGCATGGCGGGCGGATTCTGGCTTGCCAAGTGACACGCAACAGACTCGGACATACTGGCCAGCATCGCTGCTACCGAGTCATCTTGCTCAGAAATTATATTGGACGACTGCTGAACCAAAATACTTGGACTTACGTGGCTTCCGCACGAAGATCAGTTCGTGTTCTCAAGCCGGTTCAGCTCAGCACCTGCAAAGTACAACAACCGTCTCATCCTATCGGAAGTGGCTCAGATATTTGATACACTCGAATTCATCTGACCAATTGTGATAAGTGCCAAAATGCTTTTGCAGGAGCTTTGGCTACACAATCTCAAATGGGATGAGCCACTGCCATCCCACGTCTCATCACGTTATCTAGCAATCAGGGAGGATCTCACTCATTTGTCCAAGATCTCAATTCCTCGTTGATTCAATTCATGGAGCAGCTCTACAGTGGTGTTGCATGGATTTTCAGACGCCTCTCAGCTAGCTATGCCAGCAACATCACTGTCATTTCACCGTCCGCAACAATAGTGATATCACTCGTATGCTCAAAAATCAAGGTTGCACCGCTCAAAAAGCTCACCATACCCCGGTTGGCGCTCACAGCAGCGCTGCTTTTAGCCAAGCTCAGCTCAAGTGTTCAAGCCAGACTCAAATTAAACATTGCATTAACTCATCTGTGGACAGATTCATCAGTCACCCTCATGTGGATCAAAGCTCATCCGTAGCGTCGGAAGGATTACGTTAGGAACGGTGTCACTGAAATACAAGATCTTACAGAGCGAATTCAGAGACAACATGTTCCTGGCGTTTCCAATCCGGCGGACTCTGCCTCTAGAGGCATAACCACAGAACAGCTTAGAGCTCGTCCGTTGTAGTGGACGGGGCCACCATGGCTCAATCAATCACAAGAATCATGGCCTGCTCAGCCTGCATTGGCCGAGAATCTAGGTGTGTTGGAGTCTCGGCCAGGGGTGGCCCTCGTGGTGGCTACATCGAAGCAGGACTGTCATTAGGATGTGGTGCATAGGTATTCCTCGCTCAACAAATTGTATCGACTCACAGCTCTCTCTGCTCTAGGGTGGTAGCACGGCTCAAGAGGATACTTGGCTCAACACCAGTCACGTTCATCTCAGCACGCGTGATCGACGAAGCGAAATTTTTTTTGGTTAAGGCAACCCAGGCAGCTTTCTTCTCGCACGAGCTCAAGTGATGCTATCTGGAATCCTGCTGCCAACCTCTCATCCTTTCAGTAGGCTCACAGCCTACCTCGATCAACAAGGCGTAATCACGGCGGGAGGACGGCTCAAACAATCAGCACTCAACTTTGAAGCGTGTCATCCAGCAATTTTGCCTGCGCACGTTTCACGGCAGCACTCAGCTCACTTCAGCGCAAGTTCGACAAGCTCACTGGATCATTGAGAGCTCCAGTGAAGGCTCACATCTTGCGCTGTGTAGTGTGTGCTCGGCAGAGAGGGATCCGTGGTCAACACCTAATGAGTCAACTACCTCTCTCTCAAGTCACACCTGCACAGCCGTTCATAGAGACTGGATTTGACAACGCAAATCCGCTCACACTCAAGACATGGAGAGGGCGAGGGGCTAAAACACACACGGGCTGGATTTGTTTCTTTGTGTGCATGGCCACGACGGCGTTACATCCGGAGATCGGCACTGACTGCTCAACCGATGGATTCCTCGGTGCTATTCGGCGCTTCTCGGCCCGACGAGGAATACCTCGGAGCTAGCAGAGAACTGTTGCGACTATTCTCATCATGCTTATCTGAACATCTCATCGTTGCAAATGCTCTCTCACAGGATCGTGTACAATGGCGGTTCAACCCTCTAGCAGCAACACACATGGGTGGCAAATAGGAAGCAGCAGAGATGTCGGTGAAACATCCTCCGTCGGACGGTGGGTGAAACAGTCCCCACCTACGAGGAGTTGACGACACTGCTGACTCAAATTGAGGCTGTTGTCAATTCAAGGCCTCTTGAGCCGCTCAGCGACGATCTTGAAGATGTGTCAGCTCTAATACCAGGTCATTTTCTCATTGGCAGCGCACTTACCACCATCCCAAAACCATCTCTGAAGGAACTGGCGCAAAGCTCTCTCGATGGCAGTTCATACAGCAGAAATTACAAAGTTTCTGGGCTCAGTGGTCTGCTCATTATCTCCAGCGTCAACAGGCGGTTTCGAAATGGCACTACCCTAACAACAACATCCAGATCGGCTCTCTTGTTTTGCTCATGGATGAATGCTTTCCACCATGCAAGTGGCCACTTGCACGAGTGACTGCGCTGCATCCTAGCAGTGACGGGCTTACAAGAGTGGTGGCCATTTAGACAGCTACGGCAACGCTCACACGGCCCATAGCCAAGCTTGCAGTACTGCCAATTCCCTCAGCAGAACAACACATTGAGGAGATTGAGCAACCACACTGCTGATGGTGGGCGGAATGTTTGAGAATGGGCTGTGTGTTAACGAGGACACATTTTCGCTGCGTATCCATGATTTTTACAAAGTCGACAAAAAATCGATGTATTTTCCGACTCCTTCCTTTCAGGAGGAAACATTTTATAACAACGGTCGGAAGTATGCCTGCGCTTATAACATACCTGGCATATAGTGAGTGGAGGACCGTCAAAGGTGGCTTTATTACTATTCCAAAGGGGGAAAATTTTAAGACATTCATCAGCCGAGGTCCTGTTTTTTTACAGATCTGGCATATGATAAATGAACGGGCTTCGAAGCTAGGTTTATTGTTATTTGAAAGTGAAAACATTTGAAAACATTTGTCCGCCAAGTGTCCAGTCTTCTGACAGATCTGACATATGCTCGGTCCTTTATCGACATTTCCCGAACATTGTGAACCAACAGCCAATGCTTGGCTAGTCTTCTGGGTCGAGCATTCTTTAGCATTGTGCCCTTTTTTATTGCACATCTAGTAATACACTTCTTTGCTTATTATCACGTATACTCCTTTGCTTATTATCACGTATACGTTTCACCACGAGTTTAGGGCCCTTGGACCCGACTTTCCTTCCTCACCGCTATGCAAGGCTGCTTGCGACACTAAACTCTATTCGGTTTGCACTGCTAGCTTTATTAATTCTTCGAGATTATTATTGGGAGTTAATCGTTGTTTAATTTTCGGTTTTAAACTGTGTAGAAAACAATTTAGAAAGCTTTGTCTAGTATTATCGATGAATGCGGCAGCCAGGGGATTATCGTCGCTCGCGTCATAATTTTCAAGTATCGAATTCCCCAAATTTCGTACACGATTCGAATAGGTAATAACAGACTCATTTTCTCTCTGTTATATTGATCCTAGATCACCTTGCAGCTGATATACGTTTCGCGCCGGTGCCTAAATATCTTTGAGAAATGTACCTAAATCTTGTATCGTTTCAAAAGTATGTTCCTGTATGGTGCGACGGGGTACGCGGATTATTTTTATGCGGCCTGCTTTAATTAAATTTGATTCGGCGCCTGGCCCCATCGTAGCCAAAGCTTCCTGGCATCCTTGGATAAACATACCCAATGACAAAGTATGACCGTCATAATTCGGTATGACAGTCAAGGCATCTCGAAGAGACAACGTTCAATTATTATTAACCATTATGTGAGGAGGGTCGTGTACAGGATCACTAGTTTCAAGAGAAAAATTCACTAGCGGTATTTTACTGGGTCTTTTATCTCGACTCGACTTTTTTCCCGTGGGGTGGGAGGAGCAACTAGGAATAGCAAGGTCGTATTCAGATAGCAGGTGGAATTTTTTCAACAAGTTCTGAGGCACAATGTTTAATTATTGATTTTTATTTAGTTTTTTCACGTGTGTTGATTCTCCTTTTTGGAGTGGACAGTGTTTTATTGTGACTTACGGAGGGCAGTATACCGATGGGTGCGTCAAATGGGGTAGACCCACCGGCAGGAGTGTAAATTATGTTGCTGGAGTCGGAAAGGCCTACCGCAGGCGTGATGCTGACGGGATTTAGGATAGCTATGAATGGTGTTTCTGTACCTGCTGTCTCGCGTGTAGCGGGCTGCCACTCGGCGTCTTTCACAGTATGTTCGAGCGATGCGGGAATCTGAGCTGAATTTTCGTTACGGGGATCTCGATATATTACGAGTGGTAAGCATCGGTTACCAGGTTCTTCCAAGAACCCAACTCCATACAATGAATTATTTCCGGATCTCGCCGTAAGTATTTCTTGCGCATGATTCGTGAATTACGCAAAACTTTCTAAATTGTTTAAAATTTCTTCAATCTGTAAGAGACTATTTGATGTGTTATTATTATGTTCAAGATAGTCTGATAACATTTCTTCAGTACCTGAGGAATCACTTGCTTCCTCGTTATTTATTTCTGCTTTTGTAATAATTAAATGACTTGACGTTAATTCTAAAGATTGTATATGACTGTCTTCACCTACTTTACTTAATTCTAGATTTTCTCGATTAGAGTTGCAATAGTTTCCCCCGTTGGATTCGTCCTGTAGAGAGTTGTGGGTCGCGACCAGTCAGTACTTTCGTGGATAAATTCTTCGGCCGTCTCAAATGGGGATTTAGGTGGGTTATATTTTGAAGATTTCCTTTTTCGGTCTTCAGGATAATCATGTATTACATTATCAACAATTTTTACCTATCATAGAGTTGAACGCATACCAACCTAATTAATATTATTGATTGGATCTAATCGTACCTAGTTGTTCCGAAGATCCTTGACCTTCTTTTACTTATTTTTATTTTTATTTCGTAAAAATGTATATACCAGGGTATTACAAACGCTTCAATTCTACGGGTACAATTAAAAACCATTAAAAAGATTTACAACACAATAAAAACACAGTAAATTCTTCGGTAGGGACTGGAAATGGGGAAAACTTTATTGTTATTACTTACACAATCAAAAAGGAATGCAAGATTATTTTCTAGAAGGGAGAGAGAAAGCAATTTTCTTACTTACAATTAGTACTAGGCTTCGTAAGCTTTTATTTTTCTTTGAACTTAATAATTTGGTGGTTCAACGATTGAATCTTAATAATTAGTGGCTCGCAAGGTGTCACAAACGCGTGGTAGATTTCCCTAGACTTGAGTGAGTTTCGTAATTAGCAATAAGTTCGTCTAGATATTTTTTCCACTCAATTGCTCAAATTTCTTTAAAACGTTTTAATTGAAATTTATTCGATACTTCAGTGTTGACAACTCGTGTGACTTGACTGCTGCTTGCTTCGTACGTAATTTCACTTAATGAATATGGTGTCGCGATGTTAGGGAGGGTCGCGAGTAGTATGTGTACACCTTTGCTCCATCCCACTCCTATCCCCACGCAGCTACCGCCACCACACCACTTTTCCACCGTCGCGCTACCCACTCTGCTTAACCAGTGTCGGTAACATGGAGATGGTAAAGTGAGGTGGTGTGGGTACTCTGGTGAACAAGGAAGACTAGAGATAAGAGCAGGATAGAGCAAAGGTGTACACATACTTGAAAAGAGGAAAAAAATTAGGTACTTACCTCTGTTGTTGTTGACGTCCACCTTCCTTCGACGGCGATTTTGAACTCCTGTCTCTCACTATCTCACTCACACAAAAACACTCACACACGCTCGCGCGTGCGTCGACACTTTCATAACCTAGCATCGTCTGCTTCAGGAAGCTCGGGGTTCTCGAAGCCCTCGTCCACGTCGCTGCCGTCGTACCTGATGTCTATTTCGGCATTGAGGACTCCAAAAACCCGCCAGCGTCGTAACAAAGATACATTGCGAAAAATACGTTTTTGACTGCGCGATCACGAAATTGAAGACAGACTGAATGCTCAGGATGCTGCTGGTTAGTATCACGGGGTTTGAAGATAGCAAACCGCCCTCTGAATCATAACTAAGGTGTCCAGCGCTCTGAATGCAGCGACAGCGGTTTTGCACGTGCGTATCGCTTTGCGCTGTGCTCCTCGCGAAGCGCTTGCTCGGCAGTAAAAAGCGAAGCATATGATACCGAACCGCGAGGGACCTCGATTAAAATTTATATATAATTATAAAATAAGCGGCATAGTAAGACGATGTATTTTATTTCAATCACTTCACACATATTGACCGTCGTATGCAACATCCCTGCAAACACGGTAATCTTTGCTCGGAGACTCCTCCGCCGTTACATTTATTTTTATCACTGTCTGGTCGTCAAGAGGCAAAAGCATTGTAATATTTACGCACTAATCTGTCGTTTTTCATTACATTATCGCTGAAGAGATTATTGAATCGCGACATGGTGAAGCCGCACGACATAAGATGTAGAAATACGATGCAAAATTGTCCACACACATTCGACGTATTACTCTGTAGCTGCTTGAGGCCGTACTGATAGAACTTGCAGTTTCTTCGTTGTCGGGCGATATGTTGCGGTATAATCGGTGGTAGCCCGTAGCTATCAAAGTACATTCCTTTTCCATGATGGTTAACGTACATGGCGATCCAATGCTCTCCAGGTCCGTCGTGGTTATCCGTGTTAACTACGAGTCCGGCAGGTAACGAGCATACACGAGGAATTCTGTCAGCCGGGTATACGCCAACGGTTGAAAGTGGTAGATACTGCAGACTCTCGTAGATTTGTCTAGTGTTAATGCTGAACACATAGTCAATGATTATATGACGACCAATACGCTTTGAAAGACGTATATATATGCAAAATTTATTTCACAGCATCGTCGATCGTCCCACGACTATATGATAAAGATTTCTTCCCTTTCTTATTCTCTTCCTCTTCGTCTGCTGACCAAACATCCATGTGAGATTCTCCTTTAAACGGGTGCTCGCGAAGCCAATTTTTTATTTGGAAAGCCTGGCGCATTGCACAATGCGAAGACGCTGTGTCGTTTATCATAGCGTGTCTGAAGCATTTTCGCAAAGATTTCAGCATAAATGTGTACGAAGGGGCGCCTTCCTCATCCTCCAGGTTGGAAATTTCACGACTCGTGATATCGCAAAGAAGTATAGCCTTCTCGTGACCGCGATTATAGATACGTCTTGATTTTCCCGAAATTTCACGCAAGTTAGCGTATGCCTGTTTACAGCTCACATCGCCCTCGTACCACTCCAGACCATGAACATATTTCGAGAGAAAATTATTCCGGCTTCTCGAATGCTGTGGTAATTCGGCAAAGTGACACGGCGGTGCGACGATCCAATGAGCAGAGTACGGTCTATCCACTGCTACGACGGCAATTTCTTTCGGAATAAATTCCGAGTCTTTACCACGCATTCCCTGTAAATCCACGACGATATACATCTTCACGTCTAATCCGTACAGATGCTCGAGTTCGACTGATTAGTTACTCACAGACACGCTTCTACGTCTCTCAACACGAAATAGTTTTATGCCGACATCAGCACATTTTTCGCTTATCCGGTTAAATCCACCATTACTTGCCGAGAGGCATCAATTTCAAGAACATCATCATATTCCGCGTAGACTACACAATTTATCGTTGAAGCAAGCGCATCCTCAAATCGTACCTCTATTCTCACACTACCGTGCTTTATTAAATTCTAATGTGTATTGCTGTTCGCCGAAAGATCGGGTGTCAAATCAAAAGCAAACAGACAGTATCCATCGCGATAATTATCGCGATCCATCGAATTACCGTCGTTCAAGAAATGTATTCCAGTTCCCGAAAACAACGTTTGAAAAGCCTCCACATATAGATGATTTTTCGTGAAATCAGGTTGTAACGGTTTCGAAGGTATTTGAGCACCATCTACATACAACGAGAGATAATTTATCTTGTAATTTTGGAAATTGAATGGATTCATACTGAAGTCACCGTTAAACGCTTTGTTATCGACAAACCCGATAATTATACGCTTCGGCAATTGACCTAACACGATATTATCGATAGTCTCTCCATGAACACCAGAGTGTATTGAAAAGGCTTTTACCTCGACTCTCGTGAGAGGATATTTAGCCGTAGATTTTGCCAGAGTTCCAGCATGCGAGAGCAGCACACCAGGAGCTATTTTTGTTCTACGAACGAGAAGCGATGCCTCGAGAAATTTTAAGCCGCATTGACTATTCTTTGTATCCCCCACAAGACAAAATAAATCTCTAGACCGCACCAACCGTAGTCGCATCTCGACGCCGTTTAATAGGAACCACTCCTGATTGAATATATCGCAATGCAGATGACCGAGCAAGTCTACAGTTTTTTCGACATTTAAAAATTGTTTTTTCTTCACAAGACCCGTATTTTCCGATGTTATATCATCCATTTTTTCAGGGGTATCGTCGTACCAGAGAACACTCGGGAGATGCGAATTTTTTGCTGCTGGACCGTAATTCAAAAGGGTTTCTATGTACGCTCGATAAACGTAGGCATTATTTGGAGGTGAAACTAATTTTTGATTCAGGTATACATCCACCTGATTAAACATAGAATGCAAGAGATTGTTTACAGGGCCGGCACTTACTTTCGATGTTGTACCTGCGGCATTTTCCGCAGTAGGAGATGTTATTTTCGCTCTCAGACTAAACATAGTATGCGCGAAATCGATATACTCATCACCCTGTCCAGGAATAACAAATTCAATCGGGGAATCATCTGTTAGCGAAGATATTGGTTTGTAATACACCCAATTGGAGCCTTCGATAGTAGTTTGCATCGGTGGGAGTGAAAATAATTCAAGTTCCGATTTAAGACACTCGCACGAGTGCGCATGTAGAAAAGCCATCTTGTTTCAGCTATCCAAAAATATCTGCAAATGTTCGTTGACGAGTCTTTTTCTTCTTCTTATTATTCTTATTATTCTTCTTCTTCTTTATTACTTTTCTCTTTATTACACTTTTATTTTTACGGGAGATACGTCGTGGTTTACGTTCGTCCGATGAATGAGGAGTTCCCGAAATTTTGCGCTTTTTATAACCAGACCCCCGCATGAGAGTGTCAATTTTTCCAGAGGCTTTGCGTTTGAGATTACTGCCTGATTCTCTCGCTCTCTCGCGAATAGCATCTTTCACAGCTATATTTCTATCGAGGATATCACCGGCTACGTTAACACCAGCGCGCAATGCCTCTCTACCAGATGCTTTAGCACCCTTCTTTAAAAGTGGTAACACTCGACGAAACAGGCCTCCGAGAAAGCTGCCGATACCGTGTCCTCGTTGATTAGGTGTTCCGATATAAACATGGCTAATACCGCCATACCCGCGACGGCCCCAGCCGTGCTGCACACTGTCAATATCATCCATAGCGATGTAATCAATCGTGGGACCTTTTGAAATGTAGTGTCACAGTCAACGTTCCCTGCTCGAATAGTATAGGATCCCCAAATTCGTCTCTTATATCGATCTCGATAGTGTGTAAATTATTGCGCAACAGAGGTATATATCGTGGCGTTGAAAACGATTTAATTTTTATCGAACCATACTGACAGTCATCAGTATCAATGGGGACAACTCGTAAGAGGGGTGTTTGTACATCGCCTGTAATATACAGTGACCGGCATAATAAAGTGACCATCCTATATCGTATATAAAATATCTTAAAACTAATGTTTTTAATGAAAAAGCATCCTATTATCGGGTTTTTTTGAAAGATTCATTGTCACACCAAAGGTTTGTCACAAAAATTAAAAGAGTATTTGCAATAACAAGAAATTATAACTTTATTTTAACAAAACAAGCATTTTCATACATGACAAAAAAAAAGTGACCGCCTTACAATTTCTGGCGTCTTCATTTAACCACGTTGTATAAACGCGATGTATCGTGCGGAAAGTGTAAACAAACGGCGACCTGTGACTACCAGTTCTTTGTTTACATTCCGAACAAAGCGCAGCAGTAGTAGAAAGGTAGTGCATATGACTGGTCGACAAATTTCTTATCAGGTCCGTAGCCTGATTATCAAAGATTGTAAACGCGGTGTTTCGCAGCAGAAGATTGCTCAGAAATATGAGGTCAGCAAAAGCGCTGTCCAGAAACTTTATAACAAGTTTTTGAATACCGGAACAGTGGCTGATCGTTCTGGAAGAGGTAGAACGCGGAGCACAACTTGGTGTGATGATGCAAACATCATACGAATGGTGAAGAAAGATCCGACGACAACTGTCAGGAATCTTCGTGAATCATTCCAACTGTACATTTCCGACCGGACAGTGCGCAGGAGACTGCGGGAAGCAGATTAACAGAGCCGTTTCGCACGTAAGCGTCCCTTGATTAATAAGAGAATCAAGAAAAAGCGACTCGAATTTGCCAAAAAGTATGCAAATGAACCCGTGGAGTTCTGGAAACGAGTTCTGTGGACGGACGAAAGTAAGTTCGAGCTTCTTGGACGCAAACAACGACTTCGTGTGTGGCGGAAAGCTGGCGAGGAGATTCAAGATCGACACCTCCAGAAAACGGTAAAACATGGCGGAGGCAACAGTAGTATGCAGTGTTTTCCGAATAATACGACGACAAAATTTATTACAAAACTACCGCGTCAGACACGTTTGCACGGAGAATGGTCTGTTTCTCTTGTGGAAATTGCTTATCCGATGACTCTTTTACATGTTCCTACTGTAGGAAATCTCGTAACTTTTGAGGATGGTGATTATGATTTATCGGGTTTAAATCTTTTAACGCGAAGACGCTCTGATAGAGACCAAATTCCACCTGGTGTATATCGGTCTATAGACGCTCTTTTGGAGAGTATAAATAAGCTACCTCACGTGGCCGGTCATTTGCGCTTTAAATCGCTTCCGAGCGGGCAGATCGAAGTGGCCCGCGTATGCGAAGATCTACGATACCATGACTTTTGCGTTTCACCCGCTATCGCGAGGCTCTTAGGATTCTCGGAAGAGGTATGTAGGTCTGTAATGATAGAGCCGCATTGCGAATACACAGGGTCGAGGCCAGCATCTCTTACCGGTGCTATACCAGGTAGCATGTTTCTATACACAGATATCTGCGAGAGCTATATTACAGGCAATGTACAAACACCCCTCTTACGAGTTGTCCCCATTGATACTGATGACTGTCAGTATGGTTCGATAAAAATTAAATCGTTTTCAACGCCACAATATATACCTCTGTTGCGCAATAATTTACACACTATCGAGATCGATATAAGAGACGAATTTGCGGATCCTATCCCATTCGAGCAGGGAACGTTGACTATGACACTACATTTCAAAAGGTCCCAAGATTGATCACATCGCTATTGATGATATTGACAGTACGCAGCACGGCTGGGGCCGTCGCGGGTATGGTGGTATTAGCTATGTTTATATCGGAACACCTAATCAACGAGGACACGGTATCGACAGCTTTCTTGGGGGCCTGTTTTGTCGAGTGTTACCACTTTAAAACAAGGGCGCTAAAGCAGTTGGTAAAGAGGCATTGCGCGCTAGTGTAAACATAGCCGGTGATATCCTGGATAGAAATATAGCTGTGAAAGATGCTATTCGCGAGAGAGCGAGAGAATCAGGCAGTAATCTCAAACGCAAAGCCTCTGAAGAAAATGACACTCTCATGCGGGGGTCTGGTTATAAAAAGAGCAAAATTTCGGGAACTCCTCATTCATCGGACGAACGTAAACCACGACGTATCTCCCGTAAAAATAAAAGTGTAATAAAGAGAAAAGTAATAAAGAAGAAGAAGAATAATAAGAACAATAAGAAGAAGAAAAAGACTCGTCAACGAACAGTGGCAGATATTTTTGGATCGCTGAAACAAGATGGCTTTTCTACATGCGCACTCATGCGAGTGTCTTAAATTGGGACTTGAATTATTTTCACTCCCACCGACGCAAACTACTATCGAAGGCTCCAATTGGGTGTATTACAAACGAACATCTTCGCTAACAGATGATTCACCGATTGAATTTGTTATTCCTGGACAGGGTGATGAGTATATCCATCGCGCGCATGCTATGCTTAGTCTGAGAGTGGAAATAACATCTCCTACTGCGGAAAATGCCGCGGGTACAGCATCGAGATTAAGTGTCGGCCCTGTAAACAATCTCTTGCATTCTATGTTTAATCAGGTGGATGTATACCTGAATCGAAAATTAGTTTCACCTCCAAATAATGCCTACGTTTATCAAGCGTACATGGAAACACTTTTGAATTACGGTCCAGCAGCAAAAAATTCGCATCGCACGAGTGTTCTCTGGTACGACGATATCCCTGGAAAAATGGATGATATAACATCGGAAAATACGGGTCTTGTGAAGAGAAAACAATTTTTAAATGGCGAAAAAACTGTAGACTTGCTCGGTCATCTGCATTGCGATATATTCAATCAGGAGTGGTTCCTATTAAACGGCGTCGAGATGCGACTACGGTTGGTGCGGTCTAGAGATTTATTTTGTCTTGTGGGGGATACAAAGAATGGTCAATGCAGCTTAAAGATTCTCGAGGCATCGCTTCTCGTTCGTAGAACAAAAATAGCTCCTGGTGTGCTGCTCTCGCATGCTAGAACTCTGGCAAAATCTACGGCTAAATATCCTCTTACGAGAGTCGAGGTAAAAGCCTTTTCAATACACTCTGGTGTTCATGGAGAGACTACCGATAATATCGTGTTAGGTCAATTGCCGAAGCGTATAATTATCGGTTTTGTCGATAACAAAGCGTTTAACGGCGACTTGAGTATGAATCCATTCAATTTCCAAAATTACAAGATAAATTATCTCTCGTTGTATGTACCATCTAAATGTGGATGCTTTTCAAACGTTGTTTTCGGGATCTGGAATACATTTCTTGAAGGACGGTAATTCGATCAATCGAGATAATTATCGCGATGGATACTGTCTGTTTGCTTTTGATTTGACACCCGATCTTTCGGCGAACAGCAATACACATTGGAATTTAATAAAGCACGGTAGTGTGAGAATAGAGGTACGATTTGAGGATGCGCTTGCTTCAACGATAAATTGTGTAGTCTACGCGGAATATGATAATGTCTTTGAAATTGATGCCTCTCGGCAAGTAATGGTGGATTTTACCGGATAAGCGAAAAATGTGCTGATGTCGGCATAAAATTATTTCGTGTTAAGAGACGTAGAAGCGCGTCTGTGAGTAACTAATCAGTCGAACTCGAGCATCTGTACGGATTAGACGTGAAGATGGATATCGTCGTGGATATACAGGGAATGCGTGGTAAAGACTCGGAATTTATTCCGAAAGAAATTGCCGTGGTAGCAGTGGATAGACCGTACTCTGCTTATTGGATCGTCGCACCGCCGTGTCACTTCGCCGAATTACCACAGCATTCGGGAAGCCAGAATAATTTTCTCTTGAAATATTTTCACGGTCTGGAGTGATACGAGGGCGATGTGAGCTGTGAACAGGCATACGCTAATTTGCGTGAAATTTCGCGAAAATCAAGACGTATCTATACTCGCGGTCACGAGAAGGCTATACTTCTTTGCGATATCATGAGTCGTGAAATTTCCAACCTAGAGGATGAGGAGGGCACCCTATCGTACACATTTATGACGAAATCTTTGCGAAAATGCTTCAGACACGCTATGCTAAACGATACAGCGTATTCGCATTGTGCAATGCGCCAGGCTTTCCAAATAAAAAATTGGCTTCGCGAGCACCCGTTTAAAGGAGAATCATACATGGATGTTTGGTCAGCAGATGAAGAGGAAGAGAATAAGAGAGAGGAGAAATCTTCATCATGTAGTCGTGACACGATCGACGATGCTTTGAAATAAATTTTGCATGTACCAGGTGTATGCATAAGTTTTTTCCGGTTTAACTAAGAGATGGCGCCAGCGAAAAGTACGCAGCGTATTAATTCGACACATACGTCATTTTGTTCGTCTGACATTAACCTACAAACACACACAAGTTGAGCCCGCCAAAAACTAGCGTCTTTGTTTTATCGTTCAGTGATCATGTCGAGTTTTGTGCCTGAAAAAGAACATTTGCGGCACGCATTGCTTTTCTTATTTAATCAAAAGTAAAAAGCTGCTGAAAGTCAACGTTTGCTGGTAGAAACATATGGTGAACACGCTCCATCGATTAGAACATGTGACACATGGTTTCGACAATTCAAAAGTGGTGATTTCAATGTGAAAGACAGTGAGCGCTCTGGTAGACCACAAAAATGCGAAGACGAGCAATTGCAGGAGTTATTGGATGATGACCCAACTCAAACTCAACGACAATTAGCAGAAGCATTACATGTATCACAAGAAACAATCAGCAGACGTTTACGAGTAATGGGGAAGATCAATAAACTCGGTAAATGGGTCCCACACGATTTGAATGAACATCAAATAGAAAATCGCGAAGTCACTTGTGAAGTGCTGCTTTAACGCTACGAAAGGAAATCATTTTTGCATCGAATTGTGATGGGTGACGAAAAATGGATTCATTTTGAAAACCCGAAGCGGAAAAAATCGTGGCTTTTATCTGGTGAAGCCGGTCCTTCAACACCAAGGCCAAATCGTTTCGGCAAGAAGACCATGCTCTGTGTCTGGTGGGACCAGAGCGGTATTGTGTATTATGAACTCTTGAAGCCCGGCGAAACCGTTAATACACAACGCTATCGCCAACAAATTATTAATTCAAACCACGCATTAATCGAAAGAAGACTGGAATGGGCCAGAAGACATGGCAAAGTGATTTTGTTACACGACAATGCGCCGTCTCACACAGCAAAAGCAGTGAAAGACACCTTGAAATCGCTTGGATGGGACATCCTTCCGCACCCGCCGTATTCGCAAGACCTGGCGCTATCTGACTATCACCTCTTCGCATCAATGGGGCACGCGCTCCCAGAGCAGCACTTCAGCAATTTCGAGGAAGCTGGAAAATGGCTCGATGAATGGTTTGCCGCAAAAGACAAGCAGTTTTTCTGGCATGGTATTCATAAGTTACCTGAAAGATGGGCGAAATGTGTAGAAGCCGATGGCCAATATTTTGAATAAAACAAAAATTAATTTCCCTTGAAAATTACGTGTTTTTTTTACCAAAAAACCGGAAAAAACTTATGCATACACCTGGTATATACGTCTTTCAAAGCGTATTGGTCGTCATTTAACCCTTTGCACTCCGTTGTCGCCGTATTTGCGACATTAAAAAGCTAACAGTAAACTAGGCTGGAGTGCAAAGGGTTAATCATTGACTATGTGTTCAGCATTAAAACTAGACAAATCTACGAGAGTCTGCAGTATCTACCACTTTCAACCGTTGGCGTATACCCGACTGACAGAATTCCTCGTATATGGTCGTTACCTGCCAGACTCGTAGTTAACACGGATAACCACGACGGACCTGGAGAGCATTGGATCGCCATGTACGTTAACCGTCATGGAAAAGGAATGTACTTTGATAGCTACGGGCTACCACCGGTTATACCGCAACATATCGCACGACTACGAAGAAACTGCAAGTTCTATCGGTACGGCCTCAAGCAGCTACGAAGTAATACGTCGGATGTGTGTGGACAATTTTGCATCGTATTTCTACATCTTATGTCGTGCGGCTTCACCATGTCCCGATTTAATAATCTCTTCAGCGATAATGTAATGAAAAAGGACAGATTAGTGCGTGCATATTACAATGCTTTTGCTTCTCGACGATCAGACAGTGATAAAAATAAATTTAACGGCGGAGGAGTCTCCGAGCGAAGATTACCGTGTTTGCAGGGATGTTGCGTACGACGGTAAATATGTGTAAAGTGATTGAAATAAAATACATCGTCTTACTGTGCCTCTTATTTTATAATTATATATAAATTGTAATCGAGGTCCCTCGCGGTACGGTATCATATGCTGCGCCTTTTACTGCAGAGCAAGCGCTTCGCAAGGAGCACAGCGCAAAGCGATACGCACGTGCAAAACCGCTGTCGCTGCATTCACAGCGCTGGACACCTTAGTTATGATTCAGAGGGCGGTTTGCTATCTTCATACCCCGTGATACCAACCAGCAGCATCCTGAGCATTCAGTCTGTCTTCAACTTCGTGATCGCGCAGTCAAAAACGTATTTTTCGCAATGTATCCTCGTTACAACGTTAGCGGGTTTTCGGAGTCCTCAATGCCGAAATAGACATCGGGTACGATGGCAGCGACGTGGACGAGGGTTTCGAGAACCCCGAGCTTCCTGAAGCAGACGATGCTAGGTTATGAAAATGTCGACGCACGCGCGAGCGTGTGTGAGTGTGTTTGTGTGAGTGAGATAGTGAGAGACAGGAGTTTAAAATCGCCGTCGAAGGAAGGTGGACGTCAACAACAACAGAGCTAAGTATCGATTTTTTTTCCTTTTTTCAAGTATGTGTACACCTTTGCTCCATCCTGCTCTTATCTCTAGTCTTTCTTGTTCACCAGAGTACCCACACCACCTCACTTTACCATCTCCACGTTACCGACACTGGTTAAGCGGAGTGGGTAGCACGACGGTGGAAAAGTGGGGTGCTGGGGGTAGCCGCGTGGTGGGGGAAGGAGTGGGGATAGGAGTGGGATGGAGCAAAGGTATACACATACTACTGTCGCGCCGTCTGCAATCGTACTGTCCGAATGGTTTTTATACTCTGCTGTTTTTTTTTTCCTTGTGGAGTATAGTTTCATTATTTTTTTCTATTTCAATACTAGCGACTCCAGAATTTTGCTCGTTATATGACTTGTACGCAATTATTGGTGCTTGGTAACATGCTTTTAAAAGTTTACTTTTAAATTTCCGTGATTGATATTTCTTTCCTGCTCTATGGATTTTCAACATGGGTGAATGATTTAGCCGAGTTTGGTTCGTTAGGAGGGGATCATAGTTCACTGGCACGCACGCCGGCAGGTCCTCAGGGCTTCTTTCTGGTTACCGTCGAGCGAACAGAACGTAGCATTAAGCCTACTGTTGTACCGCTCAACACTAGGCCCTACTTGAATCTATTGGTACGGGTCGTGGATACCGGAGGATTTCTTTTGGATCACTAAGTCGAAAATTATACCGAGGAAAAGACAAACTCCAGGGTGTATCGTTTGGAGACGACTTTGGGAATTATCGAAAATTAACAAGGAACATCGCTGCATCATTGTCCCGGTGAGCTTTCTTTCGTTCGCTATGATTTTTTTGTTTTCGCTTACTTATAAGTCAATAAGAGCTTGGTCGTACCTGCGATTCTGGCATATCACTCACAGAGTCTTAGTCGTATCGGGACAGACCACGTCTATTAGAATATAATATCGAGATTGTTTGCCGGTTACTGCAGGGAATAAGTCACTCCGTGTTTTCTGTCACTTTTTCGTGTTCGTTTATTGTAAAGCCGTGTGCGCGTTAGTACGTCATCCCGTCATGTGTTCGTGTGTGTAGGACTGCTATATTATAGACCGCGTCGCGGATTATTTAGATTGACTGATGATTTTTTTATTTATTTATTTATTATCATTTTATCTTTATTTCATTGGGCCTCGCATTATTATTTCCGACAGTTCGCGTAGTGCGTAATCGGCCGTCGTCACGGGTTTTGAACATTGATGTAAGGGATTTGAACGGTGCGAGGCCTATCTCGCGTCGCTAGATTGTCCGTTACTTGTCCTTATGTTCTATTTGACTGTGGTATATGACCGTTCCGTTATCGAGGAATAATTAATAGATGATCATTACTTTTGTTTGACGTTAACTATTTTATTTGATATTTAATCATTTTGTTTGAGTTAATTGGTATCCGTTTTTTATCGATGCGTTTAAGATTTATGCTCGGTTTTGCCATTTTTACGTCCGAAGATTTTCAAGTTGAGAAGAACACTATTTAATAGAAGAACTATTTAAAGCTTCGCGTGCGTGACCTTCCAGCGTCCCGTGGTTGTTGAGTTATTTGGTGTGTGTGGGATTGACACGGCATCGGCCGTATCGCGAGCTGAATCTGCGAAGAGACTTTTTGCTTGACTTCGTTTGATCTTGGGTTGTCCGTTTTGACGAAAATCTGTAATCCGAACTAAATTATGTTGATAAGGACGGTAGGGAGACAAATCGAATGTAGATGATGTATAGAAGGGTAAAAGCCGAAGCGAAGGCCGTGACAATTTATGCTGCCGAATTTATTAAGCGTACCGATTGTTAAACACCTGATAAATTTATGGGATATTTTATTTATATTTTCCTTTGTTCTTTTTGTTGAAACATCAGACGTCGTTTTGAATAAATGAATGATCTGCCCTAGTTGCATTTATGAATCTCATACTAGTATTGTTGTCTGAGTTATTTATTGTTTTATTTATTGTCTTTTTTATTGATTTGTTTATGGACTTTATTCATTGATTAATTCATTGATTTTACTTATTGATTAATTCATTGATTAATTTATCGACTTCAGTTATTGATTTATTTATTGAGTTTCGTCATTGAATTTATTTATTACCACTTTGACAGTCCGAATCACCCACTCTGCCTTGAATAGCTGTAGCCAGCCTGGGCTGAGTCTGGTCACCAACCTCGTTATTTTTACTCCCGGCGCGTAAGCGCCTAGCGCCAACTCGAAAGATAAAAAATTAAGGGAGAAAAAATAGCCCCGACCGATTATAGGTAACGGTGGTGCGTTGAAGCGAAAATTTACGTTACAGTATCTGCGTGGCTGCGTCTCTGATTCTGCGGCAAAACTCATCTCATGGTTCGCCCTAGCGAATCATTTTCATTGGCTTGAGAGACATTTACGTCTCATTTTGAAAACAAGAGATTGTTGGTGCAGGAGCGCTTAGACGCGCTCTTTGGCATGACACCCATCGTGGGAGACGCGAAGTCGCTTTCATCCTTAGTAAATACCATCTCGTAGGATAACGAGGTTGTTGACTTTGCTGACCACGAAGGAGCAGCTGTGGAAATGCGTGTTGGTGAGGCAGCTGAGTAGCCAGCTGGACGGAACCATGCGAGAAGCTTAGGAGACGTCCATGGGGCGGACACAGGAGTTCCCAACCTTCGCCAGGATCGAGGAGCACAATCGACCAGCTCAAACCGTCCGCAAGCACAGACCACAGTGTTACGTCATCTCGCTCCACGAAGTCGGTATATCCCTGTGATTGCTATCGGACTCTGGATCATTACATCGTGATGTGTCCAGAGTCCCGGCAACTCATAGTGGCTGCCCGACGCAAGATGGCGGAAAAATCAAGGTTATTCTAAAATTGTCTGGGACGACACAACGCTTCGTCATGCCGGTCCACTCGCAACTGCCAGGAGTGTGCAGGAAGACATCATACAATGCTGCATCAAGCAGGACCACCTGCAACCTCCGAAGCATCTCAACCAATCGCTGCACAGTCGTCAACAGAATAGGGTCTTGGCGCAGTCGTTCGCTCATCGGTTCAAATTACACGGATATGCTCAACTTTACTAGCAACCGCTCTCGCACTCATTCACTCACCGGCATTAACTCACCAGGTACATCTTCTCATCGATCCAGGATCGGAATTGACTTTTGTTACGGAAAACCTTGTCCGTAAACTGAACATACCACGCAAGCACTCATCAATTTCGATCACGGGGATTGGTGGAAGACACTCATCGCAAACACGTGCGTCGGTTCAACTCACCATATGTCTACTCACACCGAGGAGAAAGTCACGGCACTGGCCATTGACGTTACTAAAATGTATTGTCAAATTCAAATTCATCAAGAAGACTGGAATCTTTAATAAGTTTTATGGAAGGATGCTCAACTCAATGCAGTGCCATACCACCTAACAACTGTAACGTATGGTACGAAGGCTACAATTTTCCTAGCGGTTAGGACTCTGATTCAGCTCACCGAAGATGAAGACCATCACTTTCCATTTGCTGTGCCAGTTATCACCTTTGACAGGTATGTGAATGACATTTTCGGAGGGGCGGATACCACTCAGAAGCTCATTGAAATTGCTCCACCTCAAGGACCTCAAGGTTGATAGTATCTCAACATCAACGTCAACCTAATCTATCTCAATGGACGTCTGCGAAACCAAAATTCTTGGAAGGGGCGAGGAAACAATACACACAAGGGCTGGATCTGCGTCTTCGTGTATCTCGCCACATCAGCTCTCTATCTTGAGGTAGTTAGCAACTACTCAGTTCATGGTTTCCTCTCATTGTCATTGTTCAGGCGTTTCTCATCTCGGCGCGGTATTCCTCATGTCATGTACTCTGACTGTGGTACCAACTTCATTGGAGCTCACAAAGCAAAGCGTCAGTTGTTCATGAAAAGCTCTCAAGCACATCACGTCATTACATGATCACTCGCAAATCATCAAGTTACATGGAGGTTCAACCCACCTGCTGCTCCGCACATGGGTGGTAAGTGGGTAGCCGCAGTGAAATCAGTCAAATTTCACCTTTGGCGAACAGCGGGCGACACTGCACTCACGTTTAAGGAGCTCACCACACTGCTGGCTCAAATCGAATCAATACTCAGTTCACAACCTCTCAACCCACTCAGCGATGTCCTGATGATTCATCAGCGCTGACGCCTGGACATTTTCTCATCGGTGGAGCACTCACAACAGTCCTAGAGCCAACCTTACAGGATTCGGCAATCTCACGACTCTCAAGATGGCGATTGTTGCAGCAAAAGGTGCAAGAATTTTGGCGTCAATTGTCGGCTCATTATCTACAACGGCAACAGTCAATTTTTAAGTGGCATCACCCTAACAACAGCATAAAAATCGGCTCTTCAGTTCTGCTCACAGACGAGCGTCTTCTATCGTGCGAGTGGCCACTTGCACGAGTCACTACGTTGCATCCGGGCAAGAATGGGCTCACAAGGGTGGTGACATTACGGACTGCCACTATGACGCTCACCAGGCCAATCTTAAAATTAGCAGTTCTGCCCGTCTCAATAATCGACCAACCAAATGAAATTAATCAGCAACCCCATTGCTGATGGCAGGCGAAAATATTGTGAAAACAGCTGACGCACGGCCACGACGATCGCCGTGCGGCAGGTCGTTGCTACTGGTGTTGTGCTGCGCTCGGCTGCCGTGCGTACAGCCAAGACAGTACTTCGTAGACACGCTACTCAAGCGGAAACTATCATCTATCGCTCGCTTGACGGCGGTGCCGCGCAACGACATTTTCGTACAGCTCAGCCATCTTGATAATTTTCGCTACTCTCGTGAAAACCGCCAAGAACGCTACACCAGCCTCTTCTCAGCTCGGACACATTTTAACCGCTTTCTTCGGATGTACTCATCTCCAACGTGCTCAACAGGACTCAAATTAATCGGTAAGCATGCACCTTGATAATTTATACCAATTCAATCTTGGTGAAGTTGAGAAATCTCAATTTGTGCATCCTCACAAATCTCACCTCGTGGCGTGCTTTGCAGCGCGGGCTGCTTCACGTTTTCACTCACGCATTTCTTGGCACAAAATTAATAAAATTGTACGTGCGGCTCATTCAACTTGCTTTAAATTCATTTCTCATTTATTTTTTTTGTAGTTGAGTGAAGAAGAGTGAAAATAAAGACCATTTCTCTGTTGACATCTTTCGTCTGGTTATTTCACACCTGCCTTGAGTGAAAACTCATTTTCTTCCGATATATTGCAGATCATACACTTCATCAAGCAAGGGAAATCGCAACAAGCTACATGAATTTACTAGTCGTGTGTTGCACGATCGATATTACCTATTTCCCACTCATTAATAATAAGTACTGTCGATCTCTGTATTCTGTACTCTTTGTCCAGTACTCTGTACTCTTTATCCCATACTCTGTACTCTTTACCTAGTTCTCTGTACGTCCTGTGAAACTGTCCCTCCGTGAAACTGTCTCCGACCGATTTGCGCGACCTTTTATAGGGCTCTAAAGCGTCGAGATTCTTGTTTTCAAGCTCGTTAAAAGAAAAGAAGGGATAAAACCCTATCCTCATTGAAAGAATTTCCCTGTGGTATATCTTAACTATATACGTATCCATTCCTCTTACCCAGCGGAATAGCTTACCGAGATGCACAGCAGTAGTTCTATGAAAGTGCATCGGTATGTTGCGTTCTGATTTGTGTGCTCAATGTGATACACAGATGACCACGCGCTAGATAAGGGATAAGGCGTGCTCAAGTCACTTTTCCCCTTAAAGTGAGGCGATTTTTACCATCCCGCTTCTTGGCCTACTTTCGACATAGTGTCTTAGTCTAGGAAATATCTTATGATAGTTTCTATGTGAATGTATTTATGGTTGTATCTACAGATTTTGGCATTTGTACGGAGATGAATTAAATGATTCGCTTCAAACCAAAAGTATCAGGAGTACAAATTGAAAATGCGGGATTTTTTTCTATTTTTGAACGTTTATTCTGAAAAAATGGTAACAAATGAATTATTCAAAGTATTGTCCATCGCTAGCCACAACTTTTTCCCATCTTTCTGGCAATTTACGGATACCGTCGCGAAAAAATTCGGCCGGCTTGGCTGCTATCCAGTCATCGACCCATTTTTGGGCTTCTTCGTAAGAATGGAAGCGCTGGTCAGCTAGGCCATGTGTCATCGATCGGAAAAGGTGGTAATCGGAAGGAGCAATATCTGGGCTATACGGCGGGTGGGGTAAGACTTCCCATTTCAGCGTTTGTAGGTATGTTTTGACCGGCGCTGCAACATGTGGCCGAGCGTTGTCATGTTGCAAAATTACTTTGTCGTGTCTTTGCTCGTATTGTGGCCGTTTTTCTTTGAGTGCGCGGCTCAAACGCATCAATTGAGTTCGGTATAGTGCTCCTGTGATGGTTTCGTTCGATTTCAATAGCTCATAATACACCACACCCAGCTGGTCCCACCAAATACAGAGCATGAGCTTGGCGCCGTGAATATTTGGTTTGGCCGTCGATGATGATGCATGGCCGGGGTAACCATATGATTTTTTGCGCTTCGGGTTATCGTAATGGATCCACTTTTCATCACCAGTGACAATGCGATGCAAAAAACCCTTCCGTTTTTGCCGTTCGAGCAGCAGTTCGCATGCAAAAAAACGGCGCTCGACGTCTCTCGGCTTCAGCTCATACGGCACCCAATGTCCTTGCTTTTGGATCATTCCGAGGGCTTTTATACGATGGGAAATGGCTTGTTGTGTCACTCCCAATGAATCTGCGAGCTCTTGTTGAGTTTGACACGAGTCTTCATTGAGTATTGCCTCCAATTCAGCATTCTCAAACTTTTTCACTTGGCCCGGCCGCTCTTTGTCCTCAACGTCAAAATCACCACTTCTAAACCGCACAAACCATCTCTCGCACGTTGAAACCGATGGAACATGACTCGGATAAGCCTCGGAGACCAATCGATGTGCTTCAGCAGCACTTTTCTTCAAATTAAAGAAGTAAATTAAAACTTCCCGCAAATGCTGTTTTGTTGGCACGAAACTCGACATATTGAGAGCTCAAAAAAACTATGAATTTGACACTGCGACAAATTGACACATACTGAAAATTAAAGCTATAAGACGTAGCTTTGACATGAACATAGTCACAGTACTGCCTGATGCGTATAGCGTTAGTAACGCCATCTGTTATCAAACCCGCATTTTCAATTTGTACCCCTGATAATAATTTTGTTACAGGTTTTGTAATTAACTTGCGTTATCGTACGCAAGCTAATTTTTGCGTTAATTTGTTACGAGGGTCGATCAATAAATAGTCGGCCGTGCGCCATCTGTTGGTCGAGGAAAGAAACCAATAGTGACGTTTAGTAGTGCGATCCTTCACATGACTGTTGTCAAAGTTTAAGCTCGCTGCGATGTTTAGTTTGCGTTTGACAGCCATCGAAACACAAACAACTTTTGTGTTTTTACAAAAATAGAAAAAATTGAGTATCGTGCAGTGATTCGATTTTTGTTTTTAAAAAAGAAAACCAACAATGAAATGAAAGCGGAGCTAGACGAAGTTTATATGGACCTTGCACCTTCGTTACCAACTATTAAATATTGGACAGCTGAATTTAAACTCGGCGGTATGAGCGTTGTTGACGATGAACGTCCAGGTCGTCCAAATGAGGTCGTCATACCAGAAACAATTGAGAAAGTCCACGATATGGTGTTAAATGATCGGAGACTAAAAGTGAGTGAGATTGCTGAGGCCACAGGCATATCATATGGCTTAATGATTTCAATCCTGAGATATCAGTTAGGCATGAAAAAGTTATACGGAAGATTGGTGCCGCGTTTGCTCACTGTCGACCATGAAAGAGAACGTGTAGCTGATTCAAAGGCGTGTTTGGCGATCTATAAGCATGATCCTGTTGAGTTTTTCCGTCGTTACGTAACCGTTGACGAAACACGGATCCATCACTATACACCAGAGACAAAGGAACAATCGAAACAATGGATTTCACCGACCGAACGTGCTCCGAAGAAGGCGAAAACCGGTACCATCGGCCGGTAAGGTCATGGCCACAGTTTTTTGGGATGCACGCGGCATAATCTACATCGATTACCTTCCGCCGAAAAAAAACGATTAATGACGAATACTATGCAGCTGTACTGACCCGATTCAACGACGAATTGAAGAAAAAACGTCGACATTTGGCGAGAAAAAAAGTGCTTTTCCATCAAGACAATGCACGCGTTCACACGTGTCCAATTGCCATGGCCAAAATTCATGAATTTAAATACGAATTGCTTTCGCATCCACCGTATTCTCCAGATTTGGCCCCCCCGGACTACTTTCTGTTTCCAAACCTGAAAAAATGGCTTAGTGGAAGGAGATTTGGTTCCAGAGATGACCTTATCGCCGAAACAGACACCTATTTTGAGGACCTTCTGAAATCGTATTATTCGGAGGGCATCAAAAAATTGGAAAATCGTTGGAATAAGTGTATCGAGGTAAAAGGAGGTTATGTTGAGAAAAAAAAAGATTTTTGTCCAAAAAAAACGCGATTTTCTTTACCAAGCCGACTATTTATTGATCGACCCTCGTAAATTAATATGAATATTTTTTTAAATTATTGCTTATTCTAGTCGTTATTGGTTGTTTGTTTAATTAGTAATTACTCTACCGTTATGCCGTTTTTCCTAAATAACCTGCTAGTAAAACAATTATTCTTGTGTCATAGCAACGAGAGAGAGAGAGATCATTTAACTTGAATGCGACCCGCCTGACTCGGTTACTTGTATATTTCGTCCATTTGTAAGTCAGTTGGATCGCTGTTCAGTCCTCGGGCCAAGGCGTTCATCGTTGCGCGGAGAGTTGGCCTGCCTCGCTTTCCTGCAGAAGAATCTTTATTGAAATATGTTACAGCTTCCTCTCTTTCTCGTTACGTCTACCTTTTGGTATTTTGCTGTAAAAAAATCTTAACATTTCGATTCACCCTTTCTATATATGTTGTAACGTGGCAGAATATTCGGGCTACGTCCTCCTCGCTCCACGGCTATCGACGCGATCTCGTAGGGCTGTAGAGGATTGGCGTACTTTATTTAATTATTTTCATTTTTTTTCGCTTTCTTTTTTAAAATATATTTCGACTTGTATAACCGAGGGACGGAGAGAGAGTACGAGGAGTAGAGCACCACATCCAACAACTGCAGGCTACGGGATCCGGCATTTTACATGGACAGATATTTCATACTTTTATATGTCAGGATATATCGTTGTCCCGCGTGACGTAACGTTCCAAATGATACGCTGTGTTCTATCTCCAGCCGCCGTCTACCGACGGAATGCTATATATCTCATGGGATTCATCTGCTGGACTGGGCTACGCACCGTTGGTATTATCTGTCGCTAATTTATTCATCGTCCAGCTGAGGCGCTAGTCGCGGTCATCGAGCGACACCGGTTCCCCCAATTAACCGACTTCGGCTCGTTAAGAGGGGATCATAGTTCATTGGCACGCGTGCCGGCAGGACTTCAGGGCTTTTTCTTGGTTATCGTCGAGCGAGTAGGAGTTGCCTCGAGTATATCTTTGTCCCGTTCTACCGTTGACGCGGTTCGAAGAGAAAGAAGAAGAAGGCGATTGCTATCCATTCAGAAAGCTAAGTCGGCGCATCAAAAATATATCTATTTGCTGCTGTATTTCCCGGACGGGTGTAGCAAGAATTACAACAATATTCGAGGTTTCCCCGGAATTCAAGGAATGTCGCTGCAGCATCGTCCCGGTGAGCTCTCTTTCTTTCCCCGGTCTTTTGGTTTTATTTTATGGTTTGAGGACGGACAAGTACATTTGACACTGGCGATACCTGCGATTTCTGTACCCCCCGCGCAGAGTATACCTTTGTATCGGGACCGGTGGCGAGTAGAAGAGGCCCTTTATAGAGAGACAGGGCGTGGTCTCCTGGCGCTAGGGCGTGTCTAGACTAGCCCCGCTCCCTTCCCATCATTATCCCCTCCCCATGCTGCTTCCTTATTGGTTGTTCCGTGGTGTGAAGGGGGCGTGTCTGCCCCCACTATCCCACCTCCGTTCCTGATTGGGCCACCACAACCCCCCCACCTCCATCCCTGGTTGGTCCCCAGCGAACCCCACCCCTAGCCCACCTATGCTAGTGTTCTGATTGGTATAGCGTCGCAGCGCTATCTGACGGAAATTTACCCGTACTCAATTGCCGATGCGCCATCTACTATTGGTAATCGTGTTACCGACATTCGGTAAAAGTATATCGAATGTTGGCATCCGGTGGAGTAAAAAATTAATTACCGATGCGCCGTATTCTATTGGTAATCTTGTTACCGACAGTCAGTAAAGTAGATTGCATATTGGCAGCCGGTATATCAGACAATTAATTACCGATGTGCCATCTACTATTGGTAATCGTGTTACCAACAGTCGGTAAAAGTACATCGAATGCTGGAACCCGGTTGAGTAGAAAATTAATTACGGATGCGCCATCTACTATTGGTAATCGTGGCACCGACAGTCGGTAAAGTAGATTGAACGTCGGTAGCCGGTTAGTAGAAAATGTATCGGCGATCGGTAAAGTAGATCGGTTGTCAAACGTCGGTATGTAGCCGACCATCGCTAGAGTAAATTCAGGACTTACGGAAGATAAATAGATTGGGTCTTATAGTAAATAATATTGTGTATCCCATCAACCGGTTAAACATGCCCAACCGTCGAAAACCGAGCCCCCTCCATAGGTTTTAAAAAATGTTTGTTAATTAAAAAAATTGATTAGTTGAAATTACTATTTATAACAACGGTAAATGAAAACGCTCGTTATTTTTTAGCTCTATAAAAAGCTTTTTTATTTTGGCATTTTCGTATAAGAAACGGCAGTTACAGCGAAATGGTGGTCAACTGTTAATACGTGTTTTTATACCCGATTCGTTGTAATGTAATAGTACACCGCTTTGCTGAGATTCCAAGGATCCTTGTAGCAGTCAATCACAAGTATACCGACAATTCATTATGGTTGGAAAGAGAAGCAAAGATGCTTTCATCAGGCAGTTTCCTTTTTAACTAACCTTTCCGCAGCTGTTACGATTATATATATACATCTGACGTCTCTTTGATTCCTGTCCAAGCTGAATATAAAAATGCGCGTGACATGGTAGGGGAACTTTCGAATATCAAGACAGAGAATACAAGGCTTCGAATTTATTCATAGTAATTCCAAATCGTTCTGTACACGTTTGTATATACGTGTTTTTATTATTATTTTGCAAAATTATCTAAATAAATCCGCATATTTTGATCGTTTTTACACACATGCATATATACAAACTACAATAATATTCATAAAGAATAAAAATAATTTACAAAACTGTATACATAAACGTACGCATTTACACTCATTCACTGCATCTATATTTACATTACTCACATATATATACAAAGTAACAAGTACAAAAACACTTGTGCAACGTTGCGCACGCACACGCACACACACGCACGCACGCAAGCGCGCGCGTGCGCTATTTAGATATTTACAAAGTTTATGTTACATAGTTGTTTCTAGCCATCATCAGCATCGCTATCTTTAAATCCAAACAGTAGTAATAATCTGTGTGTAATATGGCGACGTTTACGGCATACGACACGACAAGTTTTGTACATTGTACGGGTGATGACATTGTGGAGGGTTGTTCTTTGAATTGATTTGAATTTTTAATTAAGCGATGTATTACTAAACCACGGCATTTCTGATTTTATAAGTTGACTTATTGAGTTAAAATTGATAGTTTGTGAGTTTTTATAATCCAAACTTATCCCCTTCACTTTGCAAACAGTGTCCACCACGATTTTGCGATCCGCGGTACTCGTGGCCGTATACCTATAAAATTTCGGGCCTCCGGAGACGAACGAGTGTATATACGCGTTCGGAGCCACCGATATCAAATCATTGGTCATGTCACCGAGGAGATTACCTATCCAGGGCTCCCAAGCATCATCACCAGTTCTCACGTCAATAACTAGTTAAGGGGCTAGCGACAATAGCCTCGTCACGAGATACACAGTTGAAATATAACAAATCATCGTTAACCGGTAGCAGGCATTGAATTTCTTTGTCATTGTCGTACAAATACAACAATAGTTTCTCACGGGTTTGAATTATTTCCGTGTGCGTCAGGTTATCCCATTGACCGTATTTACCCCAGAACGAATTTAAGCAAAGCTTAGCAACTGAGTGTAAGCCCTGATTACGCGTAATGTTGCTAGCGTTCAGCCAGATACCTTCCACGCGCTCGTAATAATTTATATATTCGCGAGAAGCTTCGTCGATACAGTGCTCGGGCCAACCGCTTGCCTCCTGTTTAATCTTCAAAAATGTATTTACACAAGTGGCAAACAGTCCACCCTCGCGTGTATCAGGATTGTACATTGTTGTTTTGTACGCCCATATCATCGAAATTTTAAAGATTTTATAGCCTATATCTATTGCCTTCCGCACCTCATCCGACACCAAGGTACCGGTGAAAGCCCTGTCATCAGGGTTCTCGTAAATGCACGAGTCTTGAACCATAGACTCTATACACTTACGGCACAGATCACATAGCAGTTTCTAGTGCATTCGAACAGGTAGCACGGGGTGAAAGAGGTTATTTGTTCGCTGTATCCACAAAATTTCGTATATTCGAGAACGTGAACGTTTGACGCTGGTATCCACGAGTTAAATTTTGCCGTATATCCCATCCCAACTCACGAAAATTTGTTTTTTCTCACCGTGTCCTTTTGTCCGTAAAACTTGATCAATCTTGAATTCTTTATTCTTCTCCACACGCTTCTCATGAATTCTCGTCAATTCTTTGGGGTAAAAGAAACCATCGATAGGTTCGTCTTCGAGATCACACAACACATACACATACAAGCCCTGCCTATGTAAAACTTTTTTCATACGGAAAATTTCTTCACTTCAAGTTTTCTCGTAACCTTTTTCGAAGGTGTCTTTAATTCTGCTGATTCGAACATAATCTCCGGGTTTGTTATTATACGTTGTGAAACGTTTCTTTTCACGTCGCTTTACGGCACTAATTGTCAAATTAGTGTATAGCATGATTGTACGCATAAACCATTTGGTGTAGTATATCGATGTAACGATGAGAATGACGATGTGTGAAGTAACGCCACATCCGCTCCTTGAGAGTGCGATTAAAATGCTCGACAATCGAGGCTTTTACATTCGGATTACGAGCAACGCGAAATTGTATGTTTTCATGTTTGAGAAATTTTTGGAGTTGACCACCGAGGAATTCTTTTCCACGGTCGGTTTGTAGTGAAACAGGTGTACGACCATCGTTACGCTCGAGAATACGTTTAAATGCCTTAGATAAACTCGCGCACAGCTTTGTTCTGCAAGGGTTCGATCCAGGCGTATTTGCTGAGAACGTCAATTACCATAAGCAGGTAGGAGACGTCGTAGTTATAGCTTCTCAAAGAACGTAGATCCACGAGATCGACCTCCCAGACATAGTCAATATTTGTAACATTGTAATACAGTCGTGGAAAAACACGGTGCACGGGTCTATGATTGGTATAACTATCGTGTTGAGTCAGTCAGTCATACACGGAGTCTGTCATACACAAAGTCATCTTTCACTGCTCGTTGTAAAACTTGTTCTAAATCTTTATACACTTTTCAAACACTCTTATTACTTTTGTTTTCCGACGCTTTGAAGAAATATTCCCCAGGGTGTATATCGTTGCCGTCGTCGTAGTCATCGTGATACGTTATTCCGATTTGTCGAGTAAATTAAATCTATGTAAAAACAAGACAGAACAAATAATCTCTACTACCGAAAATAAAGTTATATGTATGAAAGTTTTTGGCACAACGTAATCCTTGAAGTTTTTTGAAAACTATTACGTACTTCGAAATATAACATAGTTAGCTTTACTTTTTTAATGTTAAAACAATGTTGTGAATACACGTTGGAGTTTTTAAGCTTTGCTAATTCTATGATAGATTAGATTTTTTTTAAAGATGATATCATCTATATCTACATTTAGCATTTTTGTATGTATTAGGTGTAGTATTTTTTAAAAACTTGGTCGATTATTTCTACTAAAAATGTCTAAGTTGTAAAGTGCAATAGAATTTGAATGTTTCTGGACTAGACCTTCCTAACGAGAGCAGAGGAGAAATTCGAGTTGTTCTTGAAGACGTAGTTCCTTTTCATTAGTTCTCTTACAAATTTTGAAATCATTGTAGATGCGTACATCCAAATCTTCTATACAGACTTCTAAAGAAATCCATGTTTATTTGTATGCCAGTATAGTTAATCGTTTGTAAACGCAGTGACCGCTTTCGTTGTAAATTTACATCTCATACATACTTATCTAATTAGATGAATATTTTACGGCGTTGCGACTATTCGGAGAAAAGTCAAATAAACCCCAAAGTTAATTCAATTCGAATTCAAAGTCAACTGATCGCAGCACTAACAATACAACAAATAATTATTTCATCATTCATCTTAAGACTATTTTGAACAGACTCGGAACTTGCAACTGTAACAAAAGGCTTACAAAATGCTGGTTGATCAATCTATCCAGTATTTTCTATCGGACGAAACTAAATTTTGTAATACTTACTCACAAAGAAAGTCGAAGGTGCCATTCATAAAGTTATTTCTGAATTTGAATCACGGTAAGATTTGATTCAGAAAGATAAGTTAAGTTATGCGAGACGCTTGCTAACTAATATTTGAAATTAATTACATTGCACTAACACAAAATAAACGCTAATAAAGTCATACTTGATACTAAGATATATTTATCTTTACACCGTGATATAAAAATGACCAGAGATGACAAAGTGAATAGCACTATTCTTCTAAAGTTTATTGATTACATACAAAAATCCCTTGCACTCTCAAATGATGAAAATTATTTACAAGTTTATGGTAACTGATACAACAAAAATTGCACACACAAATCAGTTACTAGACATCTAGATATGTGAAATCGAGCAAAATTCATTAATGAAACTAACTATCATTACTTAAGACCTAATAATACAAATTTAGCTAGAATATACACTGTAGCAAAAATATACGAACTGAACATCTCAACGAGGCCAATAGCTTAGTCTATCAATTGTCCGACATACAAAATCAATTGATTTTATTCATAAAATATTAACGAAGCGTATTAAGAGTCGATTCGTAATGTTAATGACAGTTCTTCTCTGAAATCATTGGTTACGCAAATCATTTTACCTGCTTAACACATTTTAGTTTCATTAGATGTGACCTCTCTTTGAACAAATGTATCTTTACTATTATTTTTAAACCGTCTTAAAAAGAAGTTATTTGTGTGGAGAGGGCAGTGTTATCATCGAATTTAAAAAAACACTGAGATAATTTTGTCTTTTACTTATTTCACTTTGATAATAAAATGTACAAATAAATTTCTGGGCTTCCTATGGGCTTTCCATTAGCTGCAATATTATATCACATAGTAGTTATGGCTGCTTGAGAAGAATGTTGCTTGTTAGAACTTTATTACACTCCAGTTTTATTCACAAGGCACGTAGACCACGTGATTTGCTCTCTCAAATCAAATTCGATGAACTTCAACAATTTTCAACACTTAGCATCCCAAACTCCAATTTACTAGTGAGAAAGAGAAAGATAATAAAAGAAAGAAAAAGATAATAAAATACCAATCATGGATTCGTTATTAATTAGGGAAAATGAAATTCATTATCACAGATTGGTGTCGTAAACTGGTCTGGTAGATTCATTCACTTTTTCTCCAGTCATAAAATATAGGCATTATATACATGCTCGTAAACAGAGCATTAAAACTTTCACATTCACAGTTCTGAAGTAAAGACTTGAAATTCATTAATGACACGTTACTCTCAACTTGTAATCCTATACATGTCATTAAATGGACCATTCATGTTAGAAGACAGACTATCACGACTATTCCCGGAACTCAAGAAGAAAATTTTTTAATTGACAGGATGGATTATTAATTGTACATACATATGATATACATACTATCCTTCAGTAAGGCTTTTCAAATAATTTGAATTTAATCTAGTCACAAATGACAAACATAACATTAATTGATTAGCATCTGAACGAAGGATAAAATTCCCTCGTTGTTAAAATCCAAATTAGTTTATTTGTTACCATGAAAATATCGTTCTGCAACTGATATTGAATGGATTAAAAGGCATGCATTCGAGAGTATAGAAATAGAGAAATCACCTGTAATAAGGTTGCACCACCTTAGGCAGTCAAATTAATGCGGCTAAACATGCTTTTGATATTTCTTGAATATTTGCTTTTGAATCGTTTTTAAAGAAACTTCTTCTCATGGAAATGATTTGCATAAATGAAGACAATAATTTCACAAATTTTAGAACTCGCATTAATAAGTTAAGCATTATTCATAATTCCATATTATAAATCGGAAAGATAACTTTTGTTCATCGATTACTCGTATATATCGATACATTCATACTTATTTTTTATTTCGACATGGAATTTACTTTGGCAATAATTTAGCCCAGTTTTAACAAGGTTATAAGTGCAATAGAATTTGAAATCTTACCCATAAAATATTGCTATTATTATATACGGCTTAGATACACCGTGATACGTTGATTGATTGATTGATCATCACTGTTACACATTTGCCACCGATTACTGTCTGTTATACCACACGACGGGCTTCTCCAGTTGATTCCTTTTGTGAAATGTGAATAAAATTGCATAATTCTCTTTTGACATATAAACTTATTGGTAATTATACTTAGCGTGTTTTCATATACATTACTTTACTCAACATGACCGTTATAGGAAACACAAAGTATCTGGTGCCATACATAACCTAACTTTTGTAGATCTCACGAAGCATTAAAATACTAAACTTTTCAACTGGAATACCCTGTTACGGAGAAGTTCTTTCATTTTAGTAAATACTTATCTACAATATATTATTTTCACTTAAATATTTTTATAATAAATTTTTTTTAAATACATGTACTATACAATTTGGACAAACGTTTTCCAAACACATTTCTCATCATATCTCTGACACAAGATATGGTTGGAGCTAACTATCTAAAGTCATATGATTATGTTTCACATTGGGTGCATGTTATCGCTGCGGTGTCGAATATATGATTATTGTTAATTTATATATTATTATTTTTGTCAACAATATTACAGCAATTGTAGTGAAACTTGCGAAGAGATTTCAGAAGAGAATCAGTGCCAAAACGTAATGGAAGTTCTTTGACTTTTTCTGACTTTCTTAGCTTGGCCGGACAGTGTTCCTCGTCGTCCAGGTGTTCCGTCAGACTGTTCTCGAGGTCCAGCTTGACAGGAAAGTATATAATGATAGTTTATAAATATTAAAATATTTTATATATAAGGTAGTGCATTTCAAGTGGTGATATCTCCTGCACACGACAATGAAGGACAATAAAGGAATAAAAATACCGAGTATTAAGGTTTACTCGAACTATTTAGACAGTATTTTCACGATCACGTTGTTATTGGCCTCGTGCAGCCTGGAATAATATAAAAATAAATAAAATAAATGTAAATACATGAATAGTTCGTGATAATCAGACTCGTATCCTATCGTCGATAAACAGATTAGGTCCTTCGTATCAACATTTTTTACCTTTCGATGTTTCTACTCTAAATTCAATTTGGTTTTTCGAATTTTTGCAACTAATTACTCTTAATAATGGTGGTAAGGAGAAACGCGTTTAGATGGCATACAGTTTTCGGAATTAGAGTTATATTGTGTGGCGTTGATGACGGTCAGAAAAAGTCAAAGAACTTCCATTACGTTTCGGCACTGATTCTCTTCTGAAATCTCTTCACAAGTTTCACTACAATTGCTGTAATATTGTTGACAAAAATAATAATATATAAATTAACAATAATCATATATTCGACATCGCAGCGATAACATGCACCCAATGTGAAACATAATCATATGACTTTAGATAGTTAGCTCCAACCATATCTTGTATCAGAGATATGATGACAAAACCCTGGCGGGTTGTGCGATTTTGCAAACTGGTAAAGTCGAAAACATTCACTCAAATTTTGACTGGTAGGCTCTTTTTATGTAAAGTCGCGCGATTCAAGAATAGATTGGTTAATCCCACTTACCAGTTATAATTTGGATGGTTTTTCGGTTCTCGCTGCTCCGCTGGTTACTCGCTACTAGTTATATTTTGGATGATTATTCGGTTCTCGCAGCCCCGCTCGATTCTCGCTAACAGTTTCATTTTGGATGGTTATTCGGTTCTCGCTACCAGTTTCATTTTGGATGGTTATTCGGTTTTCACGGCTCCGCTCGATTCTCGCTACCAGTAATATTTGGGATGGTTATTCGGTTCTCGCTACCAGTAGAATTTCAACCGGTATTTTCATTATCGCTCCGTATAATTTTTACTATTATTTTCATTGTCACGGCCCCGCTCAGTGTTTGCTACAATCGAGTGTCTCCGGTCGTGATTATCTTTAATTTCTTTTTAATATCTCAGAGATTATACCATAAATTAAAAAATGAGATGAAACTAAATACACGGAAGGGATTTTGGGATCTTTAGGGAAGTGGTATCAGAATCTTTTATTTATTTTTTCATATACATACTGTAACGAGAAATTTGCTCCTCAACGCACCACGTTACCTATGACTGGTCCAAGTTATTTTTCCTTCCTTTTTATTTTCTCTTTCGAGATGGGCGCCAGGCGCTTTCGCGCCGGAAGGAAAAATACCGAGTTGGATGACCAGTCTCGACCCAGGCCAGCTACAGCTGTTCAAGGCAGAGTGGGTGGTTCGGACTATCAAGTCACCAATTAGTCAAAAATAAAATATGGTCAGTTAGATAAATAGCAAATACATAAATAAAATAATAACAGTAAATAATTTAAACAACAATAGCGGGTACGGGACTTACAAACTTCTTTATTTCTCCAATAAACATCAATTTAGAATTTAACTAAAATGTCCCGTAAAATTATTCTCTCCGGTGTTAACAATTTTCCAAATCCAGTTAGATATCATAATTGGAATCTCTAATTCGGCGGCGTACGTTATCCCACGCTCTCACTCACTCTCATGCCCTGCAGATGTTATATAGCCTATCTCGCTCGTTTATTTGAATCTCGACCAATGTTCACCGACACAGCCAAATATTCGGTTGTCTCAACGCACAGTTCGCGATACGGCCTATTCCGAGCTAATCCCAAATACATCCAAGAACCATAACAACGGGACGTCGGGAGGTCACGTACGCGAAGCGATCCACGGCCTGCTATTACAATTTCGAATAATGTATGCCGTGTAAAAGTCAAACCACCGAGACTTTCTGCGGTCCGTGAGATGTCAAATAACGAATAAATAATGGTCGGTAATTCAATAATAACAAAGAATAATAATAATAATACAATAATTAATGTGAGAATAATAATCTCGACCAATACCTCGTTGGTGGAATAAAATATAACAAATAACCAATAAATGATAAATAAAAGAATAAATAAAATAATAAATAAATAAATAAAACAGAGAAACGCCTATTGATTGGAAGGATACGCGACGCGCTATATAACGTTCTAGTCCCTTTTACATCCAATCTACAACGGGACGACGTACGAATTCGCGCACGACCTTCCAAATCGAAACGAAAGGGAACTCAAATTAACTCACATAAATCCAAAGTCTATATTTCGTTAAAATCTGTGACGCGGTCTATCCCGTTCCAATCCCACACAAACCAACACACTTCGGGATAACGGCCTAACGCGCGCACGTTTTAACTATACGACTACAGAACAGTAACAACGAAAATAACGAACGAACTATTTATCATAGCAAGATACGCTTCGAACCGTACTAATCCCTCGATCAAGTACAAACACGGGATGACGGCCGAGCACGCACTGCATGCATTCGCACAAATAAAATAATGTCCAATATAATAAGAGAGATAAATAAAATAAAATAAGGCGAATAAAATATTATAAATCTATAAGTGTCAGTTATTCCTGAAAGTCCGCGACACGGCCTATGGCATTCAAATCCCTCACATACAATCCGACCACGGGATGATGTACCAACACGCGCGCGTTCTTACAGCAAACGACTACAGAACAGTAACAAAAATAAAGGACAACGAACGAAGTGACTTCTTCCCGGCTCTAACCGCCAAACGATCACGATATTACACTCTACTCGACGCAGCCTGTCCCGATACGAATAGTACTCTGTGCGTGGTATATCAGAATCGCAGGTACGACTAAGTTTGAATCGAGCTTCCCAAAGAATTAAAAAAAACAATAATAATCAAATAATGGCGAAAGACCGTAGAAGGGAAGAGAGCTCACCGGGGCGATGACGATGCGATGTTCCTTGCTAATCCTTCTTAACCCAAAACCGTCTCGAAATTCTCTCCTCTGGATACCATCCTCGATTTACTCCTCGTTGTTTCAAAAGATATGCCCCGGTACCCACGATAGGTGGTGATAGATTTCGACGAAATCAATGATGGAGCGGGACGATATGATACTCGCTGCTACGTCCTGTTCGCTCGACGGTAACCGGGAAAAAGCCCTGAGGTCCTGCCGGCACGCGTGCCCGTCAACTATGATCCCCACCTATCGGTCTGAACTCGGTCAATTGGGGGAATCGGTGTCACCGGAGCGCCTCGACTGGACAACGCATAAAATTAACAACCGATCCTTGGGATGTACAACTCTGCCCGGTCGGTGAACCCCAAACGACTGATGGATCGTTGCTAGTAGGTGCTGATCGGCCACAGATAGCGTCGTATCGTTAATCGATCCACATCCAGCGGGACAATGATATTTCCCAATGGATCAAGATGGAAAGAGCCGGTCGGTGTAATAAGTCGCATCCAGAAGCCAGCCATCAGCATACGCGGGGCTCCCCTCCGTCCGGTCGTACAAATTAATAAAAGAAAATAAAAAAAACGGAAATAATTAAATAGAGTACGGCGATTATTCCTTACAGCCCTGCGAGATCGTGTTGGCAGCCGTCGTGCGAGAAGGACGCAGCGCTGGAGGATTTTGCCACGTTACAACGCTCCCCCCCTTAAACACGGCCGCCCTCGGCCGGAAAACTCTCCTCCACCCCGGTCTTTCCCTAACCGAAATACAGTCGCACGTCCGACCTCTGCATTCCACGACCTCACAGGCTCGCACGGGACTCTCGGAGCAATAATAATATAAATCAAAATAACCGAACCCAAAACAAAAAAACAACAACAAAAAAATAAATAAATAAATAAACAAACAAACAAATAATTAAATTAATGGGTAAATAAATAAATAAATAAATAAATACTAACCCACCACATTAATCAAGGAAAACGCCAAGAAAACGAGATAAAACACAATAAACGAATAATCTCAGAAACTAATAAACAAAGCAAAGATAACACCAAATAAATAAATAATTCGACCAATAAAATTAAAATAACACGACTAAACAAACAGATAACTAAAATTCATACGAGAAAAAAAAAATAAATAAACAAACCAAAATAGATGAATTAAGCAAATGAACAAATATCCTAACACAATATAATTAAAACACAAAGGTAAACGAACAGAATGTAAATTAGCAGCAAAAAAAAAAAAAATAAAATTATTAAAAACCAATAAACAAAAATGATAGAACAAAAAAAAAATAGATAAGACAAAACAAATAAACCAATAGCACAATAATGAAAACGATAGAAAATATAATAAACAGGGAAAACAGAAGTAAATAATAAATGGAAACAAAATAATAAATAAATAAATAAATAAATAAACAAATGACCGCTAGGCAACTATCAATAAAAATAATAATAAAACAGAACAAACGAGACTAATAAGCAAAAAAACAGAAGAGCAATAACGAGGAGCGGCGAGTCCCTCCGTGATGGTGATAAAAGGCTAACCAGAGCAAAGGATGAATCACAAAAAAAAATTTTATATTCACGTAGCGGGACGAGGCCCGGTCTACGATTTATTCAATAATAATAATAATAATAATATTGAAAGATAAGAAGAATAATAATAAATCCAATTACAAAAAAAAATAATAATAAATCAATGTTAATAATAAATGGAATGAGAAAAGAAGGAAAGAATAAAAAAAATGAAATGGAAAATATATATAACAAAGGTAATAATAATAATAATAAAATGATTAACTAATGAAGGTAATAGTGATAAATCATTGTATCATTCAGTGAATAACTGAGTCCAAGATCTGACAGATTTCGTAATTATTCCTTCTCTATAGCTACCACCAACGTAAAATCGGGACCCGCAAATTCGCTCTACTCGGTATAATTCCAAATAATATTTCAAGGTATTATAATAAGCAAGAAATAATATTACATTAGCCGGGAGTACCAGTTTCCAACATCGAAGACTGCTACCCACTCGGCGACACACAACAGAAAAAAATGTAAACACGGCCGGCCTCGAGCGCGGCACTAGACAATGCGAGCAAGCTTGGTCTACTGTGTGCCTCCCGAAGGCTTGCTACAGTGCTTAGCGGAATAACTGTACTGCCGAATTCGGTAACGTTAGCTATACTATCCCGCTTGATTATTTCAGATAATTTTGGATCGAATTTTCAACAATCATAAAACACCCTTACTAATGAGAGAGAAATGTCGATCTGAATGGGAAAAAACTTGCTATCGTTGCGATCATCAATAATAATAAAAATAATATAAAAAGAAACCGAAATAATTAAAAAGAAAATTGTTAAAGTATCCTGACCAAAAACCAAAAAAAACTACTAATGTTTAATGATAAAATTCAGGATAAGAGAATCTAGGGTAATTAAAAGAATGGAAATTATTAAAGGATAAAATAAAATGAAATAAACTTGAATTAGAAGAGAGTTAGTAAGTAATAAAATATTTTTTTTTCAATAAAAATTAACAACTTGACAGCCAGGCCCCACGTTGGGCGCCAAATTTGTAACGAGAAATTTGCTCCTCAACGCACCACGTTACCTATGACTGGTCCAAGTTATTTTTCCTTCCTTTTTATTTTCTCTTTCGAGATGGGCGCCAGGCGCTTTCGCGCCGGAAGGAAAAATACCGAGTTGGATGACCAGTCTCGACCCAGGCCAGCTACAGCTGTTCAAGGCAGAGTGGGTGGTTCGGACTATCAAGTCACCAATTAGTCAAAAATAAAATATGGTCAGTTAGATAAATAGCAAATACATAAATAAAATAATAACAGTAAATAATTTAAACAACAATAGCGGGTACGGGACTTACAAACTTCTTTATTTCTCCAATAAACATCAATTTAGAATTTAACTAAAATGTCCCGTAAAATTATTCTCTCCGGTGTTAACAATTTTCCAAATCCAGTTAGATATCATAATTGGAATCTCTAATTCGGCGGCGTACGTTATCCCACGCTCTCACTCACTCTCATGCCCTGCAGATGTTATATAGCCTATCTCGCTCGTTTATTTGAATCTCGACCAATGTTCACCGACACAGCCAAATATTCGGTTGTCTCAACGCACAGTTCGCGATACGGCCTATTCCGAGCTAATCCCAAATACATCCAAGAACCATAACAACGGGACGTCGGGAGGTCACGTACGCGAAGCGATCCACGGCCTGCTATTACAATTTCGAATAATGTATGCCGTGTAAAAGTCAAACCACCGAGACTTTCTGCGGTCCGTGAGATGTCAAATAACGAATAAATAATGGTCGGTAATTCAATAATAACAAAGAATAATAATAATAATACAATAATTAATGTGAGAATAATAATCTCGACCAATACCTCGTTGGTGGAATAAAATATAACAAATAACCAATAAATGATAAATAAAAGAATAAATAAAATAATAAATAAATAAATAAAACAGAGAAACGCCTATTGATTGGAAGGATACGCGACGCGCTATATAACGTTCTAGTCCCTTTTACATCCAATCTACAACGGGACGACGTACGAATTCGCGCACGACCTTCCAAATCGAAACGAAAGGGAACTCAAATTAACTCACATAAATCCAAAGTCTATATTTCGTTAAAATCTGTGACGCGGTCTATCCCGTTCCAATCCCACACAAACCAACACACTTCGGGATAACGGCCTAACGCGCGCACGTTTTAACTATACGACTACAGAACAGTAACAACGAAAATAACGAACGAACTATTTATCATAGCAAGATACGCTTCGAACCGTACTAATCCCTCGATCAAGTACAAACACGGGATGACGGCCGAGCACGCACTGCATGCATTCGCACAAATAAAATAATGTCCAATATAATAAGAGAGATAAATAAAATAAAATAAGGCGAATAAAATATTATAAATCTATAAGTGTCAGTTATTCCTGAAAGTCCGCGACACGGCCTATGGCATTCAAATCCCTCACATACAATCCGACCACGGGATGATGTACCAACACGCGCGCGTTCTTACAGCAAACGACTACAGAACAGTAACAAAAATAAAGGACAACGAACGAAGTGACTTCTTCCCGGCTCTAACCGCCAAACGATCACGATATTACACTCTACTCGACGCAGCCTGTCCCGATACGAATAGTACTCTGTGCGTGGTATATCAGAATCGCAGGTACGACTAAGTTTGAATCGAGCTTCCCAAAGAATTAAAAAAAACAATAATAATCAAATAATGGCGAAAGACCGTAGAAGGGAAGAGAGCTCACCGGGGCGATGACGATGCGATGTTCCTTGCTAATCCTTCTTAACCCAAAACCGTCTCGAAATTCTCTCCTCTGGATACCATCCTCGATTTACTCCTCGTTGTTTCAAAAGATATGCCCCGGTACCCACGATAGGTGGTGATAGATTTCGACGAAATCAATGATGGAGCGGGACGATATGATACTCGCTGCTACGTCCTGTTCGCTCGACGGTAACCGGGAAAAAGCCCTGAGGTCCTGCCGGCACGCGTGCCCGTCAACTATGATCCCCACCTATCGGTCTGAACTCGGTCAATTGGGGGAATCGGTGTCACCGGAGCGCCTCGACTGGACAACGCATAAAATTAACAACCGATCCTTGGGATGTACAACTCTGCCCGGTCGGTGAACCCCAAACGACTGATGGATCGTTGCTAGTAGGTGCTGATCGGCCACAGATAGCGTCGTATCGTTAATCGATCCACATCCAGCGGGACAATGATATTTCCCAATGGATCAAGATGGAAAGAGCCGGTCGGTGTAATAAGTCGCATCCAGAAGCCAGCCATCAGCATACGCGGGGCTCCCCTCCGTCCGGTCGTACAAATTAATAAAAGAAAATAAAAAAAACGGAAATAATTAAATAGAGTACGGCGATTATTCCTTACAGCCCTGCGAGATCGTGTTGGCAGCCGTCGTGCGAGAAGGACGCAGCGCTGGAGGATTTTGCCACGTTACAATACAAAGAGTATTTTCAATCGTATTTCCGTCTTACAGCCCATTCAGATGTCCGCACTAAATCGAATTTTACCGTAGCAGGTGAGGTCGCGTGGCTCTTGATCCGATTGCAAATTCAGAGGAGTTCCTTCTTCGCTGAGGAATCTGCTATAAAGCAGTCGATTTCATGTCGAGCCCGGTGTTTCAGTCTTAAACTTTTGTTCGAAATTTATATCGGATAGTCCCTAAGGATGGACACTGGTAGCAGAAAATGCAAGGTCGAATGCAAATATACCAATTTCTAGAACTTCAGGCGCTCATTTAATTTCTTTGCCGATCGCTCATGACAAATGAAACTAACTTTTTCATTATCAGACTACTTCTTCCTATAAAAGCTTTTGCAAGACATAGTTTGCTTTTCTCCTTGTGGTAATAGATCGGACTGTAGGGACTTCGGATATCAACCAATGTTTCAAGGACATTTTTGATTTCAGTCAAAAGATTTGTTAACTGACCACTACGATCCAATCCGATCTAAAACAAAGTAACATTTGGCCGATCAGCGGTAGCGAGAGCTACAAAGGTTTCACAAAATTTCTGACGAATTACGAATCGTTCTTTTTGGCAAAATTTCGAATATTATTTTCAATTAACCATAAATATGAATAAAATAACGACATTCACTGAAGATTGTGCTGGAGTGAGCGAGACCAATAGAAATTTGTAGTACATCGCTAGGTGACGCGAATCGCAAGCTCTACGATCTCCGCGTTAAACAATTACGATATTTTGTTAAAACTAAGAAAAGTTAACTGTAGAATTACTAGTCAGAGTTTCTCTTGCTCTGTTTTTTCATGGAAAACCTATCTCTGAGAATATTTGGATTGCGAATAAGAATAAATAATGAATTGTTATCCTTTGGATTCGGAATACATCAATATGATTATTTGAATAGTCAAAGCAGTCAGAAATCTTATAGAGTCAGCGGAATATATCTCTTTGTTCCAGAGAATATTGTTTTCATCGCGATCGTCGTGTATTCCGATCAATTCCACTTGTCGGGTATGATAGCATGAGAAAGAGTTTGACCAGTCGGGGGAAAGTGTTCTTGCGGGGTACACTTTGCAATAGGAAGCACTGCTTGTCAAGAGCTTATTGGTCGCATCGACCTGTTAACACAGAGATAAATAAATAATTAAAAAATTGTCTAAAACTCTAATATTTTAGTGAATTGATAGAATATATTTTTTATTCAGCTCTTCGTAAAGAATATGCCACACGTTAACGTCCGGCAAATTTTTCAATGTGTGAAAGTAATAAAATTGATGATTTTATACATAAAGTAATGCAATTGTATCAATAACGAGAATCTACTTACTTCGGATTGTAGTCCTAGCTTCCAGATTACGCCAAATACGGTATTATATCCCTGGCATTTGGCACAGCGGCAACCGAGCACGACGTACCATTTCTTGTTAAAAGCTAATTGATCATATCAACCTGTTGACACAGAAATAAATAAGTAATAAACAAATAAAAAATCCAGTGATAATAAAATTAAAAATTGTATAACACTCCAATATTTCAGTGGACCGATGGAATATATTTTTTCTTTGGCTCTTCGTAAAGAATATGCCAGAAGTCAACGGCCAGCGAATTTTCCAATTTATGAAAGTAAATAAATTGATGATTTTTATATAAAGTAATGCAATTGTATTAACAACGAGAATCAACTTACTTCGGTTTGTAGTCCTTCTTCATTTCGCCAAATGCGGTACGATATACCCGGCATTTGGCACAGCAGCAACCGGAGACGAGGTACCGGTTGCTTGCCTTTTTGTAGAATTTCTTTTTTGTATCGTAACGGCAATTATATTTTCCTCACAACCAACAATATAACAGCATTCGTTCTCCCTTCTTCAACACTATTTCTGCGATGTAACACGTCCAAAGAAATACCGATCCGTGTGTACGGGATTCATTGCTGTCAATTTTTTAAGGTTATGTTAGATTGAGAGATGTCCCGCACGCAGTAAAGAACTGCAGCGATGAGTTACGAACGTTTCATATCATACAGTACACCAGCACGTGCCGTGACGCGTTTAGCGATGAGTGCATTTATAACCATATGCTGGTAATCGACTGCCATACTGACGTGCGAAAGACAAACGGAACGATAGAACAATCGCGAAGGCGTCACGGCACGTGTTCGTAACTCATCGCTGCAGTTCTTTACTGCGTGCGGGGCATCTCTCGATCTAACATAACCTTAAAAAATTGACAGCAATGAATCCCGTAGTGAATGTCGTTATTTTATTCATATTTATGGTAAATTGAAAATGCTATTCGAAATTTTGCCAAAAAGAACGATTCGTAATTCGTCACAAATGTTGTGAAACCTTTGTGGCTCTCGCTACCGCTGATCGGCCAAATGTTACTTTGTTTTAGATCGGATTGGATCGTAGTGGTCAGTTAACAAATCTTTTGACTGAAATCAAAAATGTCCTTGAAACATTGGTTGATATCCGAGGTCCCTACAGTCCGATCTATTACCACAAGGAGAAAAGCAAACTATGTCTTGCAAAAGTTTTTATAGGAAGAAGTAGTCTGATAATGAAAAAGTTAGTTTCATTTTGTCATGAGCGATCGGCAAAGAAATTAAATGAGCGCCTGAAGTTCTAGAAATTGGTATATTTGCATTCGACCTTGCATTTTCTGCTACCAGTGTCCATCCTTAGGGACTATCCGATATAAATTTCGAACAAAAGTTTAAGACTGAAACACCGGGCTCGACATGAAATCGACTGTTTTATAGCAGATTCCTCAGCGAAGAAGGAACTCCTCTGAATTTGCAATCGGATACAGAGCCACGCGACCTCACCTGCTACGGTAAAATTTGATTTAGTGCGGACATCTGAATGGGCTGTAAGACGGAAATATGATTGAAAATACTCTCTGTATGTATATGAAAAAAAAAAAAAAAAGATTCTGATACCACTTCCCTAAATATCCCAAAATCCCTTCCGTGTATTCAGTTTCATTACATTTTTTAATTTGTGGTATAATCTCTGAGATATTAAAAACAAATTAAAGATAATCACGACCGGAGACACCCGATTTTAGCAAACACCGAGTAGGGCCGCGACAATGAAAATAATGGTAAAAATTAGACGGAGCGATAATTAAAATACCGGTTAAAATCTACTGGTAGCGAGAACCGAATAACCGTCCCAAATATTACTGGTAGCGAGAATCGAACGGAGCCGCGAAAACCGAATAACCATCCAAAGTGAAACTGGTAGCGAGAACCGAATAACCATCCAAAATATAACTGGTAAGTGGGATTAACCAATCTATTCTTGAATCGCGCGACTTTACATGGAAAGAGCCTACCAATCAAAATTTGAGTGAATGTTTTCGACTTTACCAGTTTGCAAAATCGCACAACCCGCTAGGGCTGTATTACAATGTTACAAATATTGACTATGTCTGGGAGGTCGATCTCGTGGATCTACGTTTGTTGAGAATCCGTCCGGATGGCTTGACCGATCTGTGTAGATATTGAAAAAGAATGAAGCCTCACTCGATACAAGAGGGAAAATAAACCAGACACAGAGATGTTATATTGAGGAAGTGGTTCATTCTACCTTCCTTTTTATTGTAGAAATACAATTTTAACAGAAAATGCGTGGACACTACAATTAAAGTTTACACCAGAATTGATTTAATTTAGAAAATTGTCCGAAATATAAATTTAGAGAAAATACACAATTATAAATAAATAAACAAGTTGAATGTTGAATCTAAATGTGAGCAGCACACAATTATATTAATTGTGTGCTGAATTTAAACTTGAGACAGCGGTGCGTGCAACGTAGCGAAAGCTACGCAGCACGACACGCTGATACCATTGAGTGCGAAAATGTTTGTGTGTAATTCACTGCAACTCTTAGGAGTGCATTGCAGAGAGGTTTGAATGAGTTAATGAGAGCACTTGCAATTAACATTGCTTGAGTGCTGTGACTGTATGTGAGAACAGCTACGCAGGCAGCGCTGCGTAGCACAATACAACATATAATGAGGCTGTACGGTTGAGCAAAAAATATTCACTGTACTTTCCCAGCAGATTTACTGGGGGAAAGCACAGTGAATATGAGGCACATGCTTAATTATATTAATTAAGCCGGCAAAACGACATGAGGAGAACGTGGTACAGCATGTGCTGCAACGCACGCCACAAGTGAGACCCAGTGCTGATGTACCATTTTCTCCTCTCTGACAGTGAATTAATTACATAATTATGCCAGAGCACTCTTACCTTGAGCAATGAGTCCTGAAGAGCGAGAGGTTGAGCGAGTCCGATGAATAAAGGTTGATGTAAAGTCCAAAGAGTCCCGTGGATGTGCGTGCTGTCCAAAGGATGCGTGTCGCAAAAGTGCCAAATTCTCAAGATGGCTGCGAGTATGAAAGTTTCGTTGGGCGCTGAAGTCAGTTGAGCGAGATAGCCGGTGAGCGAAACCGAAGTCAAGCGAGAGAGACATCCTCTCGCTCGACGCGGCGTGCCAACGAGGCACATCCTCGGCTTCGCGAAGCCCATGCCTCGGCTATCTTCGACTCAACCGAACAACGCGTGGTAGAGCAGCGCAACAGGTAGGCGCACGACGATTATCGATCGCCGTGCGCCAGCTGATTTTCCAACAACGTTCTTTGAGAAGCTATAACGACGACGTCTCCTACCTGCTTATGGTAATTGACGTTCTCAGCAAATACGCCTGGATCGAACCCTTGCAGAACAAAACTGTGCGCGAGTTTATCTAAGGCATTTAAACGTATTCTCGAGCGTAACGATGGTCGTACACCTGCTTTACTACAAACCGACCATGGAAAAGAATTCCTCGGTCGTCAACTCCAAAAATTTCTCAAAGATGAAAACATACAATTTCGCGTTGCTCGTAATCCGAATGTAAAAGCCTCGATTGTCGAGCGTTTTAATCGCACTCTCAAGGAGCGGATGTGGCGTTACTTCACACATCGTAATTCTCATCGTTACATCGATATACTACACCAAATGGTTTATGCGTACAATCATGCTATACACTAATTTGACAATTAGGCCGTAAAGCGACGTGAAAAGAAACGTTTCACAACGTATAAATACAAACCCGGAGATTATGTTCGAATCAGTAGAACTAAAGACACCTTCGAAAAAGGTTACGAGAAAACTTGAAGTGAAGAAATTTTCCGTATGAAAAAAGTTTTACATAAGCAGGGCTTGTATGTTTATGTGTTGTGTGATCTCGAAGACGAACCTATCGATGGTTTCTTTTACCCCAAAGAATTGACGAGAATTCATGAGAAGCGTGTGGAGAAGAATAAAGAATTCAAGATTGATCAAGTTTTACGGACAAAAGGACACGGTGAGAAAAAACAAATTTTCGTGAGTTGGGATGGGATATACGGCAAAATTTAACTCGTGGATACCAGCGTCAAACGTTCACGTTCTCGAATATACGAAATTTTGTGGATACAGCGAACAAATAACCTCTTTCACCCCGTGCTACCTGTTCGAATGCACTAGAAACTGCTATGTGATCTGTGCCGTAAGTGTATAGAGTCTATGGTTCAAGACTCGTGCATTTACGAGAACCCTGATGACAGGGCTTTCACCGGTACCTTGGTGTCGGATGAGGTGCGGAAGGCAATAGATATAGGCTATAAAATCTTTAAAATTTCGATGATATGGGCGTACAAAACAACAATGTACAATCCTGATACACGCGAGGGTGGACTGTTTGCCACTTGTGTAAATACATTTTTGAAGATTAAACAGGAGGCAAGCGGTTGGCCCGAGCACTGTATCGACGAAGCTTCTCGCGAATATATAAATTATTACGAGCGCGTGGAAGGTATCTGGCTGAACGCTAGCAACATTACGCGTAATCAGGGCTTACACTCAGTTGCTAAGCTTTGCTTAAATTCGTTCTGGGGTAAATACGGTCAATGGGATAACCTGACGCACACGGAAATAATTCAAACCCGTGAGAAACTATTGTTGTATTTGTACGACAATGACAAAGAAATTCAATGCCTGCTACCGGTTAACGATGATTTGTTATATTTCAACTGTGTATCTCGTGACGAGGCTATTGTCGCTAGCCCCTTAACTAGTTATTGACGTGAGAACTGGTGATGATGCTTGGGAGCCCTGGATAGGTAATCTCCTCGGTGACATGACCAATGATTTGATATCGGTGGCTCCGAACGCGTATATACACTCGTTCGTCTCCGGAGGCCCGAAATTTTATAGGTATACGGCCACGAGTACCGCGGATCGCAAAATCGTGGTGGACACTGTTTGCAAAGTGAAGGGGATAAGTTTGGATTATAAAAACTCACAAACTATCAATTTTAACTCAATAAGTCAACTTATAAAATCAGAAATGCCGTGGTTTAGTAATACATCGCTTAATTAAAAATTCAAATCAATTCAAAGAACAACCCTCCACAATGTCATCACCCGTACAATGTACAAAACTTGTCGTGTCGTATGCCGTAAACGTCGCCATATTACACACAGATTATTACTACTGTTTGGATTTAAAGATAGCGATGCTGATGATGGCTAGAAACAACTATGTAACATAAACTTTGTAAATATCTAAATAGCGCACGCGCGCGCTTGCGTGCGTGCGTGTGTGTGCGTGTGCGTGCGCAACGTTGCACAAGTGTTTTTGTACTTGTTACTTTGTATATATATGTGAGTAATGTAAATATAGATGCAGTGAATGAGTGTAAATGCGTACGTTTATGTATACAGTTTTGTAAATTATTTTTATTCTTTATGAATATTATTGTAGTTTGTATATATGCATGTGTGTAAAAACGATCAAAATATGCGGATTTATTTAGATAATTTTGCAAAATAATAATAAAAACACGTATATACAAACGTGTACAGAACGATTTGGAATTACTATGAATAAATTCGAAGCCTTGTATTTTCTGTCTTGATATTATTCGAAAGTTCCCCTATCATGTCACACGCATTTTTATATTCAGCTAGGACAGGTATCAAAAAGACGTCAGATGTATATATAATTGTAACAGCTGCGGAAAGGTTAGTTAAAAAGGAAACTGCCTAATGAAAGCATCTTTGCTTCTCTTTCCAACCATAATGAATTGTCGGTATACTTGTGATCGACTGCTACAAGTATCCTTAGAATTTCAGCAAAGCGGTGTACTATTACATTACAACGAATCGGGTATGAAAACATTTATTAACAGTTCACCACCATTTTACCGTAACTGCAGTTTCTTATACGAAAATGTCAAAATAAAACTGCTTTTTATAGAGCTAAAAAATAACGAGCGTTTTTAATTACCGTTGTTATAAATAGTAGTTTCAACTAATCAATTTTTTTAATTAACAAAAATTTTTTAAAACCTATGGAGGGGGCTCGGTTTTCGACAATTGGGCATGTTTAACCGGTTGATGGGATACACAATATTATTTACCGTAAGACCTAATCTACTTATCTTCCGTATGTCCCAAATTTGCTCTAGCGATGGTCGACTACATACCGACGGTTGACCACCGATCTACTTTACCGATCGCCGATACATTTTCTACTGACTGGCTAACGACACTCAATCTACTTTACTGACTGTCGGTAATTAATTTTCTACTCGACCGGATGCCAACATTCGATATACTTTTACCGACTGTCGGTAACACGATTACCAATAGTAGATGGCGCATCGGCAATTAAGTACGTGTCAAAATCCGTCAGATGGCGCTGCGACGCTGTACCAATCAGAACACTAGGATAGATGGACTGGGGGTGGGGACCGCTGGGGACCAATCAGGGATGGTTGTAGCGTTTGTGGGGGGTGGTGGGGTTGTGGGGGCCCAATTAGGAACGGGGGTGGGGTAGTGGGGGCAGAACCCCCCCTTCACGCCCAAGGAACAACCAATGAGGAAGCAGCATAGGGAGGGGATAGTGGAGGGGAGGGGCGCGGCTAGTCTATACACGCCCTGGCGCTAGCAGGCCACTTCCTGTCTCTCTATAAACGGCCTCTTCTACTGTTGCGTTTGTAGAATGTAACATCGAGATCGCTTGTCAGTTAAAGCCGGGAATAAGTCACGCCGTGTTTTATGTTTCTTTCTGTTCGATTTATAAAGTCGTGCGCGCCCTAGTACGTCGTCCCGCTGTGTGTTTAGTGTGAAAGGGACTGTCACGTTGTAGACCGCGTCGCGTACCGTTCAAATTAATTGGCGTTTATTTGTTCTATTTATCTATTCATTTATTTATTTATTTATGTTTATTTATTTGCTTGGACTTCGCATTATCGGCCGTTGTCCTGGATTTTGTACGTGGATGCGAGGGATTTGAACGGTCCGAGGCGTATCTCGCGTTGTTAAATTGTCCGTTACGTGTTATTATATTTTATTTGACTACCGTATACGACCGATTCATTATCTGTAAATTATTTATTGACTGTTATTATTATTTTGACGTTAGTTATTTTATTATTTTTTCAAAAATTTGATTCTTATTCGTTATTTATATTTTACTGTCGGGCGGAGATTCACGGTTTTGTCTTTTATACGGCATATGATTTCCAATATTGAAGGATCGGGCCGCTAGAAGCTTCGCGTACGTGACCTTCCGGCGTCCCGTTGTCGTCGAGTTGTTGTGTGAGTGGGATTGACTCGGCATAGGCCGTATCGCGAGCTAATTATTCTCGAGAATCTTTATGTAATCCTATTTGGTTTGACATTGTTTTGCTCTGACGAGTAGTTGAAGTTCGATTTGAATTTTGTTAACGAAGAGTATAAGGAATCGGATCGAACGAACATTACGTATGCATGTGTGAGAGAAGGAGTGAGTGCCGGGATAATATACAGTAGCGGACAAAAGTTTAAGACGGAGAGGAAAAAAAAAGTAATCGTTGATTTTTTTTATGAAAAGAATTGACTCAGTGGATTTTTTTTGTATAGCTAATTAATCATTAATTCATATATTTATCACATAAATTCAATTTTGCGCGTAACAACATTAGATACAATAAACAAAGAAAACATATCATTTGGTTGATATCTTCGGGGACAAAAGTTTAAGACTATATGTAAAAAAACATTTTTTGGTAGAAAATATACAGATATTTTCCTCCCTTCAATACTTTGTCCACAGTCCATTATTTTTTATCACATCAGCACATCTTTGAGGCATTGAATCAATTAATTTTTTGCAGTCGTCCACAGTTGTTTCATTCTACGTTTTTTCAAATAAAGAGTACAAATCGTCAAAATTTTTTGGTTTATTTCTTTTAACCCTTCTTTTTATGGTACACCATAAGTTTTCAATTGGATTTAAATCCGGCGACTGCGACGGCCACGGTAACAAAGTGATTTTTTCATCTTGAAAAAAACTTTTCACTACCCGAGCCGTATGCTTTGGGTCATTATCTTGTTGATTAATAAAATTATCACCCATATTTTCGTAGGCATACGGTAACATAGTATTTTTCAATATATCCAAGTATTGAAAACGGTCCATGATTCCATTAATTCGGCGTATTGGTCCAGGACCATTGCGAGAAAAACATGCCCACACCATTACGTTTCCACCTCCATGCTTAACTGTCGGTAAAACACATCGAGGATTTAAATCTTCGCCAATTCGACGTCTTACATACAGTATCCCGTCAAAACAAATTCGGTTGAATTTGGATTCGTCCGAAAATAGCACATTTTGCCAATCCTCACTTGTCCAATGCCGATGAGCCTTAGCAAATTGCAGTCGTAATTTTTTATTCTTTTTACTGAGCATCGGCTTCTTCCGTGGCTTTCGTGCTTTCAAATTAAATTCGTCTAATCGTCTTCGGACAGTTCTTACACTAATTTGTGCATTATTATTACTGGATATTTCAGCTCTGATATCGACTGCTGAACGAAAACAATCTCTCTCGCTTAATCGATGAATCCGACGATCCAGCGTTGGCGTGGTTTTCCACGGTCTACCGTTTTTTGGTCGATCAAAATAGTCCCCAGTCTTCACAAACTTGTACCACGCTTGCTTACAAGAAGTTTCTGATCGATTCATTTGAGTTGTAATTGAAGAAAATGTCTCATTTTGCTTCCGTAGAGACACGATTAGTTTTCGTTCAGTTGATGACAAATTACGGGCTTTACCCATACTCTTTTCGTACGTAATTAAACTTAAGACACTGGATGATACACCACAGACTATTTACAGTATTAATATATCAAATTATTGCGTGGATCGACTACGGGTATCTTGTTCGACAGATCGTCTTAAACTAATGTCCGCTGTTTACAGATGGTTGGAAGGAAAAAAAATTGTATAATCTATATTGTTTACATTTGACGACCAAGACTTCTACATTATGAAGGTCAAGCGTACACATGTATTGTAAAAAAACAACAAGCCGAAAGAAACGTTAGTATTTGTATGACAGATCTATGAACCAAATTGTAATTCATCGTCTTAAACTTTTGTCCGATACTGTATACTGCCAGAATTAGTAAAGAGTTGATTTTACGGGATATTTTATTTATATATCTTTTTGTTAGTTCTTTCTATTAAGGAATCCATGGTCATTTTAATTAATTAAACGATCAGCTAAGTGGCATTTGTAAATCCCGTACCTGCATTGTTGTCAGTGTTATTTATTTATTTTACCTCCTGACTTCATGTTATTTATTTTTACTTATTGATTTTATTTTATTGTTTGTTTGGAGTTATCTATTGATTTTATTTTCTATTTGACTTATCTTATTTATTGGTTTTGTGTATTTTTTATCTGTTTTATTTCCCGACTTTATTTATTTGTCATTGATTTTATTCTATTGATTTCATTTGTTTGTTCTGTTCCGTTTTATTTTGTTGATTTTCTATTATTGATGGATTTTCTGGACTAACGACTACCTTGACAATCCGAACCACCCCATCTGCCCTGAACAGCTGTATCTAGCCTGGGCTGAGACTGATCGAACATCTCGTTATTTTTCCTTCCGGCGCGTAAGCGCCTGGCGCCTATCTCGAAAGAATAAATAAAAGAAAGGAAAAATAGCCGGACCAGCTATAGGTAACGTGGTGCGTTAGCGTGAAAAATTACGTTACAATGTATAACATATTCTATATATGAAGGGTGGTTAAATTTTAAGGGCCGATGTTGATTTTGAATAAAACACAAATTATTTAGGAAATTATTGTGAATTCTCTTTATTATGATAATATGGTATGGTTCAATTATGTATGGAACAAAATATCGCCCAAATGGCCGCCGCGACCTCGGCGGCACACCTCCATCGGATGGTCCAAATTTTCGATGACGCTTAGGCATAATTGAGGTTCTATGCCGTTAATGTGCCGAATTATCTCATCCTTTAGCTCTTGAATTGTTGCTGGCTTATCGACGTACACCTTTTCTTTCAAATAACCCCAAATAAAGAAGTCCAACGGTGTCAAATCACATGATCTTGGCGGCCAATTGACATCGCCACCACGTGAGATAACAAGGCCATTGAATTTGTCGCGCAAAAGAGCCATTGTTTCGTTAGCTGTGTGGCAAGTGGCACCGTCCTGTTGAAACCACATATCGCCCACATCCATATCTTCCAATTCGGGCCATAAAAAGTTCGTTATCATCTCACGATAGCGAACACCATTCACAGTAACTGCCTGACCGGCCTTATTTTGGAAAAAATACGGCCCGATGATGCCGCCAGCCCATAAACCGCACCAAACAGTCACTCTTTGTGGGTGCATTGGTTTTTCGACAATCACTCTTGGATTATGATTCGCCCAAATGCGGCAATTCTGCTTATTGACGAATCCACTGAGGTGAAAATGTGCCTCATCACTGAAGATGCTTTTCTTCGCTTATTGATCATCCACTGTTGCCATTTCTTGCCACCATTCTGACCATTGACGACGTTTGGAATGGTCAAGAGGCTTTAGTTCTTGAGTCAATTGCACCTTATAAGCGTGTAAATGCAAGTCTTTTTGCATAATGTTCATCAACGACGAGCGTGAGAGGTGCAATTGTTGGGAACGACGACGAGTTGAGGTGGACGGCTCTTCAGCCACACTATCGCGAACAGCAGCAATATTTTCTGCAGTACGAGCTGTACGAGCATGCACTGGTGTTTTAATATCTCCTACAGACCCGGTTTGCTCAAATTTTTGCACGATTTTTCCGATTGTACGCACATTTGGACGATTAAATTGACCGAAAAAATCACGAAGTGCACGATATGCATTTTGATTTGAACTCCTATTTTCATAATAAGCCTGAATAACTTTAACGCGTTGCTCGATTGTGTATCTTTCCATGGTTCAAATTGAGTTAGTATGAAATTGAGAAATGTCAAATGAAATGCAGAAAAAAACTTGACGTTTAGGTGTGGTTCACATTCAACATCGGCCCTTACAATTTAACCACCCTTTATATGATGGTATTTTTGCTATAGATTTCAATATTTAACGAGAGACTTATGAATATAATCTCAGAAGAAAAAGGGGATAAATCCTTATATACTGATCTTTCTACTATTACGCGGTTATAACTGAAAAAATATTTAATTCAATGTGGATTGTTCTCGTTTTCGAGTGACAGCCATGGGTAGCTTCTATATGGAAGCTTAATTGTTCTCTTTGCTGCTGATACATTATATAAAGTATTCGTGTAAACATTTTGATGGTCATAAATCTTTCGTTTAAATCAATAGTTCCTCCACTTTTATTAATTGTTTCGCTCAAATAATAATTGTTTATACTGTCATCATCTTTGTATGAAGGGAGAGAGAGGGACAGAAGTTTTCAGACAAATGTGAGAAGAAAGGGTACGGCCGCTTGGTCGCGTAGATAGCGTTTACTCTAACAGCTCCCTTATGACAAACAACGTCCTGGCGGCGACTAGCCGAACCCCTGTTCGAGGATTGAGGGCAAGGCTGCGCTGAATCATAGCTTCATGAAGGACAGTCGATAACCGGGCCTACGCAGTAGATACCATGCTTTGAAAATTTGCCGTTTGACCAGGGGCGCTGAAAAGTTCCATCTTTACAAAATCAATTTTCCTGGGAGACGGCCGGTACTGCCGCACATCCACTTTGCTCTTTTCTTTGCCGTTAAAATGGCTTTTTTCTCTTAAAACATTTGAAATAGAAGGAAAACATTAAAAGTTACTTTTACTGTAGCAAAACTAAAGCAGAAGAACTTTAGCGTATTTGGAATCAAAGTAGAAATGCGACGTTACGTCACGACGTAACAATACAATGGATGAGCGATACCAGCGTATCGTTCGTATTTCAGGGCAAATCAGATCGAAAGAATATCCTCCAAGTGACATATGGGAATGCGATTTTGATAGATTATTCGAAAATAACGAGAAAATGTTGTAATACGTGAAAAATCTCGCCATGGTCAAGCCGACGCCTCTCGAACCACGCGATGCATTCTTTGGCGGTCGAGCGGAAAATTCGGTGAGTCTATACGATGTCGCGAATGGGGAGCAAATACGCTATGTCGATTTGTGCTCGCTGTATCCATGGGTGTGAAAGAATGGAAAATATCCCGTTGGACATAAGAAACTGTACGTAGGTGACGAGTATCGAGAACTTGTAAGAATTAAAAACGATATAAGTGTCGTCGAGGGTCTCGCTAAGTGCGCCGTAGTAGCACCACGCAATTTGTATCTGCCCGTACTGCCTGTTCGCATGCATGAGAAGTACTGTTCGCCCTATGTAGAACAGGCTATACAGACATGTACACATCCGCGGGGTACACACACCACGACGTGACTGAGCGAGCATTTCATGGCACATGGGTCGTGGACAAGTTGAGAAAATGAAATTTGGCAATACGTTGTTACGCAGTATGATCCGACGACCCGGTGAGGCGGTCATTTTGCCGAGTACATCAACACATTCCTAAAAATAATTCAGGAGGCGAGTGGAGCAGAGTGTAACGATGACGACGAAGCATTAGAGCGTTTCATAGAATTGTACACGGAGTCTGAAGGAATATATTGGGTCCGGGAAAAAGTTCGTGGCGTTTTTTAGTAAAATCAATTAGTTTTCTTATAGTGTGAAAATGAATTTATTCAAACAAAATATGCTCCATTATTATCGACAAAGTTTCACCATTTTTCGGGTAGAGCCATGATGTCATCAGTGAAGAACTTCTGTGGTTTCTGGTTGAAAAACTGAATCAAGTGGTTTTCACACGCTTCTTTTGAAAGCAGCTTATTTCCTTTGAGCGAGTTCTGCAGAGATCGGAATAAGTGATAGTTAGAGGGTGCTATGTCTGGACTATATGGTGGATGCATAAAAACGTCCCATCCAAGCTCTCACAATCTTTGACGGGTTATCAAAGAAGTGTGTGTTCGGGCGTTGTCATGATGGAAGACAACACCTTTCCTATTAATCAATTCGGGCCGTTTTCTTTCAATTGTTTGGCGTAATCTCTCCAGTTGTCCACAGTAGAGTTGAGAATCAATCGTCTGACCAATTGGAAGTAGCTCATGGCGGGAGTAGCTCATCGCAGATGTTAATTCGATCTATCATGTTTTTCGCGCTCAACTTATGAAGAACCCATACATCGAGCTTCTTTTTGTAGCCAGCTTTGTGTAAATGGTTCAAAACAGTTTTCTGGTCAATGCCTGGCTCCATACCAATATCGACACTGCTGATATGCTTATTTTGCTGGACTTTTTCAAGAATTTCATCAACTTTTTCAGTGATTTGACGACCAGAGCGTGACTCATCTTTCACATCAAAATTACAAGAACGAAAGCGAGCGAACCATTTTCACGCAGCAGATTTTGATAAAGTATCTTTACCGTACACAGCACAAATTTTTTCACAAGCCTGCGCGGCATTCTTTCCTTTGTCGTAATAATATTGCAAAATATAGCGCAATTTTTCATTACTTTTTTCCATTTTCAAACGCAAACAACTGTCCAAACACTGCACTAATTTCGATATTTATACACTGAAAGTAACGCTTAAAGTGTCACCTTTCAAACGAGCGTTCAGTGGTGTCGCTGCGATCTGTGTTTCCTGACTTAATTGTAATTGATGCCATCTATCGGGAAAAATGCCACGAACTTTTTCCCAGACCGAATATTTCGAGCAAAGTGCTATGCAGTCAAATCCCGGTTTGCGATCGCTCGCAAAATTGGCGCTTAATTCGTTCTGGGAAAAGCTTGGTAAACGCAAGAATCTCACGAAAACCATTATCATTTCCACGTGCTCGGAACTAATTAATTTACTAACGAGTCCGGAGACGGAGTTGATGGGTATGATACCTGTTGATCGCAAGATCATGTATGTGAACTATGTAAGTAACTGCGATAATATCCAACCATTCCCAACATCGAACGCCATAATTGCAGCATACACGACGGTACAGGCCCGCCTAAAACTATACAGTTATCTTGAGGAGCTCGGGATGCAAATATTGTACTGCGATACGGACTCCTGTATTTACGTGAGTCGCCCCGGTAGCAACGAGTATGAGCCACCAATCGGTCAATTTCTGAAAGATCTCATGGATAAATTAAGCGAATACGGGCCAGGTAGTTATAAAAGTTCGTTCGTTTCGGCAGGGGCAAAATTTTACGCATACCTTGTTCGTTAACCCGTCGGTATGATTATTGAAAAATGTCAAGTAAAGGGTATGACGCTAAACTTTGTGAACAGCCATTACGCAAATTATGACGCAATACTCTCCTTCGTGACAGGAGCCAGAAGCGTACCTATTATTTTTAAATTTGACTATTCGACGCACGGAACTCCATCAGGTAGTAACGCGTAAAGGAACGAAATCATGCAAACCTGTTAATACGAAGCGAAAGCGGCAGGGGAAGTGCTCTACTGTACCGTATACCTATTGTAAAATACGCTAATTAGTATAACGAAATAAGTATATGGTTTTATGTCTTATGTGTGAACCCATTGTCTGCTTGTTCTTTTTGTACTGCTATTCGTAGCAGTAGCTGCTATCTCTTTACCGTTGCCTTTTGTTCAGACTTTCTCATCGTTGATTCTTTTGTCCTGTCTTTCTTATCGAGTGTTTCCTTTGGTTCCGACTTTCTTGTGCTATTCCCCTTCGATATAATATTGCTGTTTAGTATTACATGATTTACAAATTTTGTATATAGAGCTGTAAAATGTAGCCGTATTTGTGAGGAATTGACAACTATTGATATTTAATTCACATACCGAGTAAGCATCAGCTTATACCGCGGCCACGTGCCTCATCAGCTAGAACCGGCGCGCGGCAGCTACTACAGGCCGCCGCCGTTGCGGTATAAGCTTATTTAAGAGTCAGCTGCTATGACTCGTTCGAGCATATACTTTTTTATAACTCTAAGTTGCAGTCCGGATATTCAGAGCACGGTGATAAAATCGGATCTCGCGAAGATTTACCACAAGCAGCAGACTACTCCAATGATACGAGGCCTAAACTAGTGGTCATTGGCGTTCTATTGCGCGAGGCATCGAACAACAGCGTGGTCGATCTTTTCACCAAGGGTAGCCATCATAAAAATCTTAGTGTCATCTTCATTACGCAAAATCTGTTCCAGCAGGGTCACGGGTAGCGCGATATCTCCTAAAATGCCAATTATATCGTTGTCTTTAAAAATCCGCGAGATCGCGCGCAAATTCAACATCTGGTATGCCAGGTATATCCCGAGAATCCGAGATTTTTGCAGGAGGTTTATTTCGATGCAACAGCTGCATCGCACGGCTATCTATTATTCGACTTGAAAAAATCGACGCTTGATAATTGTTGATTTCGCACGTGTATATTTCCCGATGACCAATACCATTACGTTCACGTGCTTGCAAAAGTAGCGTTGGATAGACCGTACTTTGCTCATTGGATCGTCGCAACACTATGTCACTTTGCCGAATTACAACAGAATTCGAGAAGCCAGAATAATTTTCTTTCAAAATATTTTCATGATCTTGAATGGTACGAGGGCAAATTGAGCTGAAAACAATCATACGCTAACCTGTGAGGAATTTCGCGAAAATCAAGACGTATCTATACGTGATATCGCAAAGTAGGCTTCTTTGCGATATCACGAGTTGTGAAATTTCCAATCTGAAGGATGAGGAGGGCGCACCATTGTACACATTTATGCCGAAATCTTTCCGAAAATGCTTCAGGCACGCTGGCATAAACGATATAGCGTCTTCGCACTGTGCAATTCGCTAGGCTTTCCAAATAAAAAAAAAATGGCTTCGCGAGCACCCATTCAAAGGATTATCGTACATGAATGTTTGATCGGCAGTCGATGAGGAAAAGAATAAAAAAAGGAGAAATCTTAACCATACTGTTGGGACACGATCGACGATGCTGTTCAATAAGTTTTGCATACATACGTGTATGAGAATGAGTGTGAGTAGATTAGATCCGGCTCGACGGACCAACAATATTTGATAGTGAGTGTGATTAAATTAGCTGAGTTAAAAAAAAGCAATATAAGAAAAATTGATAAATGCGCAGAATGGGCGACTAGTCAAATATGCAATAAATACTGAGTATTGATGAATAAGAATAGTTTGAGCAGTAATTTAATAATAATTGATTGACAATAATGTCTTGAATGATTATCTTACTTCAATGACTAGAGAGCAAAGTAATTAGTGCGTGAGCACGGAATACGTCGAGTGGACATGTGAGACTGGCTGGATATTTAAGGATCCTGGTGACAAATATACTAAATTAAATGCACTCAATTTTAACAATAATAACTCAACGTTTATTGAAATAATTAACAATGATTGAATGAATACCTGCTGAATACACAAAAAATGTAATTTGATTTGGTCTGGCCTGTGTGATGATGTACTTACGTTGAGTGGGTTCTCAGGCTGTTGAGTCGGCTCGTTGATTCGTATGGATGATCCTGGTGAGGTGGGCTGATGTAGAGCTCTGTAGCGAAGCCACACGATAGATTGGTGAGTGGGCTCTATTCAATGTTTAGTGCGGGGCTGAGTGGCGTCTATGCTAACAACGACGCGCCATACCGTTGACAATGATGTGAGATTTCTCTATTTCTGGTGATTGGGAATGATGAGCACTTACACTGAATTTAAATATGAGTGATTTGACAATGAAGTTGACACACTACGCTACTGAGCAGGTAAAGAATGAGTGGAACTAATGGACAGAAAAAGTGAGGAGACGCGTGAATATCTAGTGCAAACGACTCGAGAGAGAACAATGGCTATATCCGTCGATCACGAGGCAGAGTATCACGAGGGCGAACGTGCGTCACAGTTGGTGAGTTATGATTCGCCGCCAGCGATGGAAAGTGAGTCCTGTGAGTGGTCTTGCCGCTGGGGCCACGCTAGTGGCGTTAGCCGCTCGAGTGAGCTTCGATTGAGGTTGCGAGTTGATAGACGATGAGCTCGAGCGTACTGGGTTGATACATCGATAGAGTATGCCCGTGAGGTATACCACATGACGCGAGGCGTCGTATGGTTGTGAGTGTAGTGCGTGCACGAGTTGAGTGTGTGCGTGGTAGGTGCAAAAACTGAACAATACGAGTACGTCTATTGAAGCGTATAGATCATCATTTAATTATTGACTATGTGTTCAGCATGGACTCTAGTGTAACGTTAATTTATGCCCGAACGTATATTGCATGTCGCAATCAATTAAATCTCTATTTCTATCTCTATCTGTATCTTTATCTCTATCTCTATCTCTATCTCTCTCTCTCTTTTTTTTTTTTTTTTTTTTTTTTTTTTAGGAGGAGGGGTAATCTTGCATGAGACGCTCAGGTGTTTTGGGTAGTGTCGGATTCTTACCGACTAAAACCCCTCCTCCCTCTCCACACACAACACTGGAGCCGCTTTCGCATTACTTCGGTGTTGTGTGTTTCGCCCTTCTTTGGGGCTCCGCTGTTGCTCGTGTCCTCCATTACTTTCCGGCATGCTCAGGATATTCCTGCGTCAAGGTTCATTTGGTCTTCGGCCCTTTTCCTCTCTTCGGCCTCCATTTCTCTCTTTTTAGTCATCGTTCTTTTCTCAAAGAACGACACTGCCGACCACGCCTCTTCGCTACTGAGCATTAAGGCGATCAGGTTTTCCTCATGGAGCGTTTCATTTCCTAGTTGGGTTTCCAGGTTCTTTCGTTCTTCCTCTGTAGCAGGACACTCGAAGACTGCATGTTGCACATCATCTGGCATGAAACCGCAGTAGCTGCATGCTTCACTGTCTCTTTTTTTAAACCTCGTCAGGCACTGGTTGAAGCAACCATGCCCTGTAAGCGCCTGTGTGAGCTCATAGCTCATCTGTCCGTGCCTCCTTCCGAACCACTCTGCTACGTTGGGGATAAGTCGGTGTGTCCATCTCCCTTTGAGGTCTTCGTCCCAGCGTTTTTGCCAGCTCTTCAGTAGCCGTTGGCGTGCTTTTTCTTTTGCCACTGTCTTCGCTTCGTCCGTAATGGGCGTCGTGTTATTCATCGTGTTATTTCCCGTGCCAATAGGTCTATCGGGGGTGTGCTAGCGAGCACTAGCGCCGCATTCTCCGAAACCGTCCTATACGCGGATATCGTGCGTACAGCGATGCGTCTCTGTACAGCAAGCAGTCTTTGGCGCACTCCGATTTTCTCCGTGGCCTCAACCCATATCTCCGCTCCATATAACATTTTAGAGTGGACAACACTGTTAAGCAGTCTTCTCTTAAGTTCGCAGGGTCCGTCGACATTCGGCATGAGCCTTGCAAGTGCTGCAGCGACAGTGGCTGCTTTTTTGCTTACGTTGTTAACGTGCTCCGTGTACGTAAGACTGCTGTCTAACTGCACTCCTAGATACCTGAGAGATTTTTCCCACGTCAGGCTTTGCCCGTCCAGAGTAAGAATCGGTGGTCGGAATCGTCTCTTGTCAGTGATGAGCACTGCTTCGGTCTTCTGGACTGCCAGGTCGAGCCCGCTTTCTCTCAGCCACTTGCTCGCTTGGCGAAGACTTTCATTCGCCACGACCTCTAGCATTTTCGTCGTCCTCGCGTTCACTACCAAACCTATGTCGTCCGCAAACCCAACCATTGATGCTTCACCCGGAAGCTTTAACTCAAGAAGGCCGTCATACATTATGTTCCACAGGAACGGTCCGAGAACTGATCCTTGCGGAACGCCTTCCGTCACCTCGTATTCAACTGGTCCGTCCTCAGTATCGTATACGAGTGTCCTTTCAGTGAGGTAGCTCTCAATCATCTGCAATAAATAAGTTGGCGTGTTTCTATTCACTAACGCCTCCACGATCTTGTCCCACCTGGCGGTGTTGAAGGGGTTCCGGATATCTAGCGTAATAAGTGCGCAGTAGCCTTTGCTCTGCCACGTGCCTTTTTTTACTTTTGCAGCCAATTCTGTCACCTTTGCTATTGCATCCACAGTAGATCGCCCTTTCCGGAAGCCGTACTGCCTAGAAGACAACCCGCCGTTTCCATTTATGTGTTCTTCAAGCCGCCAGAGCAGAAGCCTCTCGAACAACTTTCCAGTTGTGTCGATTAGGCTAATGGGTCGGTAGGACGACGGTACTTCCAATGGCTTATCTCCTTTTCTGAGCAGGACCAGTGTCTGCCGTTTCCACCTTGAATGGAAGACTCCTTTTTGTAGGCATTTGTTGAACGCCTCTAGTAGGACTTCTAGCCATATTTCCACCGCTGCTCTCACGATTTCGTTAGGAATATAGTCAGGCCCAGGCGTTTTCTCTGCTTGCAGGCGTTTCGCCGCTATTTGCAGTTCTTCGATACTGAAGAGTGTACAGGTCACCTCCTGCGTCGGTCGTGCTGCTCGTTTCTCATGCGCTGGAAAAAGAGCTCCTACTATGAGGCTCATGCGAGCAGGGCAAGCCAGACCAGGGATCTGTTGCCTACCTACGAGCTTTTTTGTGACAATCTTGTACGGCAATCCCCATGGGTCCTCGTCCACCGATCGACATAGCTCCTTCTAACACTTTCGCTTGCTGCCCTTTATTGCGTTCCGCAGTCCTTTTTTTGCTTGCTTGTATGCTGTAACCAGGTGTGCTTGTATATTCTTCGCTCGCTGCATTTTTCTCCGCGCGGCCAGGCACTGCTTTCAGAGCTCTGCTATGTCTGCTGTCCACCAGTGGAGCGATTTTCGTCCCGGTGGTGGCCTCTTGCGTTTTGGCATCGCTGCGTTACACGCCGCCGTCAAAGTCTCCAGGGCGAACCTGACTGAGGCGTTTAGATCCTTTGTCCTGCCAATTCTTACCAGATCGCTCCGTTGCTTCGCACTTTTAAGAAAAGCTGCGAGTCTGTCACCGTTCAGCTTTGACAGCATCCATCCCCCAGCCTTGATAGCATGCGTCTGCGCTGTCGTCTCCTGGGTGCGGTTCCTCTCTCCTGTCTCGATGTTGAAGTCAACGTATTGATGGTCGCTGAGGGTGAGGTCCTCCAACAGCTTCCATCTTGCTGCTCTGCGTGCAATTCCTGGTGAGGCTAGCGTAACATCGATCACCGACCCAGTGTCACCACGCCGGAAAGTGTACGCATTTCCTTCGTTCAGAACTACCAGGTCCATTTTCGATACTAACTCTGACATTGCCTCGCCTCTTCTATCCAGCAGCGCGGACCCCCACTCCGGCGACTTGCTATTGAAGTCCCCGGTTACCAGTACCTCGCCACTTGCTGTCCTAATGCTATCCTCCAGATCATCTAGGTGACTGACAAAGTTGTCGTACAGCGCATTCGGTGAGAAGTAGCAACTATACACTCGCACTCCCTCGATATCTGCCCATACATAGTTGTCTGCCGCTTCGCAAACACCCCTGATTTTTAAGTTGCGATTTAGAATGACTACGGCTGCTCGAGCCGATTTGTCTTGATACCAGCAACCCGTTTCCGGCCTTCGATACTGCTCGCTGACAAGCAGTACGTCGGCTTTTTTTTCCGCGGCCGTTTGCATAAGCAGGTCTTGTGCTTCGCGGCCGTGTCCCAGGTTTATCTGCAGGAATCGGATCATTTCCGTGCCTTGCTTAACTTCTTCTGAAATGATTCACACTTGGCACTTCCCAGTATGTGTAGTGCATCGCCTTTATCGCCTCTTTCCGCGCAGACCACGCATCGAGGGGTACTTTTGCACCCTATGGCGAGATGTTCCTCCGATCCACAGAGCCGGCACATTTTCGACCTATCTTCTCCTTTGCAATTCATCGCAACGTGGCCAAAGCCCAGACAGCGAAAGCATCGGGTAACTTGGATTGAACCGAAGCTCGCCGTCGTTTCGCTCCCACTTTGTCCGCCACCATAGCCCATATCTCCGCCCCGTATAAAATCTGGACATGGATGACACTGTTTAGCAGCCTTCTTTTCTCCTCTCTCGGCCTACCGATGTTTGGCTGATGCCAAACATCGGTAGGCAAGGTTGATACCTTGCAAGGGCGGCTGCTGTCTTCGCTGCCTTCTCTGATGTTTTTATAACATATTCTTCCCCATGTTTTCGAGAACACAGATTGGCCGATAGGAAGATGGCTCGTCCAGTGGTTTGTCGCCCTTTCTCAGTAGAACCAATTTCTGCCTTTTCCACCTCTCGTAAAACACTCCTCTTTGGAGGCATACGTTAAAAGTCTCTAAGAGCAGTTCTGGCCATACTTCTATCACCACTCCTATGATTTCGTTTGGTATATTACAATATCTGGACCTGGTGCTTTGCCGAGTTCAAGTCGTTTTTTTGCTTGCTGCAACTCTTCTATGTTAAGAAGGTTTATTATTTAGTCTTCGTCTTGCGTAGGTTCTACTGCCCTTCGTTCATGCACTGGGAATAAGGCGTTCACGATCTCTCGCATTCTTTCCGAGCATGATAGGCCCGGAATAAGTTCCCTGCCACACAGCTTCTTCGTGACTATCCTGTAGGGAAGCCCCCATGCATCCTCTTCTATTGATCGGCAGAGTTCCACCCAGTTTCTTCGTTTGCTACTCTTTATCGCGATCCACAATTTCTTTCTTGTCTCTTTGAATAGAGATTGCAAAGACTCGTTTATTCGTACGTCGCCTCGTCTCCTCTGGCGTTGGACCGCTGTACGTGCCGTCATGCATTTTTTCCTCAGTTCATTTATTTCTACGTTCCACCAGTATACCGTCTTTTTCGCGCCTGGATGTTCCCACGTTTTGCTATTGCTGCGACGCATGCCGCAGTAACGGTCTCAACTGCGTATCTTACTATCGTCTCAGGCTTTCCGGTTATAGCTAGCCTTTGAAGGTTCCCTTGCCCTTTTTCCATTTCCAGCTCCATTTTCAGGCGGGGCTTATTTAGTTTCCGCAGCATCTAGCTCGTTCCTTGATCCGGCTCCCCGGTTATATTTCGCTGGTGACTTTTCGGTTCTCTGCCGATGCTGAATTTCAGGTACTGGTGATCACTAAGTGTAGCGTCTTCCAGCACGTTCCATCCCTCTGCTCTAGACGCAACACTTGTTGATGCCAGAGTCACATCCACTACTGATCTCGTTTGCCCGCAGCGAAAGGTAAACTCGTTTCCCTCATTAAGGACCACCAAATCCAGTCGTGCTATTAGTTCCGACAATGCTTCTCCTCTATTGTTCAACCTTCTGGAACCCGATTCTGGGGACTTGCTGTTAAAGTCGCCTGCTACCAATACTTTACGTTTCGCCGTTCTGAGATTCTGTTCGAGCCTAACGAGTTGCCGCAGAAAATGGTCGTAGTCAGTATGTGGTGAGAAATAGCAACACTCTTATATACACTCTTACACTTTCTATATCAGCCCACACGAAGTTTGCTGTGGGACTTCCAACATCTCCCACCCTCTTATCGCTATTTAGCACGGTGACGGCAGCCTTTCTGATTGTATCCTGGAACCACAGTCCACTATCTGGTATTCTGTACTGCTCGCTGATAATCAGTACGTCCACGCTCATCTCGACGGCTGCTTGCATTAGGAGGTCCTGAGCTTCACGACCTCTGCCTAAGTTTACCTGCAAGTACTTAGCAATTTCGGTCCATTTTCATGGCTTTCTGGGAGGCGGGGCACCTTGCACTCCCAACTATGTGTCTCGCATCACCGTGTTCTCGGTCCTCATTGCAAATAACGCAGATAGGTTTTCTTTTGCAGTCTTTTGCAATGTGGTTTTCCTCCCCGCAGAGTCTGCACGCTTTCGATCTATCCGTGCCCTTGCAGTCCATCGCAATGTGGCCGAAACCTAGACACCGGAAGCATCTGAGGGTTTGAGTCTTCAGTCTGACCCGGCACCGGATCCACCTTATTTTCACTTTGCTTGTTTTAAGTAGTTTTCCCGCCGTCTCCGCCAGTACTGTCACCACTGCTGTTCGTGTTCCACGAAAAGCTGCCCTCAAAACTCTCACCTTGATCTCCTCTTTGTCGGAGTTCTCTACGGTGGACGCGATCGCGTTCACTATCTCATCTTCCTCGGTGACCTGATCCAGGTCGCGGATTTGAAGGGTCTAATTTTGTCCCATCGTTCGCACGATTGCCTCCTCCCCCAGTTCGGTAGCCACAGCGTTTCGCAGGTTTTCTGTTCCGCCACTTCCTTTTTTTCAACTCGACTAGGAGTTCACCTGTGCGAGAATAGGCTTGTGGATATTATTCGCATCCTTCACTATTCCGTCGATAATTTGCAAACGTTGACCGAGCTTGTCAAACGCGTCTCCATTCTCCTTTTCTAGCTGTTGACAGCGGACGCTAGATGCAACTGTAACCGAGATTTCGTCTACTTTTGCTGTGACTTGGTTTGTCATAGAACTGCGCGAGTGGCCGCCCCCAAAATCCTTGCGGCCGGCACCAACCACCGAGGCTTTCACCCGATCGGAATTGGCAGTGAGATTACTCTCTGTCCGAGCGGTACTCACTTGGGGTAGATTGTTTTTGTCGCTCGCTACCATTTTGATTTTTTGTCGAGGTTTCTTCCCCGTGTCTGTTGGTCCGCGGGAGGTATTTTAATTTCCTCCTACCCTCTATATCTACCAGGTGTATGCATAAGTTTTTTCCGGTTTTTTGGTAAAAAAGAACACGTAATTTTCAAGGGAAATTAATTTTTGTTTTATTCAAAATATTGGCCATCGACTTCTACACATTTCGCCCATCTTTCAGGTAACTTATGAATATCATGCCAGAAAAACTGCTTGTCTTTTGCGGCAAACCATTCGTCGAGCCATTTTCCAACTTCCTCGACATTGCTGAAGTGCTGCTCTGGGAGCGCGTGCCCCATTGATGCGAAGAGGTGATAGTCAGATGGCGCCAGGTCTGGCGAATACCGCGGGTGCGGAAGGATGTCCCATCTAAGCGATTTCAAGGTGTCTTTCACTGCTTTTGCTGTGTGAGACGGCGCATTGTCGTGTAACAAAATCACTTTGCCATGTCTTCTGGCCCATTCCGGTCGTCTTTCGATTAATACGTGGTTTGAATTAATAATTTGTTGGCGATAGCGTTGTGTATTAACGGTTTCGCCGGGCTTCAAGAGTTCATAATACACAATACCGCTCTGGTCCCCACCAGACACAGAGCATGGTCTTCTTGCCGAAGCGATTTGGCCTTGGTGTTGAAGGACCGGCTTCGCCAGGTGAAAGCCACGATTTTTTCCGCTTCGGGTTTTCAAAATAAATCCATTTTTCGTCACCCGTCACAATTCGATGCAAAAATGATTTCCTTTCGTGGCGTTGAAGCAGCACTTCACAAGTGACTTTGCGATTTTATATTTGACGTTCATTCAAATCGTGTGGCACCCATTTACCGAGTTTATTGATCTTCTACATTACTCGTAAACGTCTGCTGATTGTTTCTTGTGACACATGTAATGCTTCTGCTAATTGCCGTTGAGTTTGAGTTGGGTCATCATCCAATAACTCCTGCAATTGCTCGTCTTCGCATTTTTGTGGTCTACCAGAGCGCTCACTGTCTTTCACATTGAAATCACCACTTTTAAATTGTCGAAAACATGTCTCACATGTTCTAATCGATGGAGCGTGTTCACCCTATGTTTCTACCAGCAAACGTTGACTTTCAGCAGCCTTTTTCTTTTGATTAAATAAGAAAAGCAATGCGTGCCGCAAATGTTCTTTTTCTGGCACAAAACTCGACATGATCACTGAACGATAAAACAAAGACGTTAGTTTTTGGCGGACTCAACTTGTGTGTGTTTGTAGGTTAATGTGAGACGAACAAAATAACGTATGTGTCAAATTAATACGCTGCGTACTTTTCGCTGGCACCATCTCTTAGTTAAACCGGAAAAAACTTATGCATACACCTGGTAGAGAGCATTCCCCGATCCGCCACCTGGGTACGCGCCACTTAGGGGTTAGAGACCTCCCCCTGTGGTTTACCTCTTCCTGTACCTCTACCTCTACCTCTACATCTTTTTTCTTTCTTTTTTTTTTGGGAGGGGAAATCTTCTAAAGACACCCTGATGTTCGGGTAGTGTCGGATTTCTACCGACTAAAACCCCTCCCCCACGACACACCCCACACTGGTCGCGCTTTTGCATTTCTCAGTGTGGTGTATTTCCTGCCCTTATTTGAACTTCTCTCCTTCGTCTTGAATCGACCATTTTTCCAAGTTTCTCACTGGTCTACACGTTTGTGAGTGTTACTGTCTCGTCTCGCGCTGTTCTCGCCTCCTTCCATTTCCTTTTGGTTTGTTCTTTCTTTTCCATTATTTTTGTCGTGTAAGCTTGCACGGCTTCCCAGTTATGTTCGCTCTCTAGCATTACTGCGATCATGTTGGTCTCAGATATTTTTACGCCTGCTATCGTCTCCTCGTCGCGTCTTGTCTTTTTCCGCTACTGGGCACCTCGTGTTTTGCATCATCGGGACTGTGTCCACAGTGAAGGCATTTCGTGGTATCGCTTTTCTTAAAACGTTCCAGGTATACGTTGAAGCATTCATGACCAGTAAGCGACTGGGTAAGGTGGTATCCCATCTCCCCGTGCGCTCTGTCATACCATGTCTCCACGTTAGGGATGAGACTGTACGTCCATCTTGCGCGGGTATCGCTGTCCCATCTTGTTTGCCATCGGTTCATTAGTCTCTGACATGCTTTCTTCTTTATTTCCGCCTTCTCTTTTTTCGTACCTACTCTCGCTCTGTACTGCTGCATCTCTCCGTAGACTTCCTGCTTTTCGCGGATCAGCAAGTCTATGGGGGGCGTGCTTGCAAGTACGAATGCGGCAACTTCAGACACCGTTCTGTATGCAAATATCACTATGATGGCACTTGGTCTCTGCACCCCTGCTAATTTTTTTTTGCTCCTACCTTGGCTATTGCATCGACTCAGATTTCCGCTGCGAGGATCTTTGCTTATATAACGCTGTTAAGGAGTTTCCGTTTTTGCTCCCTCATCCACCAATGTTCGGCATCAGCCTTGCCAAAGCAGCTGCTGTGGACGCTGCTTTTGCCGCGGTTTCGGCTACGTGGTCTACGTACCCGAGCCCCCTGTTGATCTGTACTCTCAGGTACCTCAAATTGCTCTTCCAGAATAAGTTCTGGTAGCGTGAACAACCTTTTGTCCGTGAAGAGTATCGCTTCCGTCTTATGGACAGCTATCGTTAGTCCTTGCTCCTTAAGCCATTTACTAGCCCGACGGAGGGTTTCGTTTGTTGCTAGCTCTAGTATGCTAGTTGTATTTGCTGTCACAACCACTTCGGCGTCGTCGGCAAAACCAACTATTTTCGCTCCTCTTGGGAGGTCAATGTTCAGCAGGGCGTCGTACATGACGTTGCATAGGAAAGGGCCAAGAACCGATCCCTGTGGAACGCCCCCCGTCATAAAGCAGCGTTCCGTCGCTGAGGTAGCCGACCACTACTCGCCTCAAGTAATCTGGGGTCCGTCTCGTTTTAAGAACCTCCATGATGACGTCCCATCTAGCTGTGTTGAACGCATTTTTTATGTCTCGAGTGACCAATGCACAGTAGCCTTTTGTCTGCGAGGTGTGCTTCGTTTCTTTTTTGGCTCGTCGATGACTTCCGCGATAGCGTCCACTGTTGATCGGCCCTTTCGAAAACCATACTGCTTTCGAAACAGTCCGCCGTCATTTTCGATGTGCGTTTCGAGTCTGCTGAGGATTGACCTTTCGAAGAGTTTCCCTATGTTGTCCAGAAGGCATATCGGTCGGTACGACGATGGCTCTTCTAGTGGCTTGTCCCCCTTTCTCAGCAGCACCAGCTTTTGTCTTTTCCATCGAGCAGCAAAGGCTCCTTTTCGAAGGTATGCGTTGTACGTGTCCAACAACAGTTCTGGCAAAAACTTCCACCACTTCTCCGAAGATCTCGTTCAGTACATTATCTGGGCCGGGCGCTTTCCCTGGTTGTAGTCGCTTTCTCGCTTCTTGGATCTCCTGTATACTCAATGGTGTTAGAAGCGTTTGGCCAACTTGCCATACTTCCTCTTGTCTTCGTCCCTGAACCGGGAATAGCGTCGTGCCTATTTTTCTCATTCGTTGTGGGCACAATATTTCAGGTATTTGCTGATGGCCCACCAGTTTTGTGACGATCCTGTACGGAAGACCGCACGGGTCTTCTTCTAGGAAACGACAGAGTGTCTGCCAGCACTTACGTTTACTACACTTGATGGCTATCCGCAGCTCCTTTCTTGCCGTTTTGTGGTTCGCACCCAGGGTGCCTAGTTCTGGTGCTTGTCCGTTTGCCCAGCTTGGCTTGCTTCCGCCACGCCATCTACGGCGTTTACAGATACTTCTTTCGTAGGTCGTTGATTTCGGCGTTCCACCAGTATACTGGCTTCTTAAGGCTTCGTTACATATGGCGCAGAAGGCCTCCTCTTTGCATTTTTTCGCGATAAGATCTGTTTGAGAATTCCTTGGGTGTAGTTGGAACGACCTGCGAATACATTGGAAAAAATATGAGTTTTCACTCACGACGGAAAAAGAAACCAGACTAATAAATGTTTAGTAGAGAAAGTGGTTTATTTGCACCTTCCACACTTCAATTACAAAAACATGTTAAATTTGGAAAAATGTTATTTGATTATTTCCAGTAAGCACTCAGTTAGATGGTAAAAGAGAATAGCAGTGAATAAGTGCAAGCACATGCAAATCTGTTACTTGAGTGCTAGAAATTTACTGTGACAGACCGTGATGCAGCCACTGCTGCAGAGCACGCCAAAGTGTGAGACTTTTATGAGGATGCACCGATGTACTCTCCTCACCGTTATTGAATTACGCTAAATTGTGACGGTGTACTCTTACCTTGATTTGAGTCCGGGTGAGAACAAAAGAGTTGAGAAGATCTGGTGAAGAAAAGCGGAAATTGTCCGAGCGTCGCCAAGATGTGTGCGCTGTTCAGGCAGTTTTTCACGTAAGTGTCTAATTTTGTAACATAGCTGCATGATACAAAAGCGTCGTTGAGCGCTGGAGTCAAATGAGTGAGATAGCCGGCGAGCGAAGCCGAAGTCAAGCGAGAGAGATAACCTTTCGCTTAACGCGGCATGCATGCGAGGCACAGCCTCGGCTCTGCGAGGCCCTGCCACGGCTATCTCCGGCATAGCCGAGCGCAGCGTGCTACACAGCAGCAACAGGTCGACATACGGCGAATATCGATCGCCGTGCGCCAGCTCATTATCCAACATTTCCGCCCGCCATCAGCAACGGGGTTGATGATAATTCCCTGTTATGTAATTTGATGTTATGCGTTGGATGAGACAGGCAGGACAGCTAATTTTAAGATCGGCCTGGTGAGCGTAGTGATAGCAGTCCGGAGTATCACCACCCTTGTGAGCCCATCTTTGCCAGGATGCAACGCTGTGACTCGTAAAAGTGGCCATTTGCACGGTGGAAAGCGCTCATCCGTGAGCAAAACCAAAGAGCCGATTTTGATGATATTGTTGGGGTGATGCCACTTCGAAATAGACTGCTTCCATTGTAGGTAATGAGCAGACCATTGCCGCCAAAATTGTTGTACTCGTACCTTCTGTTGCAACAATTGCCATCTTGAGAGCCGTGAAAATGCTATATCCTCTAGTGTAGGCTCTGGGACAGTTGTGAGCGCTTCACCAATGAGAAAGTGTCCAGGTGTGAGAGCTGATGAATCATCAGGATCATCGCTGAGCCGTTCCAGAGACCTTGAGTTGAGTATAGCCTTGATTTGAGCCAGCAGTGTCGTGAATTCTTCGAACGTGAGTGCTGTATCATTCACCGTTCGACGCAGATGGAATTTCCCAGATTTTATAGCTGCTTCCCATTTGCCACCCATGTGTGGAGTCGCAGGTGGATTAAACTTCCACATAATTTGTCGATTTGCGAGAGAAGAAGCGATGATATGATATTCTTGAGAAGCCTTCCTGAACAGCTGACGTATGGATTTGTGAGCACCAACGAAGTTAGTGCCACGGTCAGAATACAAAATTTGAGGAATGCCGCGCCGAGATGAGAATCGCCTGAACGTTGAGAGGAAGCCGTCAGCTGAGTAGTCGCTGACTACCTAAAGATGCAGAGCTGAAGTGGCGAGACACACAAAAACGCAAATCCAGCCTTTGTGTGTTTTACTTGCTCGCTCCTTTCAAGTTTTGAGTGTGAGAGGGCCGGCGTAGTCGACTGCTGTATAAGTATATGCACGCGTTGGTGTGATTCGTGACAGAGGAAGCTGACCCATCAATTGTTGACCCCGAACTCCTCTCTGCCAAGCACACACAACGCAATGTAAAATGTGTGATTTCACAGGAGCTCTTCCGCCGAGGATCCAATGCGTTAGTCTTATTTGGGCTAATGTGAGCTGAGTTCCTCCGTGAAGAGTCCGCAAGTGAGCTTGATCAATAATGAGAGTTGAGAATCGAGAATGACGAGGTAGAACGGCAGGATGTCTTCCTTCATACGTGAGTGCTGATTGAGCAAGGCGACGTCCTACTCTCAGTACACCCTCCTTGTCGATGAAAGCTGTTAGTCGACTGAAGGGGTCAGAGGATGGAAGAAAAGAGCCTGACTGCAGCACTTGTAACTCGTGTTTAAAAAACACGGCTTGTGTTGCTATTGTGCAAAAGACATTTGCTGCAGCCATCTCTTCTGCTGTGAGAGGAGCGGTTCCTGCCAATTCTAACCTCTTCCTCATTCTGACACTACTCTGACACAAAATGAGGTGAGACGACACAATTTTGTGAGTGAAGAACAGCGATGAATGAGATGGTACTCTGACAATTACTCTGACAGGTACTCTGGCACAAGAGTTGCAGCGAGGAGAGCTACCCCCGTCGGGCTTCCATAATGCTCAAATCCTCAGAATCAGTTGAGGCTTTCAGCCAAAATTTAATAGGTTTCACCATCCATAGTGGACCTGACCACCACAACTGATGAGAAGACAATTGAGATGTTGAAATACCCCGCGAGGCACAATCAGCTGGATTGCTTGTGTCTGACACTTGACGCCATTGAGCATTGGGCGTGAGTTCTTGTATCTGAGATACTCTGATTCGGACATAGTCTTTCCACCGAGCAAAATGAGCTTTGATCTAGGTGAGAGTTACCGACGAGTCCGTCCACAGGTGAGTAGATGAGATTTCGACCTTGAGTGTGGCTTAAACATATACAACCAGTTTTTCTTCTCGAGTGGTGCCACGCGTGTTTTTGAGCAGACAAGTGAAGCCACCTTTCCTGTGGAAGTTGAGTCGACAGTGATGTAAATTACTGCGGCAATAGCCAGTTGAGATGCATCAGGGATGCCATGTGATCCCACTGTTGAGTTACTCCATGTATTGAACCAACGAGGAACTAAGAGTCTGGCCAGACATTTGTGATCTTCTCTGATTGCAGTCCATCGTGTTGAGATGTGAGATGGCAGTGGTTCATCCCATCTGAGCTTGTGAAGCCAAAGCTCTTGTAAGAGTATCTTGGCTCTTATCACAACCGGTGCGACGAAACCGAGAAGATCAAAGAGTTGAGCCACCTTGTAAACTTGTCTTCATTAGAAAGCCAAGTCAAACCAAGAATTTGTGTCTCGCAGTCGTCCATTGAGATAGCTGAGCTTGACGATAATGATGAAATATTAGCAAGGTCTCTGTGGTCCGACGAGTGCCACTTGGCGAGTGGAAAACCGCCCGCCATGCACAAGTCCTTGAGCTGTTGAGCTATTTCAATGAGTTGATGAGTTGAATCCGCCCCTCCGAAGATGTCATCCACGTACCTGCCAAACATGATAGCTGGCACAGCAGGAGGAAACCGATGGCCTTCACCTTCGGTGAGCTGCATGAGAGTTCCAATTACCAAAAATGGCGCAGCTTTTGTATCATATGTCACTGTTGTTAATTGATATGCCACAGGGTTGAATTGATCATCTTTCCATAAAATCCGTTGAAGATTCCAATCCTCATGATGAACGCGGATCTGACGATACATTTTTGTAACGTCAGTGGCAAACATGTGTCTATGGTGACGGATCCAAATGAGAATGTGCGAAATATTGAACAACAAATTAGGTCCAGTATGCATGATTCCATTAAGAGACTTTCCAGAAGATGTTGAGCTAGAACTATTAAATACCACCCTTAATTTGATGGTGGTAGTGTCTGGTCCCAGTACACCATGGTGAGGCAGATAATATTGTACTTTACTTGTAGATGATTTTGATGCCTTCACGATATGACCAGTTGTCCGTATTCGTCCATGAATTGTGAGTAGAGCTGACCGTATTCAGCATTTTTTTGAGATTTTCCGCATTGTGTGCTGCAGACACTGAAGTACCTTTGAGTATGAGCTTCCCTGATTTGCAGGCGAACATATGAGAGGAAGCCGAACGATGTACTAGCCTGCTGAATGCGTGTCGCGAAAATGATCCTCGCATGCCTGCTCCTCTGGTGTGAGTTGACCGACTGTGTCCTTTTGTGGCTCTTCCTGAATCCAGAATTTTGTGAGCATATTCTGTAATTCCTGATCATCGTGTTACATGGCAGCGTGATGAACAGTGAGTGTTTCATGTTGACATGAGTTAATAGGTCCAATGATGAGCCAACCAAATATTGATAATTGTGCAATAGGCGAGGATGAGGTGCCTTTGATAATGTTAGGTTTAATCACCTGACCATAGATATCCGCTCCAATTATAATGTCGATCAATCGTGGTGTGAGAAAGTCCGGATCCGCCAGCTTCAGCTTCACTATGTAAGGCCATGTGCGAGCTGGTGACTCAAAAGATGGCAAATGAGTAGTAATCGTGATAAGAATGTGAGCCAATACCGTGACTTTCTCCTTGGTGTGTGTGGAGCACATTGTGAATTAAACCGAACTACATGTCTGCGTTGAGTGCCTTCCAACGATCCCTGTGATCGAAATTGATGAGTGCTTACGTGTTGCGTTGAGTTTACGATAGAGTTCTTCCGTAATAAATGTCAATTCCGACCCAGGATCGATCAGAAGTCTTGCCTGATGCGTTAGTGCCGATGTGTGAATGTGTGTGAGTGCAGTGGCTAATAAGGTTAAGCATTTCCGTGTGGGCTATACCGATGAGAGGATGATTGCGTTAACACCCTATTTTGTTGACGACTGTACCTGAGCCGGTTGTGCGTCGGAAGTAGTTGCGGGGAGCGCTGCAGGATGCAGCATGGTGCGATGCCGCCCTAAACATTCCTCACACGTCCAGGTGGATCGGCAAGACATCGCGTTGTGTCGTCCCAGGCAGTTTTGACACAGCCGTGACTTCTCCGCCATCTTACGCCGCGCAGCCACTGTGAGCTGACGCAACTCCGGGCACATCACGATGAAATGTCCCGGAGTCCGACAGCAATCACAGTGATACGCGGACGCGATGGTGTGTGATGACGGAGCGCTACGGACTGTGCTACCCGCATGGTGAGCCGATGCACTGCGCGTCCGGGCCTTTGCCGGAGGAGGGTTCGCCGATGACGTTCGGTGCGAGCTGCAACCAGGATTGGAGTGGACTTCGCCATCTCCAAGGCTCTGTCCTTAGTCTCGGCAAACTCCTCGATCTCAGCAAAGATCGGGAAGCTGAATGAGCGTTCCAACGTCGTCTCCCAGGCCTCGCGTGTGGTTTGGTCAAGCTGCTCACTCAGCAGCCTCACGATCACGCAATCCCAAAGCTCTTCCTTCGTTGCCAGCGAAGAAAGAACTTTGTAGGCCTCGGAGAAGGACGTGGCAGTGGATGCGAGCGGTTTCGCATCCCCTGAGCTGACCTTGAGTGCGAAGAGCTGGTCCAAACGCTCCTGCACCAGCAGCCGCTTATTCTCGAAGCGAGACGCAAGCGTCTCCCAAGCCAGGTTGAATGATTCGCAGGTGAGTGCAAACCCCGAGATAAGCTTTGCCGCCGTGTCCGATACGCAGCCGTGCAGATATAAAAGCCGCTCCATATCGGTGAGCCGGGTGTTGTGGATGACCAGTGACGTGAACAACTCAGTAAACGCTAGCCATCCGGTATAATCACCCTTGAAAGCCGGCAGCTTTCCCGTGCAGGCTTCCCGTGCGGCTATCTTGCCGTTGAGCACGAGCTTCACCTCGACGCTTTGCATGTCATCGGCAAAGTACTCGTGATCCATGTAGGTCGGAGGCCACGAAGACTCCAACATTTTGTGTTCCTTGCGGAAGTCACCGTGGAGCTCCGTGATCTGCTCGACCATGGAATCGAGGCAAGCCATGGAGAGGGAGTCTGAGCCCTCGTCAAGCGTAGTGAAGATATTGTGCAGCTGAGCGATCCGGCGCTGCTGAGACTGGATCTTCAACACCAGTTGCCAGTCGAGACGGTGATCGTGTCTTCCTCGCAGCCACGCCGGCCCCAGGAACCAACAATGAATTTTTCTCTTCAAGAGCACCAGGCGCCACCCCGGTGTCTGAAGAGTTGCCCTCGGACATTACTGGTCCTGTGGTGCACGTAAGAAAGAAGAAAGAAAACAATAACGAAGGTGCTCCGCAGAGTTCTACGTTACCCCACTGATGTGTCGCTTGACGAGTCGATGAGCCGATGAGGATCCTGCGATGGGCTACGCAGAGTCCTGTACCAAGATGAGCCGAGAGAGTGGTTGCGTGTGGAAGGTGGAAAACCCTGGTTCTACCCTGTACGAGTCGAAGATCCGGCTCGAAGGACAAAATGTTTGAGAATTCCTTGGGTGTAACGACCTGCGAATATATTGGAAAAAATATGAGTCTTCACTAACGACAGGGAAAAGAAACCGGACTAATAGATGTTTAGTAGAGAAAGTGGTTTATTTGCACCTTCCGCACTTCAATTACAAAAACATGTTAAATTTGGAAAAATATAAATGATATAAAAATAAATACAAAAATAAATTGAACTGAATTTAATCTGGTTGAGAGACCGGCGCACAATTAGATTAATTGTGCGCTGTCTTTTATTACTTGAGTAGCACACAATTATATTTATTGTGTTCTGTATTTATTGAGTGTAGTGTATGCGCTGCAGCCAGCACTGCAGAGCATGCCACGCAATGAGATATGTGAGTGCGTAGAATAATTAAATTATTTCCAGTAAACACTCAGTAAGATGGTAAAAGAGAATAAACAGTGAATGAGTGCGAGCATATGCAAATCTGTTACTTGAGTGCTGGAAATTTACTGTGACAGACCGTGATGCAGCCAACGCTGTGGAGCACGTCGAAGTGAGCTTGAGTATGCACAAATGAATGAAATAAATTCACAGTACTTTCCCAGCAAGCTTAATTGGGGGAAAGAACAGTGAACTGATAAAAACCCACGCAATTGCATTAATTGAGTAAGCAACAGATAGTGTGAAAACCGTGGTACAGCCAATGCTGCAGAGCACACCAAAGTGTGAGACCTTTATGAGGATGAACCGATGTGTATTACTCTCCTCACCGTTATTGAATTACGCTGAATTGTGACGGTGTACGCTTACCTTGATTTGAGTCCCGGTGAGAACGAAAAAGTTGAGAAGATCCGGCGAAGAAAAGCGGAAATTGTCCGAGCGTTGCCAAGATGTGTGCGCTGTTCAGGCGGTTTTTCACGTAAGTGTCTAATTTTGCAATATGGCTGCGTGATACAAAGGCGTCGTTGAGCCCTGGAGTCAAGTGAGTGAGATAGCCGGTGAGCGAAGCTGAATTCAAGGGAGAGAGATAACCTCTCGCTTAACGCGGCATGCATGTGAGGCACAGCCTCGGCTCTGCGAGGCCCTGCCACGGCTATCTCCGGCATAGCCGAGCGCAGCGTGCTACACAGCAGCAACAGGTCGACGCACGGCGAATATCGATCGCCGTGCGCCAGTTGATTATCCAACGATCTCCCTTTCCGCAGAGACGGCACAATTTTGATCTGTCTTGTCCCTTGCAGTCCAGCGCTACCTGGCCGAACCCTTGACACCGGAAGCAACGAACCACCTGTGCTTTCTCTCTAACTCTGGACATGACCCATCCTATCTTGACTTTACCGGTCTTCAGCTTTCTTTTCTGCAATTTCCTCTGACGTAGTCACTACGGCTATCTGTGTGCCACCAAAACCTTGTCTGAGTGATCTCACTTTCGCCGATTCGGGGTTGGCTTGTTCCACTACCGCAAGTATGACGTCGATTACCTCGTTTTTTTCGGTAACCTCGTCCGAATCCCTGATTTCGAGGGTGTAGTTTCGCGCCGACGTCCGTACTATTGCTTACTCCCCCAAAATATCGTCACATGCATTTTTCAGTTTTCCCGTTTCCCCGCCTACTTTCTCAATTTCTAACAAGAGGTTGCCACCCCGAGTATGTCTTATCCCTGATATCTCCACTCCACATTTTACTGGGTCCACCTTCATTTTTATTTGGCGGAGCATGTCTGCGTATGAGACGCCTTCCGATGGTTTGACCATGACTGTTTCGAACCGTTGGGCACAGAAGCGATTTTGGGGTGGTTTTTTCCCACTTTCCTTGTCTCGCTGTCCCCCTTTTTCCCGTTCTCTAGTTTCCTATTCATAGACCTGCGCGCTGGGATCAGGTGGTCGAGATCGGGGTTGTGGTGTACTGCCTAGTCCTCCTGCATCTCGTCTTCTTTTTTTCGGTGTTTGCACCTGTGGAGGTGAGGAAGCTTCTCTCTTATTCCTCCCGTCCACCGGATAGATTTTGTTAGGAAAGACTCTCGTATTTTCTACAGTTTTTATCTTATATGACGCATCATCAACCTGCGTAACTGCGTCTTTGCGTTCCGCTGTTTGATTCTTCATGTTTAGCGCTGTTCCAGCTTGTGCCTCCAAGTTAGCACCTTCGAGGTCGCGTATTTGTGACTCCCTCAGCTTCTCAAGGGTTTCGCGGTAGTCCTGCATCCGCTGGAAGAGAATTACTGCCTCTTTTACAGCATATCTGGTGGGCTCGTGTATGTTTTTTGCTTCTTTGACTATTCCGTCGATGATCTGTTTGCGTTGGCCGATACTAGCAAACTTCTCCCTCTCCTTCCTTTTCACATCGTCGATCTGCTGCCTCGTTGGAGCGATGGACGATCCGTTTCTCTCTTTTTCATTGCGATTGCTCGATGACGACGTCCCGGGGCCCGCGCTCTCGCCCCTGCCGGACGCTGGTACTGGGGATCCGCGCCCCTGCACCATAAACGTTATTCCTTTAGTTGAAGTATCCATAGGCGGTTTGTTTTCGGGGTTCTTTCTCCTAGGTTTTTTGTAGGGGTTTCCCTCTCCTCGCCTCCACTTTGATCCGTGAAGGTTGTTTTGTTTCACTTCTATCCGGCGGCAGTGCCGGGTAGGATTCACCTTTATCCGCCAGGTGGGGACGCGCTCTGTAGGAGTGGGCTCTCCCCAGAGTTCACCTCTACCTCTACCTCTACCTCCACCTCTACCTCTAACTCTACCTCTACTTCTACCTCCACCTCTTTTTTTTTTTAGTTGTTTACGGAAGGAGGGGGAATCTTATATTAGACACCCTGGTGTTGTGGGTAGTGTCGGATTTTTACCGACTAAAAGCCGTCCTCCCTCTCCACACACTCCACTGGACCTGCGTTGGCATTTGCTCGGTGTAGTGTGTTTTCGCCCTGCTTGGACCTCCGTTATTTCCTTGGGGTTTTTCTTCCCTTCCCTCTGAGGTATTCTCATGCGACTGGTGGCTCTGGTTGGTCTGCCATCTCTTGCATGCGTTCCTTAGCTGCTCTTTGGGCTTCCTCTTTTTCTTCCATAATTTTAGTTATCAACGTTTCCATAGCTCCCCATGCTTGCTCGCTTCCTAGCATTACCTGCATCAAGTTGGTTTCTTTGAATCTCGTGCGTCCCAGTAGCGTCAGCAGGTTGGATCTGTCCAGCTCCGATGCCGGACACAGAAATATCGTGTGACGCGCGTTGTCCGGACTATTGCCACATCGGTAGCATTGTGAACTATCTGATTTGTTAAATCTCTCGAGATACGCGTTAAAGCATCCATGGCCTGTAAGCTCCTGCGTGAGATAATACCCCGTTTGTCCGTGTGCCCTACTGTACCATGCCGATACATTTGGAATAAGCTCGTGCGCCCATCGCCCTTTGGTCTCAGTGTCCTATCTGTTTTGCCAACTTTCCATAAACCTTGGGCGTGCTCTTTCTCTCACGATTGCGTTTTCTTCATTCCTTTCCTGACCGGCTCTGTATTGGCACGGCTCCCTGTACAACTCCTGCTTCTCTCGGATCAGCAAGTCTATCGGGGGCGTGCTTGCCAATACAAGTGCAGCTTCTTCGGAAACGGTCCAGTAGGCAGATATCACTTTTAGAGCACTACGCCTCTGTACGGCCGTTAGCTTCCGCTTTGCTGCTACTTTGTCCATGGCCTCTGCCCATATTTCGGTGCTGTATAATATTTTAGCGTGTATGACACTGTTCAGTAGTCTTCTTTTACCTTCCTTAGGTCCGCGAATGTTCGGCATCAAACGTGCTAGTGCTGCTGCTGTTTCGGCTGCTTTTTCCGTGGTTTTAATAACGTGCTCCACATACCGGAGTCCGTTATCCACCTGCACGCCCAGGTACCTTACGTACTTTGTCCAGGGAATTCTCTCCCCTTCCAGAACGAGGTTCGGCGGACCGAAAAGCCGTTTGTGCGTCATCAGTACTGCTTTTGTTATCTGCACTGCCAGCTTCAACCCGTTGTTTTTGAGCCACCTGCTAACATGTCTAAAACTTTCGTTTATTGCTAGCTCTAACATTCCGGTTGTTTGCGCTGTGACAACCACTGCCACATCATCAGCGAACCCGGTAATTCTTGCTCCCCTCGGAAGTACTGGGTTTAGCAGTCCATCATACATTACGTTCCACAAGAAGGATCCAAGAACCGATCCTTGTGGAATACCAGCGGTCACTTCGTACTCAACAGCGCCGCTTTCTATCTCGTAGATGAGGATTCTATCGTTCAGGTAACTGTCGATCATCTTCTTCAGGTATTCCAGGATCTGCCTCCGTGTAAGGGCACCCATGATGCGGTCCCACCTTGCGGTGTTGAAGGCGTTCTTCACATCTAGCGTCACCAACGCGCAGAAACCCTTGGCTTTCCAGGTCCCTTGTTTCACCGTTTTTGCTACCTCGACCACTTGAGCTATTGCATCAATCGTTGACCGTCCCTTTCGAAAACCGTACAGGGTGCGCCATCTCAATCTGGTCGATGGAAGTATTGAATAACTTAGAGAATTTTCAACAGATTTCACAGAGTCGTATTTTTTTATTAAATTTGATTCATTACAATTTATTTTGATTAGTTTCCAAAAACCACATCGATCAAATGTCCGCCTTTATTACTGAGACAAAAATGAGCTCTTTTTTCGGCATTTTCCATTGTATTTGCCAGCGTCTCGGGCGATATCGCTGCGATTTCGGCTCGAATGTTGTTTTTTAGCTCCTCTATGGTCTTCGGCTTGTTGGCATAGACTTTACTTTTCAAAAATCCCCACAAGAAGAAGTCCGGTGCAGTCAAATCCAGCGATCTTGGTGGCCAGTCAATATCACCTTTCTTTGATATCACACGTCCTGGGAACTTCCGACGCAAATAGTCCATTGTTGAGCGCGCAGTGTGACATGTCGCACCATCTTGTTGGAACCAAAATTCCTTAAGACCTTTTTCACGCATTTGTGGTAAAACAAAGTGTGCCAACATCCACCGATATCGATCCCCATTGACAGTTTCACCAGCTCTGAAGAAAAATGGTCCAATGGTGGTTTTTGAGCAAACACCGGCCCAAACTGTCACTTTCTCATCGTGCAATGGAGTTTCGTGAATAATATGAGGATTATCGGTGCCCCACATGCGACAGTTTTGTTTGTTGCCAGCGCCAGAGAGGGTGAAATGAGCCTCGTCGGTCATCAGAATTCGATCCCAAAAATCCGGCTCAGCCTCCTTCATTCGACTAACGTTATTATCGTAAGCCAAGCGTCGCGGCTTGTCAGTTTCCAATAATCTTTGAGTCAACTGCACTTTGTACGAAAACATGTGAAGATCTTGCTTTAAAATCCTTCTCAAAGTGGTTCCACTGATGTTTAATTGCTGAGACCGGCGGCGGTATGAGACATTTGGATTTTCTGCAACACTCTGTCGAACAGCTTCGATATTTTCATTTGAACGACCTGGACGCGGTCGAGCTTGATGTTGGAGATTCGCTACAGACCCGTGCTCCATGAAATTTGAAGCTAAATGACGGATAGTGTCGCCTTTGGGCGCAGAACGTCCGCGATATTTTTTACGATACGCACGCTGAGTTGACACAACTGAACGATTATTTTCAATGTAAAGCGAAACTATTTCGGCGCATTCTTTCGGCGTATAGCGATACATGGTTGAAATTGTACTGAAATAACCTATACGAAACGTGTTGTACGACGCTGGTCGGTTAAAATCTGTCAGAGTTATTCAATACTTCCATCGACCAGATTGAGATGGCGCACCCTGTATATGTATCTCCAGGCGCTGGAGCATCAACCTCTCGAGCAGTTTCCCCTTATTGTCTCGTGAGCAAATCAGCCGATAGGACGATGGCTCTTCCAGTGGCTTGTCCTCGTTTCGTAGGAGGACCAGCTTGTGTTTCTTCCATCGTTTGGGAAAGACTCCTGCCTGGAGGCATACGTTGTATACCGCCAGGAGCAGCTCTGGCCATGCTTCGATGACTACTCTTATGATTTCATGTGGGATGTTATCTGACCCGGGCGCCTTTCCGTACTTCAATCGCTCTTTCGCCTCCTGTAGCTCTTCGATTGTTAGAGGATCTGTCCTAACCTCTTCGATTTGCCTTGGCTCTGGTGGCCGTCGTTCTTGAGCCGGGAATAAGGTCTCTACGATTTGCTGTCGTCCTCTCCGGACGTCATATACCAAGGATCGGCTGTTGCCCAACCAGCTTTTTAGTGACCAATCTGTACGGCAGTCCCCAGGGGTCCTCTTCGATCGAGCGACAGAGTTCACTCCAGCTTCGTCTTTTGCGGTTTCGATTCGCTATTTTCATTTGATTTCGTACTGCTCTGCAGTGCGATTAAAGGGCCGAGTATGCCTGCCCCCCGAGCGTTTCTCCATCTGCGCCGTTGGGCTGCTCTTCGCCGCGCCATGCAGTTCCTCCTTATTTCGCTTATCTCTGTATTCCACTAGTACACTGTCTTCCTAATCTGATGTTGTTTTTTCCATCATGGCATGGCCTCGTCGCAGGCCGCTGTGACTGTAACTACGGCGTAATCCACAATAGCTTCTCGGTCCCCTATTTCGGCTAGTGTTTATAGGTCTCCGTGCCTCTTTGCCTCCTCCAGCTTTCCCGTCAGCCATAGCTTGTCGAGTCTCCGAATCACCCATCCACCTACCTCTACTGGATTGTTGTTCAGGTAGTCGCGATGTCCTCTTGGTCCCTCCCTGACGCGAAACTGCAAGTTTGGTGGTCGCTAAGGGTGGCGTCCTCAAATACCTTCCATTCTTTGGTTCTGGTGGCTACTCCTTCCGATGCTAATGTTACATCTATAACTGAACCCCTTTGTCCACGACGAAATGTATACGAGTTTCCCTCTTTTAGGACGACTAGGTCTAATCGAGTTATGAGTTCTGACAACGCTTGTCCCCTATTATCCAATCTCCTGGAGCCTCATTCTGGTGACTTGCTATTGAAGTCTTCTGCCACTAGAACTTCACCTGTTACAGTCCTGAGGCTCTCTTCCAAGAGATCAAGTCGTCTCACGAAAAATTCGTAATCCTGGTTCGGCGAGAAGTAGCAGCTGTAGATTCTTATGCCTCCGATATCAGCCCACACGAAGTCCGCGGCTGGTTTGCCTATCTCTCGAATGCTCATGTTACTATTCAGCACTGCTATCGCTGCTCTCCCGGTTGTGTCTTGGAGCCACAGACCTGTGTCCGGTTTCCTATATGGCTCACTGATGACCGGTACATCTAGCTTCTTCTCCGCAGCCACTTGCGTCAAGAGATCCTGCGCTTCGCGACCGCGACCCAGATTTATTTGAAGGAATATAGCCATTTCACTTTTTGTCTCCTAGCCTTTTGGAGGGAGGGACACCTTGCACTTCCCAGGATGTGGCTTACGTCTTCTTACTGCTCGTCGGCACGGCATATAACGCAAAGAAGCGTTTTTTTGCAGTCCTTAGCGAAGTGATCTTCTTGCCCGCAGCGACGACAGCCTTCTGACCTATCCGGTCCTTTACAATCTCTCGCTACGTGTCCGAAACCAAGGCATTTAAAGTACCTCGATCGTCTGTCTTACACGACATGCGACCTAGCCTACTTTGAGTTTTCCGTTTCCAACAGTTTTTCTGCCACTTTACTGGAGCCGTGGCAACCGCCGTTTGAGTGCCTCTGAGTCCCTCTCTCAAGGCTTTCACCATGATAGATGTTTTCTCGGTGTTCTCCACGGCGGATGCTATGGCGTTCACTATCTCTTCCTGCACTGTAACCCGTCCAAGTACCTGATTTGAAGAGTGACACTCTGCCCCATTGTCCTAACGTTCGCTTTTTCCCCCAGTGCGGTAGCCACGGCACTTCTGAGGCTCTCCGCGCCTCCACTTCCTTTTTTCATCGCGACTGAGATTTCGCCGTTTCCGGTGCCTCTTATCCCTGATATCTCTGCCCCACATTTTCCCGGGTCCACCTTTGTTTTAATTTGCCGTAGAATATCAGCATATGAGGCCTTTCCAACTACTTTGACCGCTACGGCTTCGGGAAGTCGTCCTCAGATCCCTTTTTTCAGGGGTTTCTTGGCATTTCCCTTATCCTGCTTTTCCTTTTTCCGCCTTTCCACCTTTACCCACCCGCGATCCCGGCCGTCGGCGTGGTCGATTTTTTCCTCGCTCTGAGGAGTCCCTTTTGGTCCTGTGCCTGTCTTACTGTTGGTTTCGCCTTTCCGTTTCTTCTCGGGTGTTGGGAGCTGTGAGGGCGACGATACCTCCCGTTTCTTCCTATGGCTTTCTGATTCTATCCTTCTGAAAGCGTTAGTAGTAAGCTGTCCGGCGAGTCTCTTCTTCTCAGTTGCGTCCTCTCCATAGGTGCTACTCCCAGCTCCCTCAGCGTTGTCGAGTATCTCCACTTGTTGTACTGCTGTGTGACGTAGTCACGACCCTAGAGGAATAGAGAAATAAAAATCATATATTTGCAATATAGAAATTAGATAAAAAGCAATACAAATAAAATCATTTATTTCAAAAAGAATTAAGAACGAAATAAAAAGAAAAAGATTTTACTAAAAACTCAATTTATTTCGTCAAATAAATCTCGATACAGAGAAATAGTAATAAGAAGACACAGTAAATTCTCGGAAGCACAGCTGTGGTAAGTCACAGCGAAACATCACATATCCGGAATGTTCCCTCACTGCCGAAAAACAGTGGGTCAGCGACCAGCTGACCTCGCTCGAGCGGTGAGGGGAACGGCAGGGCACGATGGCGGGGCAACTGAAACAATCGAAATCACATCAGATATTGTAATAAGAGGAGTTAAAATAAGAGAGTGGGAAAGGATGGAAAAAGGTATATAAGGCAGCTTCGAACAGAGAGAGGCTCTTATTCATTTCAACTGTCGACCCAGTCAGAACTCGCTTGTGCGTTAAAAGTACAAATAGGGCTATTCATATTAAATCCAAGAATTTTAATAGAAAAGGGTGTGAGTTAGCCCAGCAAACTTGTTAGAACATTGACAAATAAAAGAATACAGTGCAAGTCAGTGGAGGAACCAATAAAAAGATTGATACCGAACAGCATTGGACCGTGTAAAAACAGAAATAATTCTAAAAAACAAATTGAGAAGAGAAAGTTGGTGGCATTAAACTAGATGAGTAGGGTTTAGCTTAGGAGACTTAAGAAAATAGCACAAGGAAGTTTAAATTGGATAATTAGCAATAAGTAGGAATAGTCTGTAAGAAGAATTGTTAGCGCAGCGCATCGACAAAAGTGAAAAAACTTATTTTTGACACCAAGAGGTTGAAGAATAAAGCCTAGTGAAAGAAATAGTGGTACAACACAGAGAAAGAAGGTAGAATGATAAATAATATTTAAGAAGATTATAACACACAGGCATGGAACGATAGACTTAAAATATGTAATAAGTCTACGCAACAAGAAGGGATATATTTATGGAGTAGAATTATAAAAAAAAAGGTAGGAAAATTAATTAATAAGTAGAATTAGGAGGTCATTATCTAACCAGACCTAGGAAAAGTCATTTCAGAATTTTCGGACCAATAGAGAAAGAATTAGAAGAGAAACAAATTTATTAGCCTTGTCAAGCGCGTCGGATGGGAACGAAACCACTCAACAAGACATAAAGAATAAGAAAAAGATCAAATAAAAGACCAACTTACTAAGATAGAAGAATAACCGGAACGTCCAGGTCCAACACCGAAGATCGATGAGAAATCCGTTAAATAAATGATAAATAAGTAAAATCACCGGAAAATAGAGATTTTTGTGCTGTCACATTATACAACGGGAAGAACGTCACACGCGAACGAAGAACAATATCACTCCGATCAAATACACTTGAGATTAACGGGAACGGCACGGACACTACGAACAAAGAACCCGAACGCGAAACAACTTTAAAAACAAAGAATTTCGATTAATTGAGAAATAACGCGAACACGGACACAGACCCGGCGTCTATACCAGCTGACCGACGCGCCAGCAACAGCTCATCGAGCCCAGCAGACCGCGCAGCAGCAGCCAGGACGGCAAAGATCAAGACGGACGAGCTCGATTACGCCTAGTTAGGACGTTCACCGCTGACCCAAGGAGCGCATAAGTCAAAATCCGATATCATTGCGGATAAAGAAAAGCACGGAACCTTCAGAGCGATTTTACGTCACAAATTAATTGTACGGCTAACGGCGCCAAAAAGCCGAACACTGCATAATTCTATGTTAATTACTGAATAAACCCTACTTACACCTCCTACAGAAGTCTACAACTAATTATCTCTGTGTTCGAGTCCGAATTCTTCCCCTCGAAAGACAAAAATTAATGTTAACGTAAAAATACCGTTACAGCTGACGGTTTCATTATTCTCAGTGCATCTTCGTAGGCACGCTCCATCTCTTCCCTTTCTTCCCTTTAGCCCTTCATTCGGTTCCATAGGATCACCGCTTCGTCGTTTGCATTTCATATCGACTTGTGGACATTTGAGTAGCCCTTCAGAACGTCTTCGATTTTCCGGATGCGTCTACCAATTTCGGTGAAAGCTTCTGACTCCTCTTTTTTCAGCTGTTCCAGCTGCTGCTTCAGTTTTGCCGCGGCAAAGTCCTGTCGCGTTTCTGCATCCCCCGTCGTCGTTTCGCTCTCCTGTTCCATCTCCCTTTGTATATTTTTATTTTTAACTATATCTTCTATTTCTGTTCCCACGAGTGCCTAGGTGATTACTTGTCCACCCCAGCAGAGCCTGGTTACTGGGGCACGGCCGCTTAGATACATCTGGGGTCGGACCAGTTGCCCCATGGGAACCGTTTGGGCATCTCTCCCAGATACCATGCAGCCCTCGCACGATTTCTCATACCTTAGCTTGGGTTTGTGTTTTGGTCCGCGGGGGTTATTTAATTTCGCCCCTATCCTCCGCCAATTTCTGAACGGCGAGCATTCCCCTATCCACCTCTCGGGGACGCATCATATGGCAGTATCACCTCTGCGCAATGGTCTACCCCTCTCTCTCTCTCTCTCTCTCTCTCTCTCTCTCTCTCTCTACACCTCTACCTCTAAAAATGAAATAGCATGTAAAAACGAAATCAAGACAATTATCTAGGAAATTGTACGAAATGAACTTCAAAATATGAAAAAGAACTTGAGGAATTAAAAGAAAATGTGCGAGGAAGAATTAGAGTATCAGCAGGCAATGCAAGGAGTTACTCAGATGCGGTAACATAGAAGAAGAAGGAAAGTGTGATAATCGTCAGACCGAAGAAACAACAAGAAAGCGAACGAAGAAATTGGTGAAAGAAAAAATAGATGTAAAAAATTTGGCAGTTGGAATAACTAAACTTAGGAAAAGGAATAACGGATTGGTCATTCTTGGATGCGACACTAAAGGTGAAATGGAAAAATTAAAAGCCACAATGAAAGACAAGCTGGGTAAAGAGTACAATATAATGGAGCCGAAAGGAGTTAAGCCAAAGATTAAAGTTATAAAGTTATATAGTTATAAAGTTATATATATAAGTTCGTGAAGAAGAAATGAAGTTGAAAAAAGAAAACTTGATAGATGTAATTAAAAAGCAAAATAAAATCGACGAGGAATTTTATATCCGGATTATAAAGAAGATAGTTAAAGAAAGAAGAGGAAACACGCAGTCTAGAGGAGGAGGGGAAAATGGTTCCTTGATACAGGAAGTAGATGAAGCAAGCCATGAATTGATATTGAAGAGAGGAAAAATAAACATAGGATGGAAGAGGTGTATTGTATTCAATTATTTCAGCGTTAAAACGATGCTTTAAATGCTGGGGCTCGTATCATATTGCCAAGAATTGCACAGGTGAGGACACATGCCACATGTGTGCAGGAAATTATAAAGCAAGCGAGTGTAAGGAGACAAATAAGAGATGCGTGAATTGCATGCATAAAATAAAGACGTACATCCTGAAGATGGAAATATTAAATACCAATCACTGACAGAAGTAGGATTCATCTTATATACGAATGCTCAGAGCCTATTGGCATACAAGGAGGAGATACAACATCAGATTATGAAGAAGGTAAATCCTGCAATTTTGACACATTCAGAAACTAGACTAATACCGGAAATAGAAGATAGTGAAGTAAATGTGCCAGGATATAGTGTAGTGCGATGTGGCGCTGAAAATAGAAACACAGGAGGAGTTATACTTATGTAAGAAGTGATATTAAATACGAGGTAGATTTAGTAAAGAAAGTAATATCAAACTGTTGGTGTGCAGCAATACAAGTGAGAGACAAATTATATAAAGGAGTGGTAATGATAATATATCACTCACCGAGTGCATTGGACGGCGATTTCATAAGATTTTTAGAAGATATAGTGGAAATACTTACAGTGAAAAGAGAATGTATAATGGTAGGCGATTTTAATATAGATTTAATGAAAGATTCTTACTATGCAAGTAAGCTACGAATGACAATGTCAAGGCTAGGTTTGAAACAGTATGTTGATAAGCTGACAAGAAGTACTAAAGACAGTTAAACCATTGTAGACTTAGATTTTGCCAATAAGGAGATTGTTTGAGATTCCGTCGAGATGTAGTTGGAACGACCTGTGAATATATTGAAAATTATGAGGCTTCACTCACAACAGGGAAAAATAAAACCAGACAGAAAGATGGTTTATAGAGAAAGTGGTTTATTAAACCATCCGCTCTTTCACTACAAAAAATATATCCAAAATAGAAAATTAATAAAGATATAAACCAAAATACAAAAAAGTAAACTGAATTGAATTTTGGTTTGAGTGACCAGCACACAATTATATTAATTGTGTGCTGTCTTTTATTGAGTATAGTGTACGTGGTGCAGCCAGCGCCGCATCGCACGCCACGGAATGAGAAATGTGAGAGCGTAGAATCTGTTCTATTGTTCTCTATTGTTCTGAGAACACTTACATAATAAAGAATAACAATTAGAAAGGAAAAGTAAGGAAATCGAAGGAGTTACGGCCGGAAAGTAACAGTGATGACAAAATACTACAGCGGGATTACACCCGTAACCCACCGTCAATGTATAAAAAAAAATTAAAAACTAGATATTCAAAAATAAAAATGAATTAAATAAAATAATGAAAAGAAAAAACGAATGAATACAAAGTCAATTTAATTGATAAACAAAAAAATAAAATGAATAACGCCAATAAAATAAATAGCAATATACCAGGTCTATAAATATGAAACCGGAATTTGCCCATAGATGGCCCTAGCTGTCAATGTAGTTACCGTCACACCGCGTCATTGGCAACAATACAAGTTTCATACAGCAGCATAGTTTGTAATAGCGTTGAAAATGACGAATGTTGTGCCTGGAAACTACGATTTGCGGACAGCATAGATTTTCTGTTACCAATTGAAGAAAACTGCTGTAGAATCGCATCGAATGCTTGTCGAAGCTTATGGTGAGCATGCTCTTGGTAAATCACAGTGCTTGAAAACCAACAGTTTTTTTGGCGTGGCATCCACAAATTGTCCGACAGGTGGGAAAAATGTATAGCTAGCGATGGGGAATACTTCGAATAAAATATTTATCATTTTTTTATTTTATCATTTTCATACGATAAACGTGTATTCTCTATAGAAAAATTCCGGTTTCATATTTATAGACCTGGTATACCCGGGACTCGCGAATTCGCTCGACTCAATCGAAAATATTTCGCTACCACATATCATTCCAAATAATATTTCAGAGTTCTATAATAAACGGGAAATAATATTACATTAGCCGGGAGTACCAGCTTCCAATGCAGAAGACCGCTACTCTCTCAGCGACACACAACAAAACATGAACACAGCCGACCTTGAGCTCGACACTATCAGCGCGAGCAAGCTTGGTCTACCGTGCACTTCACGAAGTCTTCCTACAGTGCGTAGTGAGATAACTTTACTGCCGAATATCAAATTCTAATAATTCTTTAGGTTTCCAAACTGTTGTCCGCTACAGCTGACGGAAAACCAGACATAAATAGCATGATAAGGGGAATGATAGTCGGCCTTGCGGCTATAGGTAACGTATATATATATTTACATACGTTACCTTTTATACATTTGCGTTTGATTATATTAATCTGAGAGTAATTCTTATGAAGGACTTCATGCTACTTGGCGCAATGGCTTCGATAAAAGAGAATCACGCATATGGCATAATAGTGACATCATTTTTCCAGCTGAAAAATTAGCAATACCAACAGTACTCGAATAATAAATTGAATAATGGAACATGACTCGAATAATGTACGATAAATAAATTAAACGAAGAATTTACGCTCGAACCGAAGACATTGAAGTTTGTGGCTTAAACGGGGACCATGGGCTCACACAAAAAATAGACGACCTCAAGGACGCCTCGAACGTTGCGACCAATAATTACGACAAAACCAATCACTATTCATTAACACGATTTCGTCACCTTGATCAATCGATCGGACTCTGGTATTTAGTTCGTCACGAAAAGGGAGTCTAATTAAACTTTTATATCCCTAGAATACTATTAAAACTAAATATGGCTTGCGGCATCTCATAGAAATAAGGGGAGAGCACGGGGAGAGGAAAGACAATTCTCCTTGGTAACTAGATCGAATCATCCCCTACCACGCGAGTCGCTGCACTAGAGGGCGTGTCGTTGTTCGCGTTGTCGCTTATTCGCATGCCTGGATATTATTATGGTTTCTCTATCTCGGGCCAACGTAGCTGTAAGGGTGCTAGGTGGTGAGGCTTGGTGTTATCGGCCTATCGCGATAACTCCCTTAAGGTACTCGCCTAAATGAAAATGGAATATTCTGTATTAATTTACGGTTTGTTCAGTTCGATCGTTCCGAACGCGTAGCTGTAGGACGCAGCAGTTTTTCCTATTTGTTCCCCCTAGGCCCTTGAGGTCATGCCTCGATCTGTTTCCTGGACATGTTTGGTACAAGGGCGATATCTAAGACGGGAGAAGGCAGCTTGCAGCGTAGCGTGTGAAATACCACGTTACATTGTATACATATAAGGAATTCAAAAGGAAGTCCACAATATCGCTGTACTAATTATCAAGACCTGGTTCTTTTATGAAACGACCAATATGTTGTAACGCAAATTTGACTCCTCAACGCACCACGTTACCTATAGCTGGCCCAAGCTATTTTTCCTTCCTTTAATTTACTCTTTCGAGATGGGCGCCAGGCGCTTATGCGCCGGAAGGAAAAATAACGAGATGTTCGGCCCGACTCAACCCAAGCTAACTACAGCTGTTCGAGGCAGAGTGGTTGGTTCGGATTGTCAAGGTAGTCAGAAGTCCATAAAATCCATACATAAAATTAGTCGATAAGATTCGTTAATAAAATAAAATCAATCTAAACAAATAAAATCAATAACCAATAAGAGACGTCAGAAAATAAAACAGATAAATAATAATAAATAAAATAAGTCGACTATAAAATAAAGTCAATAGATAACTTCAAATAACCACAAAATAAAGTCAAGAACCGAACCTTAATAACATGACATCAGGAGGTAAAATAAATAAATAACACCAACCACATAGCAGGTACGGAATTTACAAATGCCACTCGGCAGATCGTTTATTTAATTACCAGGACTACTAGTCCTCCAACAAAAATAATGACCAAGAAAAATATAAATAAAATATCCCGTAAAATTAACTCTTTAACAATTCATAAACTTAATTATTCTGGCAGTATATTTTATCCCGGCATTCGTCTCGACTCTCACTCTATCTCATACACGATCTATATTCAGCCAGTTTCGGGAACCGACCAAAACACGGCCAGGCAGAGTAAACTTGACAGGTCGCCTCGCAATTCGGCTCGCGATACGGCCTACACCGAACTAATCCCACATACATCCAACAATTATAACTACGGGACGTCGGAAGGTCACGTACGCGAAGCCTTTAATGATTTCAATCTCCCAACTATCACATTGCAGGCAGCAAAATCGGGAAAGTATCGTAAACCAAAATAACGATAAATGAACCACGGTTATATGCAATAAAATAGGCAGACCTTCATTAAATAACGCACTTAAAAATAGCCGTGATATCAATCCCTCAATTATTCCGGATAAGGGATCACAAAAGTCAAAGCGAGATACGTCTCGAGCCGTACCAATCTCTCGCGATCAAGTTCCAAATACGGGACGACGACCGAGCACGCACTGCATTAGCTCACAAAATAAAATAAAGTAATGTCCAACATAAGAAAAATAAATAAAGTAATCCAAGTCAATATAAAATCAATTGTCCAGTTAAATCCGTGACGCGGTCTATCCCGTTCAAATCGCTCACACATTCAAGCAAACTCGGGATAACGGCCTAACGCACGCACGGGTTTACAGCACACAAGTACAGAACAGTAACAACAAAAACAACGAACGAACTATTTATCATAGCAAGATACGCTTCGAACCGTACTAATCCCTCGCGATCAAGTACAAACACGGGACGATGGCCGAGCACGCACTGCATGCATTCGCAGAAATAAAATAATGTCCAATATATTAAGAGAGATAAATAAAATAAAATAAGACGAATAATATAAATCGAATAATATAAATCTAACGAAAAATATAAATCTATAAGTGTTAATTATTCCTGAAAATCCGCGACACGGCCTATGATATTCAAATTCCTTAAATACAATCCGACCACGAGATGATGTACCAACACGCGCGCGACCTTACAGCGAAATGACTACAGCATAGTAACCAAAAAAAGAACAACGAACGAGGTGACTTCTTCCCGGCTCTAACCGCCAAACGATCTCGATGTTACACTCTACTCGACACAGTCTGTTCCGATACGAATAGTACTCTGTGCGTGGTCTATCAGAATCGTAGGTACGACCAGGCTCTAATTTATCATTTATATAGATCGGCAATAGAAATTACGAAATACCGTAGAGAGTAATAGAGCTCACCGGGGCGATGCTGCAGCGATGTTCCTTGTAGATCCGGGAAAACTCAAAGTAGGGCCGCAAGATATTCTTCTCGATTTACTCCTCGTCGTTTCGGAGGATATACCCTGGTACCCACGATAGGTGCTGACCGATTTTGACGAAACCAACGGTAGAGTGGGACGATATAATATTCGCTACTACGTCCTGTTTGCTCGACGGTAACCGGGAAAAAGCTCTGAGGTCCGGCCGGCACGCGTGCCCGTGAACTATGATCCCCTCTTAGCGAGCCGAACTCAGTCACTTGGAGGAATCGGTGTCGCTCGATGACCGCGACTAGCGCCTCAGCTGGAGGACGCCTAAATTAGCAATAGATAATACTGACAAGAAAAGGTACTTTGGTGTCCCCCTCCGATCTTAATGCAACTCACGTATGTTGTAGAGCATCGAAAACTAAAAGACACGTATTTTTTTTATCGGCGGAAAAACATTTTTAAGGGGTGAAATCGCCCTTCAAAAATAGCATGTCGCGGGGTGATTTTGCAGTTTCACCCAGAAGGCGTCAACCGATTTGAATAAAATGTTATGCCGGTACCGAGTAATTGGATTATTCGGTAGTCGGTATAATATTAAAAGTTATCATTTTTTGGGATCGTTTGCCGATAAGGAGATGGATCTCGAGTAAAAGATGGAAACGCGAATTTATATAAAAGGAAGTATTTATTATAAGCCACGGTAACTTTCCGTTGCCTGTTTATATATCAAAGTAAGAAGTACAATAATGCGTTGTTTCGAGTATTAAACGAGGAACCAACCGTTCTCTTTTCAATCTAATTTAATACTGTCCTTTCGTAAAGCAGTTGCTAACTGTCTTCACGAAAATTCCTTAATTCGCAATTTTAGCGTTAGCCTATCGCCGAACGCCAAGCGAGTCGCTCATGCTGCGTCGGCGTTCTTGGGGTCGTTCATACGATCGGGCATTGGACTTCGTTTCCTGTCTTGAACGAATTCCAATGTTACTTTGCTATGGAATATTCCCGAATATACGAAATACGGAGTGGAATATTCCGCGGCACAACATCCCTCCCCCCTTAAAAGGAAAAATTTTTTCTTTAAAAATTTTTTCTTCGATTGGTTTCTCGTATTTCCTCTTACAATTTTACTGTTTGATGTTATATAACAATACAATAAATTGTTTCATTTTTTCATTCGTTGACGATGAAGTTTTTCCAATGCTTCTTATCGTCTTTCGTGCCGAGCGAGTCGTTCTCGGTTGAGGGGACGGGTGCATAACCTGGCCAGCTCGGATCGCGGTTGCTCTTCTGGCTGTTGTCGTCCGATCGACTCGAGGTTGATGTTTACCTCGGCTGTTGCCGGGGTCGTTGCCTCGCTTGTCCTTGTTGGTGTTCGGTTTCGTTGATACCTATAACATTTAAACAGAACATAGCCAACCAAGGCTATTGGTGCTACTGCACCCAGTGAGTAGAAACTCAGATTATGGATGCGTTGCATCCCGTCTCCGTCGGTATTGAGGTTGTCCATGATTTGGTCGGCTCGAGCTCCGAGCTTTTGAAGCTCTTCCGGGTCTCGCAACACGCTCTGTAATGGACTTGTCCTCTCGGTCTGCTTAGGGGGTGCCTGACCTTCAATTTCCGTTAATTTTAAATTGAACGATTGAAGGTAGTTTTCCCTGATGACCTGCGACGTTCGCCCGATGGTTCTGATAATGAAATCTCGGGCGGTTACTATACATATGCCTACCAAAGCCAGTATGCCGGAATTTTTCTAAATTACCATTACTATGTATGACATGTTTTCCTTCGTGCTTTTTCAATTAAACAAGTTTTCATTTTATCTTGTTTCTCTTATTGGAGTTCCTTACCTTGCGCTTTTATTTAGCTTTTATTTCATTTTAGTGCTCTATAAAGAGCTTCAGGCGGTTTGCATGCACTGCCTGAGTTTTTCGTCCCTTTCGGATGACGTAATTGACGGGGGGCCTCTTTTCTACTATTTCGTGAGGTCCCGTCCACTTCGGGGTCAGCTTGGCTGACCGCCCCCTGCGCACCGTCTCGTCGCGGAGGAGTACGCGTTCGCCGACGCGGTACTCCTGCACTTGTGCGCCTTGGTCGTATGTAGTCTTCGACCGTCTTTTCGCGCCTTCCAGGTTGTCTCGTGCTACAGTCCATGCGGCGCGTAGTCGTTCGCGTAACTCTTGGACGTAGTCGTCGTACGCCTAGGTACGGCGGGGCTCCTGCTTCACGGCAGTCAGTAACTCCGCTTCGCGTCCGTATACCAATACATGGGGTGACAATCCGGTCCCCGTATGTGGAGTGGTGTTGTACGTGAACATCGCGTACGGCAGCCACTCGTCCCAATTACCTTGATCCTCATTTATGAAATTTTTCAGGTGTTCTGCAAGGGTACGATGCGATCTTTCTAGAGCGCCATTTGATTCCGGATGGTAGGCCGTCGTTTGTATCTTTTTGATTCGGAGCAGTCGACATATTTCTTTGAAGGTCGAGCTGAGGAAGTTCGTGCCTTGGTCTGATAATATTATTTCCGGTGTCCCGTGCCGGCAAATTAATTCTTCTACGAGTGCCTTTGCTACTGTCGAAGCCTCTTGGTTCGGCAGTGGAATCGCTGCGCTGTACTTGGTCAATGCGTCTTGGATCGTAAGTATGTATTTTTTTCCGTTGACGCTCTCCGGTAGCGGTCCTACGATGTCGACCGCAACCTTTTCAAACGACCTCGAGGGGGTGTCGGTTACCACCATCGGTACTCGTTCTCTTTTCCTGATTTTATTCTTTTGACAGGATTCGCAAGACGATATATAATTCTCTAGATCTCTTCTCAGGCCGGGCCAGTTGTATTTAGTCCGGATTCGATGTAACGTGCGCCGTATACCTTGATGCCCTCCTATGGGGGTGTCGTGGTATTCTCTAATTATTTTCTGGCGGTCATCGACAGAAGGAGTGGCTACGCCACTGCGGCAGTCGCTATACTCTTTTATCGCGCTGTCTTCATCCGCGCTGCAGGAAGTTCGTGGGCTACGGGCCCCGCCGTGCCTCGCTTCCTCGGCAGGCCTTTGCGGTGCTCTGTCCGCAGTTTCTTCGCTCGGTGTGCCCACCGGTGGCTCCGCCGTTGGGTCGCTCTCTCTCTCGAGCGGCCTTGCAACGTTTGCCTTTCGCGGCCTTCCGCGCTTCGCGGGTCTGCCATGCTGTGCTGGGCCCGCTCCATCCTTGTTAGCGGTGCTCGCAGTCTTACCAGTGGCTTGCGTTGCTTGCTTGCGTGGTCTGCCCCTTCCCCGACCGCACGGCTTTTCGGCGGGGCTGTGGGGTTCAGTAGAGCGTTCTGCAGGCACGCTGCGAATCTCTCTATCCTCTTCTGGCGCATTGGCCAGCGCGGCCTCTCTCTGCCGCGTTGCTAGGCTGGCCCGGGGTATTCTCGGCTTTGTGCGGCTGTCCGTACCCGGGCGCTTGCTGTCCTCATCTCGCTCGCGGGCGAGCTTGACCTCTCGCTCCAGCGAGCTACCATGGCTATACGGGGTATCTTCGGCTGTCCGCTTTGTGCGGTCTTTCGTGGTGCCTACTTGCCCCGTCGTGCTGTCCTCTTTCGACACACGGACTTCGTTCTCCGCTCTCGCTTGGGCCCTCGTAGTAAGGCATATTCGACTTAGCGCATCTCCATTCGTATTGCGCTTTCCTGCCTTGTACTCTACGTTAAACTCATGTTCCGCCAATTTAATTTTCCAACGCATCAATCTCGAACCTGGGTCCTTTACTCCGAACAGCCAGGTGAGCGGTTGGTGGTCCGTCACCTCTGTGAAACGGGTACCTTAAATATATGGCCGGAATTGAGCTAGGGCCCATACTATCGCGAGTAGCTCTTACTCCGTGTGTTACTATGCCGACGAGTTATACTGGTTGCCTTGGGTATCCTCGACTCTCCGCTTTGTGCGGCTGTTCGTATACCCGATCGCGCTATCATTCTCTTTTTTGTGGGACTTTCTGTCCTGTCCCACTTGGGCTCGTGTGGTCGCATATGTGCGACTAAGAGCATCTGCAACAGTATTTCTTTTTCCGGCTTTCTGCATTTTACCGGACCCATGCCCCGATTTTACGGTCTTCCCAGGCAAGGGTTGCGATCCTAGGTCCTTCGATACGACCTTAAAGGGTGCGCGATCTTGCACCTCGTGCGTGCGCTGTCGCTTGTTCCCTCGTAGTTGGAATACACCGTTGTATTCGCACGCTATTCCTGCGCAAGCTGCTTGCTTTTCACTGCTGGGGGGCACCAAGTCGGGCTTACGTCGTTGCTGCGCGAAGCGTTTGGCCCCCGTGCTCGTAGAGCGTACGCGTAGTGCCTTGACCTGCCGGCTCCGTACGGCCTTCGCTATCTCCGACGGCTCGAGTGTCGCCGACGGCCGTTGCACTTCTCCGTCGTTTTTATAACCATATAAACTCACTTTATTAGGTTTTGACGGTGTGACACGGAATCTCGCTACTTTTCCTCGGCTGATTCCGCTCCTCATAGGTAGTCCGACAGATTTATTCTCCTTGGCGGCATCCGTGTTAGACCCGTTTCCGTAAAGAGAATTTGTCTTCGTAAGCAGGCCTATGTATTTGCACGTGGCTGCAGTTCTACCGCGTGGTGACGAATTTATCCTCGTCGCGCCGTCCCTTAGCGGCATGCAGTGCCCATACAACTTGAGCATCTCGCCATGCAGGATGTCCGCTTTATGCTGCTTGATAAAGTCCATGCCATGTAATCCGTTGACCTTCAACGGCACATTGTTCGGAACGATGTAGAACCAATGCTCTACATTTAGAGCTGGTGTCTCGAGTACAATTTTAGCTATCCCGAGGGGGGTGAATTTTTCACCTGCAACACCCTGTAATTCCACGGAGCACCTGCTCACCATGGTCTCGGGCTTGAGACAGCCTTCCTTGATTATGCTGCACTGCGCTCCAGTGTCCGCTTTGAGGGTGAGTACCCCGGTCGTGGCCAACGGTGCATCGATATCGAAGTCGCTGGCGGTGGCACTCGACGCCGGCAGCGTTACTTGTAGAAGCTGCAGCGTTGTTTTCTTCTGCTTGCACGCAGGTCTCTGCTGAACAGTTAGCGTATTCAGTCTCAGTGCGGCAAGCGCGTTCACGCCTGCAGTGGCTGGATCTGGCCCCGCAGTTACCGTATTTTTTGCATCTTTGTAGCCTGCGTTTCTTGGCTGTCGGGGCGGCTGCGTTGGCTCGCTTTTATTCTGCGACAGTCTCTTCCGGCATTCCTTCCACATGTGGCCCTTCTTCTGGCAGTAATTGCGGGTTATTTCCACATTGTGGATTGACTTGTTTTCACTGGGTACTGGTAGGCTTACTCGTCCCGTATTCTGGGTGCAGTCTCGAGCCATGTGTCCAGGTTTTCCGCAGGTGAAACAATTTTCTCCCTGCCGGGGTGATGCGCCTTGGGACCTTCTGGGGTGGCTTAATACTCCACCTACCCCTCCCTTTGGCTGCACCATATTCGTGATCTCGATGGCTCCTGTAACGGACTCGTGGAGGGTGGCGTAATTACGAGATCTCACCAGAATTTGGACCTGCCCATGCAGTCCATTTTCGAAGTTGGCCTGGGCGCTCTTCCGTGTTATTTTTTCGACGATGCGCATCTCCAACATCGAGGTGGCTTCCTCGCAGAGTTTTTCTATTATATCGACGGTGATACGCTCAGTCCTGGCGGCGTATACCGCGATGTCCTCACCCTGGCCCTGCCGGAGGGAGTTGAACTCTACTTGTAACGCAGGCAACGACTTCCGCTTTCCGTACAGGGCCTCCAGCTCGGTTTTAAGCTGCGCTACCGAGAGGATGACTTTATGCTTCATCTCTCTGGACGCCCTTCCCTCAAGCTTGCTGCTGAGCACCAGTTCCAACAGGATGTCTTGATCCTGGGGCGCTACTCTCTTGAAAACTGTCTCGCACGATCGCAAGAAGGCATCTAGTTCGTCGTTGCTGCCGTCGAAGCGCTTTATATTTTTCAAGGCCAGCCCCAGGTCGAGTGTCCGACTCGGTGTTTCCGACACCCTCCGTTGTTCCCTCTGGAACACGGGATCCGCAGGGGATAATCCGATTCTTCAAATCGGGTTTGCCTCGATCGCGGGCGTGGTGTCGGACGTTCTTCCAACCCCGTATTTCCCAGCCTCCGCGATAGTTCGGCGTTTTGCTCTCGTAGGGACCGGATGAGTTCGTACTCGTCCGCACCTATCTCGTTGAGCGTGTCCGCCAAGTTCCGTCTCGCCGACGGTGTTTCGGCCTCCCTGAGCTCGCGATCGAGTTCGCGTTGGCCTCTATCGTGCTCGCGCTGCAGCCTCTCGCACTGGCGTCGCGCTCTTTCCAGTTCGCGTTGGCTTCGGTCGACCGCTTCCAACCGATCGCGTACTCTCGCTGGTACCGACTGGGCTGTCGTACCGGTCGCTGCTGAAAAACCCACACGATCTATGGTTCGCATGTTTTCTATTTCTCGCTCGACCATGTCCTCGGTGATGCGTTCAGGCGTTTGCTCGCCAGTGGCCATATTAAGCAAGTCGTCGCTAACGTTGCTGTCATGATCCCCGAATGACGCACCCCTACGTGGGTTTACGCCAAACTGGGCCGTCAGTCTGTCCGCCAGGGCCCCTTGTCTGGACGAAGGGATTCGCCCCGACGGCGACAGCTCGAATAGCGCCCTGCGGCATAAGGGGTAGTTTACCCTCGTAAACTCATTTTCCTGTGAATGTGCAAAAATACGTCAACTTTATTTTAACTTGCTCTTCCAAATGGTACATGTTCTGTTTAATTTGGTTGATTAGTTTTTTGTGCAGGGTGGAAATTTAAAAAATCAGGGGGTTGTTCACCCCTGCAAATGAATTTTTTTCTTCAACTTAGCGTGCAATTTTGATTGTCTTCAATGAGGAGTATTTTGGTTTTTGTTTTATTAAAATCGGTTGACGCCTTCTGGGTGAAACTGCAAAATCACCCCTCGACATGCTATTTTTGAAGGGCGATTTCACCCCTTAAAAATGTTTTTCCGTCGATAAAAAAAAATACGTGTCTTTTAGTTTTCGATGCTCTACAACATACGTGAGTTGCATTAAAATCGGAGGGGGACACCAAAGTACCTTTCCTTGTGAGAGTAGCTCCGTTCGGCCGATGAACCACATGAGACAGCTGGACTGCTGCAAGTAGATGATAGATAGCAGCGTATCGGTTGCCGATGAACGTCGAGCCGGACGGCGGTATCTCCCGGCAGCGAGAAATGGAAAATATCTGTATCCTTTCTCCTACGAAGGGGTGATTGGATCCCGAAGCCGTCAAGATGTGTGTGCAGTACTCTTTCTTTCTCTTTCTCTGCGTCCCTCGGTCGTACAATTTAAGAAACAGAAAAAAACGAAAATAATTAAATAGAGTACGGCGATTATTCCTTACAGCCCTGCGAGATCGTGTTGGCAGCCGTCGTGCGAGGAGGACATAGCGCTTGAATATTTTGCCACGTTACAATGTACTGGAGAAAATATTTTTATAAATATTAATATAAATATATAAATAAGTTGTTACTTTCCAACCAATAAAATACATGGTTGCAAGGAATAGTTAATGAATGTAATCGTAAAGTGATTAATGCGAATGCACAAATGTCATAAATATACAATACTGTTATTTTCTTTGCATTTGTCGCACCTAGAATTATATTCCATTTTTGTTCCGCAGTCGCGAACTCCTGTGTGCTTTTTTTCTATCAAATTGAACGCTCTGAATTTTGGAAGAGATGTTGCGTCTGAATTTTCTTTTCTTTGGCTTGCGCATAGAGGAAGGTTTATTGTGATCTCTCTAACTTACGTTGATTTTGAGCTATCGAACTAAAACTTTCTACAAGAATAAGCGAGGAGACAAGGTTATTCGGAATTCAGTTTTGGCATAAATCTATCAAGGATTTTACTATATTTTTCATTTTATTGAAAAAAAAAGTCTTTCCACCTTTGACAAATCTTCCTCTATGAGGAAGTCAAAAATAATCAACATACTTTGTCATAGAGGTGACATTGTCAAAGGTGGAAAATTATAAGAAAGCAACGTGCAAGGTTCTTCTTGGCATACTTGTTTTTTTTTTTTTTAAATAGCGTGAGGCCATGTCGCCCACTCTAATTAAAGCAACGCAGAAAAATACTTGTTTATAGTGCTTATCAATCGACTTTTGGTAATTGCGGTTCACAATCTCATTTCGAAAAGGAGTCTACTCTTGAATCTTGAAGGGGACAGTTGATTTCTCATCATATAGACGCGAGAAAAGGTAAAACAGGCAATACTAAAACGAGCAATAATAAATCAAGTTACCAAAAAAACAGTTCCATTTTCATTTTGATAACTAATTTCATGAATGTCAATAAGTTATAATAAACTCACTTCATCAGTTTTGTTAAACCTTTTGTGTGTTTACTCAGTTCACACGAGTTCCTACTCCTTATTGACGAATGATTAAGAAAATACTTTATAATATTGTCATTCCGGTTGACACGTATATAGAAAGTTCTTGGACAAATCATCAATGTCCCTGTGGAAGTAAATCTCATGGTCAATGCATTACCAAGGGACGTTAGGGATGATTACTGCATCAACGTGTATATTAAATGTAAACAGATACACCAATCAAGCTATAGAACTGGTTTCGTGAACAAAAGAAATCTGAAAATCTGGCTGCGGTATCTCTTCGATACTCCACTGTACAAGTGCTACAACATAAAAATGAATGAAAGTTTTTTCGATGACACGGCAAATGAACAAATTTTAGTTGATGAAATTAGTTAAGATATCCCTAATGAAAACTGTCTCACTGCCTAGCAACAAAAGTAGTATGTGTACACCTTTACTCCATCCCACTCCTTGCCCCACCACGCGGCTATCTCCCACCACCCCACTTTTCTTCGGTAACGTGAAGATGGTAATGTGAGGTGGTGTGGGTACAATGGTGAACTAGGAAGAGTAGAGATAAGAGCAGGATGGAGCGAAGGTATACACATACTTGAAAAAAAAAAAAATTAGGAACTTACCTCTGTTTATGTATCTGTTCACACACATACACACACACACGCGCGTGCGAGAGAGAGAGCCTCCGGCATAGCCGAACGCAGCGTGCTACACCGCAGCAACAGGTCGCCAGCTGATTATCCAAAGAGAGAGAGAGAGAGAGAGAGAGAGAGAGGCGCGTGGACACTTTCATAACCGAGCATCATCTGCTTTAGGAAGCTCGGGGTCCTCGAAGCCCTCGTCCACGTCGCCGCCATCGTACCCGATGTCTAATTCGGCACCGAGGACTCCGAACACCCGCTAGCGTCGTAACGAGCATACATTGTGAAAAATACGTCTTTGACTACGCGATCACAAAGTTAAAGACAGACCGAATGCTCAGGATGCTGCTAGTTGGTATCACAGGGTTTGAAGATAATAAAACGCCATCTGAATCATAACTAGGTGTCCAGTGCTCTGAATGCAGCGGCAGCGGTTTTGCACGTGCGTACCGCTTTGCGCTATGATCCTCGCGAAGCGCTTGCTCTGCAGCAAAATGAGCAGAATATGATACCGTACCGCGAGGGACCTCGATTATGATTTATATATAATTATAAAAAAAGAGACACGGTAAGACGATGTATTTGTTTTTGATTGATCAATATTTTATTTAAATCACTTTACACAGATTTACTGTCGCATGCAACATCCCTGAAAACACGGTAATCTTCGCTCGGAGATTCCTTCAGCGTTTAATTTATTTTTATCACTGTCCGCTCGTCGAGAGGTAAAAGCATTGTAATATTCACGTACTATTCTATCGTTTTTCATTACAATATCGCTAAAGAGATTAGTAAATCGTGGCATGGTGAGTCCGCAGGACATAAGATGCAGGAAACGTTACAAAATTGTCCACACACATCCGATGAATTTCTCTGTAGCTGCTTGAGGCCGTACCGATAGAACTTGCAGTTTCTTCGTAGCCGTGCGAGATGTTGTGGTATGATCGGTGGTAGCCTATAGCTATCAAAGTACATTCCTTTTCCATGACGGTTAACGTACATGGCGACCTAATGCCGTCCAGGTCCGTCGTTGTTATCCGTGTTAACTACGAGTCGGGCCGGTAACTACCATACACGATGAATTTTGTCAGCTGGGTAAACTCCAACGGTTGAAAGTGGTAGATACTGCAGACTCTTGTAGATTTGTCTAGTGTTCATGCTGAACACATAGTCAATGATTAAATGATGACATATACGCTTTGATAGACCCATACATGCAACATTTATTTCACAGCATCGTCGATCGTGTCACGACTACATGGTAAAGATTTGTCCTCTTTCTAATTCTCTTCCTCTACGTCTGCCGACCAAACATCCATGTATGAATCTCCTTTAAACGGATGCTCGCGAATCCAATTTTTTATTTGGAAAGCCTGGAACATTGCACAATACGAAGACGCTGTATCGTTAATCATAGCATCGCTGAAGCATTTTCGCAACGGTTTCAGCATAAATGTGTACAATGGAGCGCCTTCCTCATCTTCAGGTTGGACATTTCACGACCCGTGATATCGCAAAGAAGTATAGTATAGTCTTCTCGTAAATGCGTCTACAGATAAAGGGTGATTTTTTTGAGGTTAGGATTTTCATGCATTAGTATTTGACAGATCACGCGGGATTTCAGACAAGGTGTCAAAGAGAAAGATGCTCAGTATGCTTTGACATTTCATAATGAATAGACTTACTAACGAGCAACGCTTGCAAATAATTGAATTTTATTACAAAAATCAGTGTTCGGTTCGAAAAGTGTTTCGCGATTCACGTCCGATTTATGGTCTACATAATCGACCAAGTGAGCAAACAATTAATGCGATTGTGACCAAGTTTCGCACTCAGTTTACTTTATTGGACATTAAACCAACCACACGAATGCGTACAGTGCGTACAGAAGAGAATATTGCGTCTGTTTCTGAGAGTGTTGCTGAAGACCGTGAAATGTCGATTCGTCGCCGTTCGCAGCAATTGGGTTTGTGTTATTCGACGACATGGAAGATTTTACGCAAAGATCTTGGTGTAAAACCGTATAAAATACAGCTCCTGCAACAACTGAAGCCGAACGATCTGCCACAACGTCGAATTTTCAGTGAATGGGCCCTAGAAAAGTTGGCAGAAAATCCGCTTTTTTATCGACAAATTTTGTTCAGCGATGAGGCTCATTTCTGGTTGAATGGCTACGTAAATAGGCAAAATTGCCGCATTTGGAGTGAAGAGCAACCAGAAGCCGTTCAAGAACTGCCCATGCATCCCGAAAAATGCACTGTTTGGTGTGGTTTGTACGCTGGTGGAATCATTGGACCGTATTTTTTCAAAGATGCTGTTGGACGCAACGTTACGGTGAATGGCGATCGCTATCGTTCGATGCTAACAAACTTTTTGTTGCCAAAAATGGAAGAACTGAACTTAGTTGACATGTGGTTTCAACAAGATGGCGCTACATGCCACACAGCTCGCGATTCTATGGCCATTTTGAGCGAAAACTTCGGAGAACAATTCATCTCAAGAAATGGCCCGGTAAGTTGGCCACCAAGATCATGCGATTTGACGCCTTTAGACTATTTTTTGTGGGGCTACGTCAAGTCTAAAGTCTACAGAAATAAGCCAGCAACTATTCCAGTTTTGGAAGACAACATTTCCGAAGAAATTCGGGCTATTCCGGCCGAAATGCTCGAAAAAGTTGCCCAAAATTGGACTTTCCGAATGGACCACCTAAGACGCAGCCGCGGTCAACATTTAAATGAAATTATCTTCAAAAAGTAAATGTCATGGACCAATCTAACGTTTCAAATAAAGAACCGATGAGATTTTGCAAATTTTATGCGTTTTTTTTTTAAAAAAAGTTCTCAAGCTCTTAAAAAATCACCCTTTACGTCTTGATTTTCGTGAAATTTCACGTCAGTTTGCATAAGCTTGTTTACAGCTCACTCCACAACGATATCCATTTTCACGTCTAATCTGTACAGATGCTTAAGTTCGACTGATTAGTTACTCACAAAGACGCTTCTACGTCTATTAACACGAAAAAATTTTATTCCGACATCAGCACATTTTTCGCTTATCCGGTAAAATCCAGCATTACCTGCCGAGAGGCATCGATTTCAAGGACATTAACATATTCCGCGTAGACCACACAATTTACCGTTGAAACAAGCGCATCCTCAAATCGTACCTCTATTCTCACACTACCGTGCTTTATTAAGTTCCGATGTTAATTGCTGTTCGCCGAAAGATCGGGTGTCAAATCAAAAGCAAACAGACAGTGTCCATGGCAATAATTATCGCGATCGATCGAATTACCATCGTTCAAGAAATTTATTCCAGTTCCCGAAAACAACGTTTGAGAAGCATCCACAAACAGATGAGCTATCGTGAAATGAGGTTGTAACTGCTTCGAAGGTATTTCAGCTACAACTACATAGAACAAGAGAAAATATATCGTGTAATTTTGGAAATTGAATGGATTCATACTAAAGTCGCCGTTAAACGCCTTATTATCGACACAACCGATAATTATACGCTTCGGCAATCGACCTAACGCGATATTATCGATAGTCTCTCGATGAACACCGGAGTGTATTGAAACGGCCTTTACCTCGACTCTAATAAGAGGATATTTAGCCGCAGATTTCACCAGAGTTTTAGCATGCGAGAGCAGCACACCAGCAGCTATTTCTGTTCTACGAACGAGAAGCGATGCCTCGAGAATCTGTAAGCCGCATTGATTAATCTTTGTATGGCCCACAAGACAAAATGAATCTCTAGACCGCACCAGCCGTAGTTTCCTCTCGACACCGTTTAATAGGAACCGCTTCTGATTGAATATATGGCAATGCAGATGGCCGGGCAAGTTTACAGTTTTTCCGACATTTAAAAATTGTTTTTTCTTTACAAGACCCGCGTTTCCCGATGTAATATCATCCATTTCTCTAAGGGTATCATCGTACCAGAGAACGCTCGTGATATGCGATTTTTTGCAGCTGGACCGTAATTCAAAAGTGTTTCTATGTACGCTCGAAAAGCGTAGGCATTATTTGGAGGTGAAACTAGTTTTTGATTCAGGTATACATCCACCTGATTAAACATAGAATGCAAGCGTCTTCTTACAGAGCCGGTACTTGCTATCGGCGCTGCACCCGCTGTAATTTCCGTAGAAGGAGATGCTATTTTCACTCTCAGACTAAGCATAGTATGAGCGAGATCGATATACTCATCACCCTGTCCAGGAATAACAAATTCAATAAGTGAATCATCTGTTAGCGAAGAAATTGGCTATAATACACTCAATTGGAGCCTTTGATAGTAGATTGCGTCGGTGGGAGTGAGAATAATTCAAGTTCCGATTTAAGACACTCGCACGAGTGCGCATGTATGAAAGCCATCTTGTTTCAGCTATCCAAAAATATCTGCAGCCGTTCGTTGACGAGTCTTCTTCTTCTTATTGTTCTTATTATTCTTCTTCTGCTTTATTACACTTTTCTTTTTACGGGACATACGTCGTAATTTACGTTCGGTCGATGAATTAGGAGTTCGCAAAATTTTGCGCGTTTTATAACCAGACCCCCGCATGAGAGTGTCAATTTTTTCAGAGGCTGTATTGAGATTACTGCCTGAGTCTCTCGCTCGATGGCGAATAGCATCGTTCACAGCTATATTTTTATCGGGGATATCACCGGCTACGTTTACACCAGCTCGCAATGTTTATTCTTCAACTGCTTTAGCACCCTTCTTTAAAAGTGGTAACACTCGACGGAACAGGCCCCCGAGAAAGCTGCCGATACCGTGTCCTCGTTGATTAGGCGTTCCGATATGAACATGGCTAATACCACCGTACCCGCGCCGGCCCCATCCGTGCTGCATACCGTCAATATCATGTATAGCGGCGTAATCAATCGTGAGACCTTTTGAAATGTAGTGTCACAGTCAACGTTCCCTGTTCGAATTGTATAGGATTTCCAAACTTATCTCTTATATCGATCTCGATAGTGTGTAAATTGTTGCGCAACAGATGTATATATCGTGGCGCCGAAAACGATATAATTTTTATCGAACCATACTGACGGTCGTCAGCATCAATGGTAACAACTCGTAAGAGGGGTGTTTGTGCATCGCCTGTAATATAGCTCCCGCAGATATCGGTGTATAGAAAAATGCTGTATGCTCTTGCACCGGTGAGAGATGCAGGCCTAGAACCTGTGTATTCGCAATGCGGTTCTATGATTACATACCTACAGGCCTCTTCCGAGAATCCTAGCATCCTTGCGGCAGCATGCGATACGCGAAAGTCATGGTATCGTAGATCGTCGCATACGCGTGCCACTTCGACCTGCCCGCTCGGAAGCGCTTTAAAGGGCAAACGACCGGCCAAGTAAGGTAACTCATTTATACGCTCCAAAAGAGCGTCTATAGAGCGATATATGGTACACCAGATGGAACTTGGTCTCTATTAACGCATCTCCGTGTTAAAAGATTTGAACCCGATAAATCATAATCACCATCCTCAAAAATTACGAAATTTTCTACAGTTGGAACATGTAAAAGAGTCATCGGATAAGCAATTTCCTCAAGAGAAACAGACCATTCTCTGTGCAAACGTATCTGACGCAGTAGTTTAGTAATAAATTTCATCGTCGTATTTCCGGGAAAATACTTCATACTACTATTGCTCGGTAGTACGAAAAAGAATGAGGTATCCTTGGAGGTCATATTTATCAGGGACGGTGATTCCGAGCGTTCTTCCTTCTTATCCTCTTCTTGTCTTTTATGTTCTCAGATGACGGAGGCACTCGTACTCGCGATAATTCTGCCGTGTAGAAAATACCGTCGATAGTCTCGTTATTCAGATCGTGTAAAATAAACACAAATGGTTCTCGATTCACTGATATTCGTTGAATCTTGAATAACTCGTTACTCCAATCACGCTCATATCCTTTCACGAATGCTGCTTTAGCTGTATTGATATCAGGAGTACAAATTGAAAATGCGGGATTTTTTTCTATTTTTGAACGTTTATTCTGAAAAAATGGTAACAAATGAATTATTCAAAGTATTGTCCATCGCTAGCTACAACTTTTTCCCATCTTTCTGGCAATTTACGGATACCGTCGCGAAAAAATTCGGCCGGCTTGGCTGCTATCCAGTCATCGACCCATTTTTGGGCTTCTTCGTAAGAATGGAAGCGCTGGTCAGCTAGGCCATGTGTCATCGATCGGAAAAGGTGGTAATCGGAAGGAGCAATATCTGGGCTATACGGCGGGTGGGGTAAGACTTCCCATTTCAGCGTTTGTAGGTATGTTTTGACCGGCGCTGCAACATGTGGCCGAGCGTTGTCATGTTGCAAAATTACTTTGTCGTGTCTTTGCTCGTATTGTGGCCGTTTTTCTTTGAGTGCGCGGCTCAAACGCATCAATTGAGTTCGGTATAGTGCTCCTGTGATGGTTTCGTTCGATTTCAATAGCTCATAATACACCACACCCAGCTGGTCCCACCAAATACAGAGCATGAGCTTGGCGCCGTGAATATTTGGTTTGGCCGTCGATGATGATGCATGGCCGGGGTAACCATATGATTTTTTGCGCTTCGGGTTATCGTAATGGATCCACTTTTCATCACCAGTGACAATGCGATGCAAAAAACCCTTCCGTTTTTGCCGTTCGAGCAGCAGTTCGCATGCAAAAAAACGGCGCTCGACGTCTCTCGGCTTCAGCTCATACGGCACCCAATGTCCTTGCTTTTGGATCATTCCGAGGGCTTTTATACGATGGGAAATGGCTTGTTGTGTCACTCCCAATGAATCTGCGAGCTCTTGTTGAGTTTGACACGAGTCTTCATTGAGTATTGCCTCCAATTCAGCATTCTCAAACTTTTTCACTTGGCCCGGCCGCTCTTTGTCCTCAACGTCAAAATCACCACTTCTAAACCGCACAAACCATCTCTCGCACGTTGAAACCGATGGAACATGACTCGGATAAGCCTCGGAGACCAATCGATGTGCTTCAGCAGCACTTTTCTTCAAATTAAAGAAGTAAATTAAAACTTCCCGCAAATGCTGTTTTGTTGGCACGAAACTCGACATATTGAGAGCTCAAAAAAACTATGAATTTGACACTGCGACAAATTGACACATACTGAAAATTAAAGCTATAAGACGTAGCTTTGACATGAACATAGTCACAGTACTGCCTGATGCGTATAGCGTTAGTAACGCCATCTGTTATCAAACCCGCATTTTCAATTTGTACCCCTGATACTTTCCAAGTCATCGACGCTGTATTTAGGCTTTTTATTTTTTCTCGCGGTACCCTCGTAATGCCGGGCTAAATTTTTTCGGGGTATAGAGGCATTTTCTAGAGTCACCTCACTCGGAGGAATATGCGATCCGCTGTGTCTAGTGTGATTATAAGATTTTGTGATTACAAAATTTGTAAAACATCGATGTAACGTTTATTTCGCATGCATGTAAAGTAACGCCACATTCGCTCTTTCATTGTGCTATTAAAGCGTTCGGCAATCGAAGCTTTTATATCGGGGTTATGAACAGCGCGAAAATCGATATTCTGTTTCTTGAGTATTTGCTGAAGTAGAGTGCCAATAAATTCTTTGCCTCGATCAGTTTGCAATTGCTGCGGGCGACGATTGTTACTGCGTGCTAGTATGCGCGTGAGACCGCAAGCCCCGTTTGCCCTCGTTCTGTCCTGCAAAACTTCGACCAACGCGTATTTGCTCAACACATCGATAGCAACAAGCAGATATGCGTACCCATCGTTGTACGTAGCTGTCGAGCAAAGATCAGCTAAATCAGGCTACGTACGACCGGGAAATCGTCGTCACACGAGACGATGCATGTTATATGAATCCTGTGTCTCGAGCCATGGTAAATATTTTTTTGCGCTACTCTCCGATCCACCTGGGCTAAATTTTTTGCTCGAGAATAGAACGCAGGATGAACGGTGTCATAATAGATTTTTTGAAGAATCTTCATAATTTTAAAGATGACCAGTTAAATAGATTCTTATTCTTTTCTAACTGTGTGAGAGATCGATATTCACTGGGGTGTCATTGGCTCTCTACGTGTGCGATGTTTTGCGATTGTTCGTCCTCTTCCTCCTCGCCTTCCTTGCCGTCGATGATGTCGTTGTCCGCCGTGAGCAATATATCTCTGTTTAAGTGTGCTGTCTCGGCCTCGCTGTTGTTGCTACTGTTGCTGCTGCTACTACTATCACTATCGCGTGGTAAATCAAGACGCCACTGCGGTGTCGAGGGTGATGTTGGTGTAGGCTCGTGTACTGACTCGGAATTGCCGGTAAATTCGCGTGGCATCTGTATCGTTCGCAGGAGTTTCGCAAAGTGAGATCGACCGATGGGTTTCTCGCGTTTTCTAGCTCGCATAGCATCGTTAATAACATCGACAATATTGGAATTTGAAATTCTTCTGCCATCTATGAAAGCAACACCGTTACGGACCCATATCATTTTTTTAACCACGGCGCTGCGATGCAAATTGAGAAGCAATGATATTGCTTTAGATTAAACATTTTTTTGGAACGCTAACGATAATAGGTGTGGCATTGAGTCGAGATTTAACTTTGTTCATTTAAACATCGTAGATGTTATTCTCGTGGCTATAGAGTATTGCTATTTTTCGTTTTGACGAAATATTCGGTACTGTAGTATCGTACTCGACCAAGTGAAGATAATGCTGTAGTACCTGCTGGTACGCTGTCCATTTCTCTATCTCGCTCTTGTACGAGTAAAAGATTAGAATTTCACTCAGCTCAGCGACGAGGCGCGATAATGGCGTACCGGTAGTCTGTATGGATGGCGACTGGTCTGTAGTAGTAGTAGTAGTAGTAGTAGTAGCAGTAGTGGCGAGACCCGCGAGACGATGTATGTTATCACGAGGAATAAGCACAATTTTTCTGGCATATTCCATCGCTCGTGTAAACCAAGCCTGGCACAAGAAGCAACTTGAGAAATCCGACACAGTGCCCGACGATAATCTTCCACTTACCGCTCCAATTTCCCCTTTTGGGAGCTAGTCGTCAAATAATTGTCGCGTGCCTCAGAAGATGATTCTTTTGCACGTTGTTCCGACTCCCGTTTCTCTTTAATGCGTTTAGAGTACACTCGCATATACACCGTACGAACGCTACGTCTGTTTGCACAAAATTGCACGTTGTTGCTCTTGTTTTAGATAACACAGCGCTCGCAAAATAATTTTTTGCTTTTTATCGGGAGGTCCGCGCAACGCCATTAAAATCGCATTATGGGTGCATCGCGCGTCCAATCGCGAACCTTTATTACTTTTTGAGACACGTAAACGTGATGGTATTCGTCATTGGGGTATATACAGGCGTAAAATCGACAATTATCAGGCGTCGATAGTTTCAAGTCGAATAATAGATAGCCGAGCGATGCAGCTGTTGCATCGAAATATACCTCCTGCAAAAATCTCGGATTCTCGGGACATACCTGGCGTACTAGAAGTTGAATTTCCGCGCGATCTCGCGGATTTTTGAAGACAACGCTATATGTAGTGATTAAGGAGATATCGCACTGCCCGCTACCCTGATGGAAGAGATTTTGCGTGGTGAAGATGCCACTAAGATTTTTATGATGGCTACCTTTGGTGAAAAGATCAATCACGGTATTATTCGAAGCCTCGCGCATTAGATCGTCAGTGGCCACAAGTTTAGGCCTTGTATCATTCGAGTAGTCTGCTGTTTGCGGTAAGCCCTCACGAAATTCCATTTTATCACCGTACTCTGAATCACCGGACTGCACACTCTGAGTAATAAAAAAGTATACGCTCGAACAGGACATCCGTCATTTGACGCAACTACTTAACATTTTTTTGTCAAAATAGGTTTTACACAGCCCGTGGGACCGTCTATCACGGCTGACCATGGATGCTTCCAACATGTACCCATATCGATGAGTGCCTATCAAAATCAATCAGCTGACTCTTAAATAAGCTTAGATCGCGACGACGGCGGCGGCCGCGGCAGCGCTGGCAGCGACCTCGCGGCATCCGCTATTTTCGCGGCCTTGACGAGCTGTAAGGAGGGGCACGCCTGTTCTAGCCGATGACGTGCGTGCCCACGGTATAAGCTGATGTTTACACCGTATGTAAATTCAATAACGATAGTTTTTAATTTCTCATAAATAAAGCAATATTTTAATATATATAATATAATAATATATATAATATATAATATATATAATATATAATATAATATATAATATAATATATAATATATATAATATATATATATATATAATACATACTTTATTGTAGAGGGTGGCCAATTTATCTGTAGACATAGAAATATTTCGAAAATTACGCATCGGATCGAAAAAAGAAAAAACACATGTTCAATTTTTCAAAAAGCTATTCAGCGATACGACACTCGATCCACCCTCCCCTCTATCCCTACCCCATTGTGGTGAAAATGAAAATTGCTTCAAAATCGTGATTGGAAAACCCTATTTTTTTCCTGGTTTTCCATAACAAAATCCATTGATTTGACTTTATTCTTGATATGAAATTTTCTCACACGTGGCGCTGCAATCGAAAGCATGTATTCGTTTATCAATAAGTTAACAACTACTGTTCAGTTTTCACGCCTACCAAGCACACACTCAACTCATGCACACGCTACACTCACAATCATCTGACGCCTCGCGTCATATGGTATAGCTCGCAGGTATGCTATATCGATTTATCGACCGCGCACTCATGCATATTGTCCATCTGCTCACATCCTCGATCGAAGCTCACTCAATCGGCCAACGCTGTTAGCGTGGCCCCATCGGCAAGACCACTCACAAGGCTCGCCTTCCATCGCTGACAGCGAATCACAAGCAAGCTGTGACGCACGTCCGTCTTCTTGATACTCTGCCTCGTGGTCGACGGATGTGGCCATTGTTCTCACTCGAGTCGCTCGCAGTACACGTTCCCGCGTAAACTCACAGAGATATTCATTCGTTCTAATCACTTTTGTGCGCATTCATTATTATAGTGTAGTACATTCTTGATCAAATCACCCGTGTGTAAATTCAGTGTCAGTGCGAATCACAGCAACTCAACAGGACTAGTGCAGCACTCACATAACCGTCAGCGGCGTGGTTCGCTCGTTGGCAGCAGAGACGCCATTCTGCCTCGCACCGATCATCGGCGTTCGGACACTCACCAGCCTGCCGTGTGGCTTTACTCGAGCTCTACAACCAGACTGTATCACCAGGATCAACCACACGGAATCAACAAGTCAACTCAGAGGCCTGAGAACCTACTCACCAACAGTACATCAACACGCAGGCCAGACAAATCACAGTATATATTTGTTATAATCACCAGGTATTTTTTATGCAATTACTGTTATATAATTTCAATAAACATTGAATTTATTATTGTTCATTACTGAGTGCTTTTAATTATTTATACTTGTCACCAGGATCCTTAATCTTACTATTCGCATCTGTCACTTGACATGCTACGTGTGAATGTATCGACTTGCTACCTGTCGACAGATTAAAAATAATTTCAAACTCAAACTCAGTCTCACACTCATTATCATAACATTTTTTGGTCCTTCGAGCCGGATATAATGTACTCATACTCATTAACATACATTTTTTGGTCCCTCGAGCCGGATATAATGTACTCATACTCATTAACATACAACTACTTTTAGCGTTACCCAGGAACAACGACGTGAACGTAGTAGTTTTTGTTTCCATCGGGGTGCTTGTTTTAGGTGAGTCCCCTTGCCTCTCACCATCGGGGTGCTTGTTTTAAGTGAGTCCCCTTGCCTCTCACTGTTCAATAAATTAGATTAAATGTTCGAAATTATGACCTTGAACTTCTAGACACTTATTTATTCTTTCCTCGAATGATTGTACACAGGTGCGGCCCTCACCCCCACCCTGAAATCGTAAATGGTCATCTTTGACAACGCTGCACTGACATTTATAAGCCCGTAGTTCACCATACGGTCACAGTGGCGCGTCAAGGTCAATATCAACGATTTTAACTGAAAACACCTCCAACATTGTCAATTTACTTCACTATATTTACCCTTCATTCCTTAAACTGAAGTACGAGTGCGAAATGAATGCTGCAACCATAGAAGAAAAAACTGAAATTATTCTGATTTTCGGTGAATGTAGGCGGAATGTAGACGATGCTGTTACCTTGTATGCTTTTTTTTTTACAAAGTTGTTCAATTCTTTATGTCTGACGGTAGTGTAAAACCTAAAAAAAGAAAAAGAAGAGTCACTGTCACAGGAGAAGCTAATGAAATCGATGTGCTAGCAGCTGTTTAACAAAACCCTTATGCAAGCACTCGGCAATTACATCGGGATTCCGGAATTTCTAGAGATAGTATTCGCAGAATATTGCATCGTCACAAGTATCACCCATACCACATTTCACTGCATTAGGAACTTCATGGCGATGATTTTCGTCTGCAAGTAGAATTTTGTGAATGGGCAGTTCAGCAAATACAAATGAATTCCAATTTCTTTGCTAATGTACTATTTTCAGATGAGTCTACATTCACAAACCATGGTGCCGTTAATCGGCATAACATGCATTACTGGAGTGTGCAAAATCTCCACTGGTTACGACAAGTTGAACATCAACGTCCCTGGTCGGATAACGTTTCGTGTGGAATTGTGGGTAACAAACTCATTGGTCCTTATTTTATTGATGGTACTTTGAATGGAATCAAATATCGAAATTTTCTGGAACATGAACCACAACCTCTACTTGAGGATGTTGCATTGCCCATTCGCCAAATTATGTGATTTCAGCATGACGGTTGCCTAGCGCATTAATCAATAACAGCACGGGAAGTATTGAACAGTGATTTCAATGGCCGATGGATCGGCAGAGGTAGCCCGATTAATTGGCATGCTAGGTCGCCTGATTTGACATCGCCGGATTTTTTTCTGTGGGGTCATCTAAAAGATAAGGTTTTTCAACAAGTACCAAGAACTCGTGAAAACATGATACAGCGCATAAGAAACGCTTGCGCTGAAATTCCCGCAGATATGCTCCTCTCCTGTGTACAATCATTCGAGGAAAGAATAAATAAGTGTCTAGAAGTTCAAGGTCACAATTTCGAACATTTAATCTAATTCATTGAACAGTGAGAGTCAAGGGGACTCACCTAAAACAAGCACCCCGGTAGTGAGAGACAAGGGGACTCACCTAAAACAAACACTCCGATGGTAAGAGGCAAGGGGACTCACCTAAGGAAGCACCCCGATGGTGAGAGATAAGGGGACTCACGTAAAACAAGCACGCCGATGGTGAGAGGCAAGGGGACTCACGTAAAACAAGCACCTCTATCAACAATAAAGACAAACCAATGGATTTTGTCATGGAAAACCAGGAAAAAATAGGGTTTTCCAATCACGGTTTTGAAGCAACTGAACTGAATAGCTTTTTGAAAAATGTCTTTTTTCTTTTTCCGATCCGATGTGTAATTTATCGAGATATTCGCAAAAATCAGGTCCTTTGAGATTACAGCGCCATCTATCACGAATCGAAAAAAAATGTTTCAGATAAAAGTTACTTGTTTTTTATGGGGAATCCGAATCTGCAATAAAAAATAGGGGTTCCCATTTACGATTTCAAAGTTGCCCCAACCCCACCCCCAGGGGTGGGGGGTTAGAGGTCGACTTTGGTATCATTAGATGACCCTCTTCCAGGCGAACAAATTTTATTGAGAACTTTTTTTGTTCCGATGCGTAGTTTTCGAAATATTTCAATGTCTTCAGATAAATCGGCCACCCTGTATACACAAATATGGACTGATTGTGCGTGCTCTTTCTCTCGTTCCATCAGGAGCGCTCTGAAGTTAGGTTCACATGAACGAGTACTTTAATTGTAATAATAATAGTAACTGTAATCGCTCAATTATTTTTGCACTTGAAAAATAATGAATTTCCCAAGACAGTTCTTTTGTTCGAACAATATTAACTCTACAAATATTTTTTCTTTTACGGTACTTTTTCTCCGTAAATTTGAATGGACAGCTATCCTGTTGCAACCATATATCAGCGCCGCCAGTGTCACATTCGAAAACTATGCTCCACACAGTGTGTATATATGGATATTAAAATTTACTCGCTGTTGAATAATAAAATATGTATAGAAATATTGACTGGATCCCACGTGCTCTTTCTCTCACTCCATCGTGAGCACTCTGAAGTTAGGTACACATAAACGAGTAGAAATGACGGCCATCTTTTGGCATTGCGACATATACAATAGTACTTCTCATAGATTTTTTTAAAGCTCCTTTATTTTTCTGAAATCTCATCGAATATATAAAATCTAGAACAAAAAGATTACAATGCACAGAATCTGTGTACCAAGTTTTGTTAAGACATCTTTAGGTGATTTTGGGAATTTTGGGCGACGCACAGTCGGGAGTAAAAAATGCAAAATTCCCAATTTCTTTGCCCCCAAATTATTGGTGCGGAGAAAAATATAAACAAATTCTGAAATGAAATTGGATGGCCATAGTTTTTTCACATTAATTGTGGAAAAAATGCACTACTTCGGGAATGATTCAAGTTTCGGTCCTAAAGTTTTACCAAATTACTATTAAAAACGGTAAATATTTGGCTATGGGGAACACCTTCCGATCTCAAGAATTTCAATTGTATATTACGTAGATCATTACTCTGATTGTTAGTAATGCTGTGAAGATTTTAGCCGACGGTCACTTTTTGTTAAAAAGTTATTAACAAACAAAGATTGAAAATTGGAATATAATTTTTCGACGTTATACACGTAGTTTGTCCTTTCAAACTCGTATCGTTCATTGAATGTAAGTTGACTTTGTTTTCTTTCGTGCCTAGTTTTGATGTTGAAACTTAAAAAGCTCATTAAATAAAGAACTTGAAGAACCTAAAGGACCCTTATTTAAAAATTGCAAATTAATCTTTTGCGTTTATGTTTTTTCATTTGTTTGTGCACAGATAGTTTAACAACTCATCGTATTTTGTTATTAATACGAAAAACTCATAGAATTTAATATTTCACAGTTTAGATATTATCTGTAAGAAAACTCATCGGACACTGCTTCATTCAGTCTCAGGTGCGTGATCTTGTGTATAGAAAGTACAGTGATCATACTGAAAGGAAAAAATGCGGAAAATCGCGTTAGTACGAAATAATAATTCTTTATATTATATTGTTGAGAATTCCTTTCGGTGATGCTTGACCGATCTGTGAATTGGGTGAACAAATGTGAGAGCTCACTTGAAGCAAAAGGAAAATCAAACCAGACACAAAGATGTTATGTTGAGAAAGTGGTTTTATTCCACCTTCCGACAGGTAGCCCAAAATACAATTTGAAATATATAATTTATAGAAACAATATAAGTGACAGTAAATCCAAATTATGTTAAATTTAGAAAGAATACAAATTATGATTTTCATAAACAAATTGAGTTACAATCTGAGATAATGTGAGCAGCACACAATTATATTAATTGTGCGCTGAGTGTTGACATGAGAAAGCGGTGCATGCAACGTTGTGATAGCTACGCTGCACGACACGCTCAAACTGGTGAGTGCAAAAACATAAATGAGCCAGTAATTAGAATTTGGCATTATAATGTGAGCAGCACACAATTATATTAATTGTGTGCTGACTATAAATTTGAGACAGCGGTGCGTGCAACGTAGTAATAGCTACGCAGCACGACACGCCGATGCCATTGAGTGCGAAAATGGGTGTGCGTAACTCAGTGCAAACACTCAGCAGTGTATTGCAGAGTGGTTGCAATGAATTAATAATGAGAGCACTCTCAGTGTATATTGCAGAAGTGCTTTTCTTATGTGTACTTAGCTACGCAATCAGCACTGCGTAGCACAATGCAAACAGACATTGAGGCTGTACCAGTGAACCGCGTATAGTCACTGTACTTTCCTAGCAGAATTTCTGGAGGGAAGTACAGTGAATAGACCACACCGGTATAATTGTATTAATTATACCGGCTAAATCAAGTGAGGAGAGCATGATGCTGCATGTGCTGCAGCGCATGCCACGAGTGAGCCAAAGTGGTGATGCACCGTATTTCTCTTCTCACTGACATTGAATTTTTACTAAATTATGCCAGTGTACTCTTACCTTGAGCAAATGAGTCCTGGTGTGCAAAGTTGAGCGAGTCCGATGTACCAAAAAGCCAAGAAAACTGTCCGAAAAGTGGAGATGCGTGCTGTTCGTGCCGGTGTGTGCGAAAAAGTGTCGAAATTTCCAATATGGCTGCGGAATATGAAAGTTTCGTTGGGTGCTGGAGTCAGTTGAGCGAGATAGCTGGTGAGCGAAACCGAAGTCAAGCGAGAGAGACATCGTCTCGCTCGACGCGGCGTGCCAACGAGGCACATCCTCGGCTTCGCGAAGCCCATGCCTCGGCTATCTTCGACTCAACCGAACAACGCGTGTTAGAGCAGCGCAACAGGTAGGTGCACGACGATTATCGATCGCCGTGCGCCAGCTGATTTTCCAACATATATGCTCCACCTCCAAGCATGGGGCGCGTGGTTACGTGCATGTGTGCGTGAGACGATAAGTCGCGCGCGGCCGTAATCGCGCTGTTACCGCGCTATAGCGGCGTTGTTGGAAGAGTTTTCTCTGTATACTTTAGAACTCGATGTACAGATTTATCGTTCATCTTTTTTTCACTGCAGCACGTGAAGATATCGTGCAGCTCGTTCAATGTACCGTGCTATGAGAGAGAATGGGATAGAAAGAAAACAAATACCGGTGTCCTGTTCTCATCGTGACACGGTGCATTACCATAAGTGCTTCGATTTTGACTTTCAGATAACATAATCAGAAATTGCAATTTTCTAATTTGCATGCTTTTCTAATTAGCATATCAAGATATCGAACCGAAATATGGCACATGAATCGAATTATGGTCATTATTTCAAATTGTGTTTTTTCCGATGATTCCGATCAATGATTTTTCTTTGTTCATTAGTATACTGTATGAGAATGAGCGAACCAAACATACCCGCACAAACCCGGATATATATTTTGTCCGGGCTTTTCGGGATTTTATTGGGAATGTGGTATAATATCGACAATTTTGTCTCCAACCCTTCAAATTAGATTTATCTGGATTGGTTTGGGGTTGGGATTGAATTGTGCAGTTGATCGCGAGGACGCATAGCGCCCAAGCCATAAAAACATTCTACTATTGTTTATACACGGTACTAATTGTAGGCAAGCGATGGTGTACATTTTAAATATCGATATAGTTATAGCGTCTATGATCTATTTTGTAATGTACTGGCTATCTAATAACGCGCGGTGCACACACCAATTCACCGCTACCGCGCGTTACACACATTAAGTAATACCGGCCTATGCCTAGCAACTCAAGACGCGCGGTACACACACAACAAAGCGCCGCTACTCACACCATGTAGGCCGGCACGTCGGAGACTAAGTCCCGTTATTCTTTTCAAAAACTACGAATAACGAGACATTAAAAGATCAACGACGAATTTTAAAAAGAAGTACCAAGGCTACCAGAAGCATGGGCCAGACAGAGGGGATACTGTTATAAAAAGACCAGAAATTCGGCATTCGGGGTACAGTTTTGTTCACAGGTCCCGCCAACGCAGAAGTCCAGCTACCAGGAAGGAAGAGCAAACAAGCCCTCGCTAGCTGCAGCCGCATTAATGTACGGAGATCCCAGATGTGGTACTAGACACACACTAGACGGGAAGCAGCTGAGCCGGTGCTGCGCCCGAGTCCAACGCACCGCAGAGCCATCCAAACATCAATAAGCCAGTCTCTCTCTCTCTCTGGTAGCCAAGGATAGAGCGATCCAACAGACTACGCTCCCAAACAAAGCGAATAGACCCCTGCCGTAAAATAATGGAGATAAGATATCACGATACCGAAGAACTATACAAAATAAATCATGATAGCGTAGGGACTTAGATAGGGAAATAATTTAAACATACATCAGGAAATATCAGGGAAAATATAAAAAAGACGATAATTTAACAGGGTACGGCCCTGATATATCGGATAGCTGCGCATGCACCCAAACTGTATCCTACTGACGCCGGATCGCAGCGGCGGTCAGGTGGACGAGCGAGTCGGAATTCACAGAGTACCAGGCGGGAAGCTCCACTCCCACCAACGGGCCTGTGACGTAAGAAGCGAGTATCGACCAACTCAGTAGAAGGCCGAGGCTAGCCTAGATATTACGAGCGGCGGCCGGCTACTTACCGACGGTACGCGTGCTAAATCTCTTACCTAGCGAACGCAACGGCCAAAAAGAATTATCAACCGCCGTTTATTTTTACTTTATAAATTCAATTATCAACCCACGTTTATCTTAACATTGTATTTCACGCCTCTTCCTCAAGATCAATCGTGTAGTACCCCTAGTTCACGCTGTTGTCACCACATGTTCAAAGTCTATCTAGAAACTCTTTTGTTTAACCGTTGGCTGTATCGTTCTCGACTGCCATTCTTCTTCTTTGTGCGGGAAGAGCCACATGTGAATTTTACGTACGTTAAGAAAGAACCAATTATGAACAACAAACGTCGTACAGGAGGTGCTTCAGACGACGACGATAAAGAGAATCGTTTCGAGAAAAGGCTCAAACGTCTGGAGGATATGATAAAAGGACAGATCAAAAATAAACATCGAAAAAATAAATGCAGTAAATTTGACAGGAGCCTTGCCCCTCCCTTCCTTTTCTTTTGTTATAGACGAGACACCAACGGAGATTTGACCGATTCAAGAAATTGGTTTCGAGAATCAGCAATCACAGACGGTCACACGTGCTAGCTTTGACCTAATCGAGAAAGTTATCACTCTGACCATGCTTTTTAACCACTCGTGGAGGCTCTTACCGACACGAGAAGAGTTGTACTCAGGCAATATGGCGTAGTATTTTCGTAAAGCCTCATTTAACTAAAGCCACTCGTGGAGGCTCTAACCTACACGAGGAGAGTTGTACTCAGGCGAGGGAAAAAACAACATTATATAAAAAAAGCTATAGATTGTTTCAGAAATGTTGTGAAAATATATACCATATATATATTTAAGGAGAAATATAAAAATAAGATTCCCAGAATCTGGTTTTACGTCCTGTTAATAGGACATCGACATGTTTCGACAGCTTCAGAGAATTCAGAAGGGATCACTGAAAACCAAGGGTTTGAAAGAAGTTCAACTCCGACTTACCTTTTGCAAGAAGATCAGAATCGTACACTGACATCTACACAGAGTCATCAGACTATGAATCAAGATGCTGCGCAGGGAGAACAGACTGGGCCGGAACTTGCTGCGCTAGATCAACAAGAGATGATACAAAATGCCACGCAGGAACATCAGACTCGACCAGGAAATGCAGTGCAGGGCCAGCAGGATGTCCTACAAGCTGCTGCGCAGAGACAACTCACAGCGCAGGAAGGTGAACATTCTGCACTAAGGGTCAGTGGTAGTCTCCATCAGCCTATAGGTTCTACTGCTCAAGATCAGAGCACTGAACCGGTTAATGAAACAAGATCAGAGTAACGTTCCTCTCGATCCAAAAATTTTGGAGGTTATGGGAAAGCGTCTTTTGCAAGAGCGTCAATTGGCACAAGCAATCCCAAACGATTTAAGTGTTCGTTGGGAAGAAATTTTGAAAACAGGTCTACAATTAGAGACCAGAGTGACTTTGGTTAAAAAGAAAGGGATCAACCCTGAAATTCGAGCCTCATTACAAGAAGCTGTCATTAAAAGAGATGATCGGATTGTAGAAAGACAGACAAGAATTGCAGCTTGTCTCGCAGCAGTCGGAAAGACCTTATTAACAGTTTTAGACGAATACAAGGGTAAAAATAATTTGACCATTATTGAACAACTGAGCGACATCGGAAAGTTCTTAACAGATCTTCAGCACGATGAATCAACGATAAGAAAGAGTTTAATTTTGGCAAATTTGAACACAACGTTCAGAGACGTATTAAATAGATCTATGCCTGACGAGTTTTTATTCGGCAAACAGTTAGAAGAAAACTTAAAGGCAGCAAAGGCGTTAGAGACTTTTCGAAAGGAGTTGAGAACAGTACAAAAAACACAAATGGCCAAGACGTCAAAAAACTCGAAATTCCCGTCCGCTCGACAGAGTTCCAATCAACGACAATATTACTCGATGGCGGCCGGGAAGAAACAGCAGACCTCAAAAAACCAAGCTTATCCGAACAATCAAGGAGGCAATCAAAGATCCGAGAACAACTGGAAGGGCAACTGGAAGAACAACTGGAAAGCCAACCAGAAACAGGACTCGAATCCGTATCAGAGACGACGTTAGAAAAGGTAATTTCCGTGGCAGGTAGACTCAGATATTTTAAACAAAACTGGAAGAGGATAACCTCTGACAAATTAATTTTATCTTGGATAGAAGGATATAAGATACCTTTTGAGTCTCGACCTGTCCAGGGTAGCGTCCCGAACGACATATTCGGAAGTAACTCGGAACAATTAGAAATTGAAAGACTAATAGTTGATCTTTTAAATAAGGACGCAATCATGCCTTGTAAGGCACATCGAGATGAGTTTATTTCAAGCATATTTTAATACCAAAGGCAGACGGTAGTAAGCGTCTAATTTAAAATTTAAAATGTCTAAATGAGTACCTCACGACTGAACATTTCAAACTAGAAAACCGAAGGACGGTAATTAACTTGATGAGTCCTGACTGCTTCATGACAACAGTAGACCTGAAAAAGGCATATTATGTAGTAGCGATTGAAGAATCATATCGAAAGTTTTTGAGATTCCAATTCAAGGGTCAACTCTACGAATTTACGTGTTTACCCTTCGGTCTCTCAACAGCACCTTACGTATTCGCAAAGGTTTTGCAACCTGTGATGGCAATCTTAAGGGCCCAGAGATACCTTTCGGTAATTTATCTGGACGATCTAATACTCTTTGGGAAGTCTTATGAAGAGTGTGCGTCTAATACTCAGGCTACATGCATGCTTTTCGAACAGTTAGGTTTCATAATCAATAAAAAGAAGAGTCAGTTAATCCCCTTTAAGAAATGCAGATTTCTTGGATTTTGGTTCGATTCGGAAAAGATGACGATTGAACTGACACAAGAGAAAAGACTCGAAGTTGATAGAGTAACAAGAAAGTTTAGCTCTTTAGATCGATATAAAATTCGAGACTTTGCGGAATATGTGGGAATAGTAGATTCTTGCTGCCCGGCAGTAAGATACGGATTAGCTCATTCTAAAACGTTTGAACGAGCCCGGTTCTTAGCCTTAAGAGCCAACAATGACTGTTACGATAGTTACATGACCCTCACCAAAGATCTCCAGACCGACTTTTCTTGGTGGAAAGAGATCATTTTCTCCGCGGTTAATTGAACACGAACACCAAAATTTCCTCGCGAAATCTTTACCGACGCGTCATTGTCAGGATGGGGTGTTGTTTGTCAAGGTGAGAAGTCACATGGGTTTTGGAATAATGACGAACGAAAATCTCACATCAACGTACTAGAATTAAAGACTGCTTTCTTTGGGTTAAAGTGTTTTGCTAATGACTTAAGAGATTGCAACATCCTATTACGCATAGATAATACAACGGCAATTTCATATATAAATAGGATGGGCGGAGTACAATATGAGACTTTAAATCAGATATCCAGATCAATATGGAATTTGTGCGAAAAAAGAAACAATTGGATTTTTGCATCGTTTATTAGCTCGAAAGACAATAGCGAGGCAGATTCAGAGTCTCGTAGATTACAGTTAGAAACCGAATATATGTTATCTCGTACGGCGTTTAATGAGATAGTACGTTTTTTTGGACAACCTGACATAGACCTTTTTGCTACTCGCGTAAATGCAAAATGCAAACGATATATTTCATGGATTCGCGACCCAGGAAGTGAAGCGGTGGATGCGTTTACAGTCTCAAGGGAAAATAGTTTTTTCTACGCGTTCCCTCCTTTTGTAGTAATTCTGCGAGTTTTGCGAAAGATAAGAGACGAAGGCTCAAAAGGCATTCTAATGGTACCTGATTGGCCCGCCCAGCCCTAGTACCCTCTATTCCGCGCTCTCCTCATCGCCAAGCCGATTTACCTTAAGCCTAATAGAAATTTGCTATCTTCTTCTGACAGCGTTCCTCACCCACTTTGGGAGAACCTTACCCTGGTAGCCGGAATCTTATCAGGAGAGCGTTCGAAAACAAAAATGTGCCAGAACAATCACTAGAAATAATGACCCCGTCGCTACGGGAATCGCCTCTAAAGCAATATGACAGTGCGTTAAAAAGAGGTGGGAATTTTGCGTCAACAAGAGAAAAGATCCGTTTTGCGCATCAGTCGAAAATGTTTTAGCTTTACTGACTCAAGAATTTGAAAGAGGAACGTCACATAGTTCCTTGAATTGTCTGCGTTCTGCAATATCGTTAGTTGTTGGACCCGAAATAGGACAAGACTATCGAGTAAAGAGATTTTTCAGAGGGTATCAGAGCTACGACCATCAGAGTAAAAATATGATCAGACGTGGAATCCCAAGATAGTCCTAGATCACATGACTACTCTGGGACCAAATGACGATATGTCTCTTGAAATTCTTTCCGTGAAACTCGTTACATTGCTCGCACTTATAACGGGTGATCGGATGCTGACCCTATCATTAATAAAAATAGAAAACATTGAACGAGTTAAAGGATCGATAGAGATAAAAATTCCAGATAAGATTAAAACATCACAGATAAATAAGAAACAACCTTTGTTAATCCTCTCAATATATAAAGAGAACGAGAATATTTGCCCCGCGACTGCATTAGAGCGTTACTTACAATAAAACGAAAACTGTTCGAGGACTAGAAAGATCCCTCTTTATTGCATTTAAAAAACCGCATAAAGCGGTCACCACACAGACATTAAGTCGGTGGATGAAGAAAATGTTATCTAAGAGTGGTCTGAAGACGAATATTTTTTCGACATATAGCACGCGACACGCGTCAACATCAGCCGCAAAAAGAAAGGGGGTAAACATCGACAATATAAGAAAAACCTCAGGATGGACCAGTAACTCTCAGACATTTGCTAGATTTTACGATTTACCGATCACTAGTGAGAAAGATACCTTTGCCAGAGCGATTTTGAATACTCAACAGCTTGTTATCCTTATGTTCTTGATATTTTACGTATTGTTTGTAATTTATCATGTTACTGTTATTGTCTGTCCCTTAATAATAACAATAATAGATGCGCACTTTTATCAGTTTCACTGAATAACTGGTTGCCATAATTTTAACTTTAAACATCTACACGATTGATCTTGAGGAAGAGGCGCGAAATACAATTAAACAATTCAACGAATTTACCTGTAAGTGAAGTTCTATTGTAATTGTATGTAGCGCCACTTCCGAAAAGATCAGTCCCTCCCAAAAAAGACCCTATATATCCAAGATAGATATATACCCAAATTATTATGGCAACACTTTAAAGAAATGACAGTTGAGAACGATACAACCAACGGTTGAACAAAACAGTTTCTAGATAGACTTTGAACATGTGGTGACACCAGCGTAAACTAGGGGTACTACACGATTGATCTTTTCGGAAGAGGCGCTACATACAATTACAATAGAACTTCACTTACAGGTAAGATCGTTTAATTGTTTAATTATAAATTATATTCTCGGCAAGCGTTATAAGAAACATATTATCAATAGATTCCGACTATAAATTATATTTTTGATCAATATTCATTCTCACGTCACAAAGCAGATACTCGATCAATTTCTATTATAAATTATATTCTTAACCAACCACTGTCTTTGAATTATAAGTTTCTCACACATTCTTCAGATTCTCGAGCGGACACGATTATAAAGGCATTGAAGAGCCCGGGAAAAACTTATTGTAACGCGCGTGGTAGCCAAAATACCAGGAAACCGGGATCAAGAGCGTAGATCAGATTTTATATTTATTTCTTTTATTTAATGTATCACACAATTTTTTTTTTTTTTTTTTTTAATAAACCCTACTTTTACCTATTACAAAAGCCTGAATTACTTTCCTCCCTGCTCGAGTCCGAACAAAACCATTTCAGGGTAATGTTAACGAGAAATACCGTTACAATTTATTGCTTCCTTATAGGAAAGGTGTTTTCGTGGGAGAAAATGTTCTCGAGATTTTTATGTCAGAGCACTTGAAAAGTCCCAAACCGTCGAGAAATTATTTACAAAAAATGCCCGCGTGCGGGCAAGTGTGTGTGTGTGTGTGATGAGTTTCCAAAGTTGCAATGGATATATCTCGAGAACGTGCTACTCGATCATCCTGAAACCTTATTTTATGGTTGTTTGAATTTTTCGAAAAAAAGTAGGTACGCTCTCTACCTTTCGTATATTTTTTGTTATTGAGTTAAAAATTTCTACAAGAAGAGGCCAGAAGAGGCCTAAGGTTGTTTGGTATTGAGTTTAGCATCGAGCACCATGGACTCATATATTCGGTACTGATCGCTGATGGAGCACCGTCTTCAATCAAACAATGAAATGGCGCCTTATAGAGACTACGATGTGCATGTAAAAAGAATTGAATGTCGCAGTCACATGTTACGAAGTGCTCGAAGAAATCTTATGAAAGTTGTAAATACTGGAAAACTAGGGCCATTAAAACGAGTTGTAAAAAATAACATAGAAAACATCATACGTCATACGCGTACGGCAGTCCAATACAGATTGGAGGAAACTACATCGTGGGCGGAGAAAAAAGTGAGCCTCAGGGAGGATATTTTAAACATACCGAGCCATGTCTTCGGCGAATACGTCAAATGCCTGGAGACTGGTTATTGCGATTATGGAGCTGATGACTCCCTTCCAGGCGAACAAATTTTATTCAGAACTTTTTTTGATCCGATGCGTAGTTTTCGAAATATTTCAATGTATTCAGATAAATCGGCCACCCTGGATACTGTAACGTAAACTATAGATAGTCATACGTTACAGTAAAGTACTTCCCGTGCCGCTTTCACTTCGCGTTAACAGGTTCGCATGATTTGGTTCCTTTACGCGTTACTACCTGATGAAATTCCGTGCGTCGAACAGCGTCGAGTTTAAAAATAATAGGTACCCTCCTAGCTTCTGTCACGAAGGATCGTAATGCGTCATAATTTACGTGATGGCTATATGCAAAGTCTAGCGTGATACCCTGTACTTAACGTTTTTCAATAATCGTACCGTCGGGTTTACGAACAAGGTATACGTAAAATTTTGGTCCTCCGAAACGAACGAACTTATATAACTACCAGGCCCGTATTCGCTTAATTCATCCGTGAGATCTCCCAGAAATTGACTGATTGGCGGCTCGAACTCGTGTCCACCGGGGCGACTCACGTAAATACCGGAGTCCGTATCGCAGTAAAATATTCACCGCCCGAGCCCCTCAAGGTAACTATACAGTTTTAGGCGTGCCTGTGCCGTCGTGTATGCTGCAATCACGGCGTTTCATGTCGGGGATGGTTGGATAGCATCGCGGATGCTCACATAGTCCACATACATGATCTTGTGATTAACCTTTGTGGTAGTATTCCCGTCACCTCAATCTCCGGACTCGTTAAAAAATTCATTAGCTCCGAGCACGTGAAAACAATAACGGTTTTCGTGAGATTCTCGCGATGATCTAACTTTCTCCAGAATCAATTATGAGCCAATTTTGCGAGTGAACGTAAACCTGGATTTGACTGCAAAGCACTTCGCTCGAGATATACACCCTCAGACTCCTCGTACAATGCTATGAAACAGTCTATTGCTTCCTCGTCATCGCTACACGCTGTTGGTGGTCCCTTCGCCTCCTGTTTTATTTTCACGAATGTATCGATGTACTCGGCAAAATGAACGCCTCGTCGCGTTGTCGAGTCCTAAAATTGGCGTAACAACGTATTGCCAAAATTCATCGATACGCGTCACATTATATCCAAGCGACACCATTTTTCTCCGCTCGTCCACGACCCATGTGCCGTCAAACGCTCGCTCAGTCATGCCATCTTGTGTGTGCAGCCCACATATGTGTTGTAACGGTAAATTTGGGCCTCAACGCACCACGTTACCTATGACTGGTCCAAGTCATTTTTCCCTTCCTTTATGTTTTCTCTTTCGAGACGGGCGCCAGGCTCTTTCGCGCCGGAAGGAAAAAATACCGAGTCGGATGACCAGCCTCAACCTAGGCCAGCTACAGCTGTTCGAGGCAGAGTGGGTGGTTCGGACTGTCAAGTCACTAATTAGTCAAAATAAAAGAAAATACGAGTAAAATCAAGTAATTAAAGCAAGTCATTAGAATGAAGGAACGCGGACAAATAATAAAATACGATCAATAAATACGTCAAACGGTAAACAGGAAGGTAGGCGACTAAATAAATAATAAGAATAAATAAACAAATAAAATAATTGCAGTAAATAATTCAGACAACAACAGCAGGTACGGGACTTACAAACTTCTTTATTTCTTGGCGAACCGATATTATTCTCCAATAAACATCAATTTAGAATTCAAATAAAATGTCCCGTAAAATTAGTCTCTCATGTTCAACAATTTTCCAAATCTAGTCAGGTGTCTAAATTTTAATCCTTAACTCAACGGCCGCAGTTATCCCACGCTCTCACTCAGTCCCATACTGTGCCTATGTCGTGTAGCACGTTCTCGCTCGCCTCTAATTTCGAATAAAATTTATCTATACGTTCTCAACGTCTGGTAGTCATGGATCACCGTCTGCGATACGGCCTATCCCGAGCTAATCCCACATACTTTCCAACAAAACCAAAACAACGGGACGTCGAGAGGTCACGTACGCGAAGCGATCCACGGCTGGCTATTACAATTCCGAATAAAATATGCCGTGTAAAAGTCCGACCACCGGGATTTTCTGCGATACGTATGATACCAAATACCGAATAAATAATCGTCGATAATTCGATAATAATAAAGAATAATAATAGTACTAAAATAATCAATGTGAGAGTAATACTCTCGATCGGTATCTCGTGGCTTGAATAAAATATAATGAATAAAATATAACAAAGAAAATATAACCAATAATAAAGAAAGAATAATAAATAAGAAACGAATAAATCATAAACAAATAAAGAAAGAATAATAAATAAGAAACAAATAAATAATAAATCAAATTAGGAATCAAAAAGTAAAACCGAGAAACGCCGATTGATTCGAAGGCTTTGCGACGCGGTTCATAACGTACAAGCCCCTTCAATACGAAATTCCCAACGGGACGACGTACTAACACGCGCACGACCTTCCCAATCCAAACACAAAGACACTCAAGTTAAATTATCCCGATCAAAATCTATAATCTAGTCACAATCCGTGACACGGCCTATTCCGTTCAAATCCCACACCAATTCATTAACAAATTCTAAAGCACTCCGGGATAACGGCTTAACGCGCGCACAGTTCCATTGACAATAGTAACAATTAATTAATATATTCACTTTTCCCCGGCCTCTATAGGTTACACGATCTCGAGGTTACATGCTACCGACGCCGCAGTTCCCGATACAAATTAATACTCTGCACGTAGTGTACGAGAGCCGCAGGTGTGACTAAGCTCGAATAGCATTTCTCACAGAATTGCAAAAAAAAAGAAAGATAATAATCCAATAATGGCGAAAGACCGTAGAAGGGAAGAGAGCTCACCGGGACGATGACGAGGTGTCGTTCCTTGAAATCCGGTACGAAGATGATGATATTAATTCGAGTCCCTCCTCGATTAGCTATCGGGTGCGGCTTCTCGTTTGAATCCTCCACTCGACTAAGTGTTTGATCCGGCGATAATTACGTGTACAGAAGAGCGGGACAATGATACTTTTCACGCTACGTCCTCCTTGCTCGACGATAACCGGGAAAAAGTCTCGAGGTCCATTCGGCACGCGTGCCCGTGAACTATGGCCCCCACTTAACCCGCTAAACTCGGTTAATTGGGGGAACCTGTGTCGCATGATGACCGCGACTAGCACCTCAGTTGGACGAGAATAGAAAGCCCCGTATCCTTCAGTACGTCGGGCGGGATAATGATACATCCTGACCGGGAAAGGTGTGAAATGTCGGTCCAGATAAAAGGGCAGAATCCCGAAGCTCTCCTCCTCTTGGTACTCTCCCCTCCCTCCGGTCGTATCAATCGCATTATGCATATATATAAAAAAATAAAGATAAAGAATAAATAAATTACAAAAATCCCCCTTACAACCCTGAGATATCGTGCTGGTAGTCGTCGAGCGAGGAGGACGTAGCTCGAATATTCTGCCACGTTACAGTGTCCATGTCTTGACAGCACGTTCTAGACAGGGGGTACACAAGTTTCCTATGGATGCGAACAGGCAGTACGGAGATATACAAATCGTGCAGTGCTACTACGATACACTTCACGAGACCCTCGACGACACTTAGATCGTTATCGAGTCCTTCGAGTCCTCGATACTCGTTACCTACATACAATTTCGGATGTCCAACGGAATATTTTCCATTCTTACACACCCATGGATACAGCGAGAACACATCCATATACCGTATCTGCGGGGGAATGGGGATTTCGCGACGTCGTACAAGCTTACAAAATTTTCCGTTAGATCGTCAAAGAATGCATCGCGTGGTTTGAGAGACACCTGCTTGACCATGGCGTGATTTTTCACGTATAACGACATTTCCCCGTTATCGTACGCTCGTATCCTTCATCCATTGTATCACCGAATTTCGTTGCAGCATCTCTATTCACGCGATAACATCGCGGACATCCATGCCAATAGCAGCCGTGAAATTAAAGAACGTCATGAACCCCTGCCTCCACGAAGTATCCGTCGACCGCCGGTAGGCCGGTCGAAGGGCGATACTCTCTCGTGCGTCCAACATGAGCGATAACGCAGTTGCGCTGACGCTCGAGCCATACGGGCTATGCGACGGCATTGCGCGCCTGCTTATCGCCCCAGCGGTACTCCCCTGGTGGTATCACCGCAATGCGATCTTTCTGTAGAAAATTCTTTCGAAATACTCTCATACATGCTGATGCTATCATGCATGCTTCTGTACAGGGGCACACGCTTTCGCAACGTATAAGTAACTCTCGAAAAGCTTGACACGCTCGTCGGAAAACCGTAACATCTGAACGACAATATTGAACAAATTCCGCCGCAAAATCAAATTTATAATCGACGCGACTCGATTCTTCCTGATACCATTTTAAAAAGCGCTCGCGATCCGCTGAGAACATGGTATCGGGAGAGTAAAAATGCAGAGCCAGCAGAGGACTGGTATAATTCCGATATTCCAGTATGATGAATAAAAGCAAAAATGTACCTTTTGCCACCTCATCAGTGAAACCGAAGGCCTTAGGTAAAGCGCTAAGAGCCATGTAAGTAAATAGTTTAGACTATCGAGAAAAACGACATCGCCAATCTTCATTGAGACAATCTTCGTACCATTCATAATCAGACCGAACAGCTGTATTTTTTGTACTTTGATTAGATACCGTACAATAAACTGCGCGTCGAAACCTCTTGCATTATGAGCAATACAGATAGTCTTTGTAAATTTTTGCGATAATGCCAATTTCACGAGCTCCCCGACAGGATCATCGATAAACACGAATTCACGTTTACCACAGACAGCACAAATGGTCTCTATATCTGTGATATTCAGACATATCATGCATACGCATTGTGAAACACATTAATTCGCTTCGTGAATTCGTGTCGATTTATCATCGTGCAATTGTTCGTGGTGCTGCGTCTCAAAATCATAAAACAAAAATCTCGTCGAAGGCTTGTCTTTTTCTTTTCCTTTGGCGCCTCTGGTTTTTGAAGTAGTGCTTTAAAACCCGCATGCGTAGTCAATCGAGTTTGCCTGCATGTAATACAAAACGATATACCACATACATGCATCTTTTTATCTATGGTTTTAATCATACGCGAGCAGCCTCTACAGATTTTCACTGCTTTACAGACGCTGTACCGTCTATATTTACAGGACGTAATACCCGCGAAACCCTCAGCCTTGTGATAAGCGAGGCAAAAAGCATCAAAGAATGAATGATTACAGTCTGTGCAATACTCAGGCTGAGTGTCTCTATTGCCGTTGCAATAAGTGGATTTACATCGAGCACATTGATAGCTACAGCAATGCTCGAGTACTCGAATATACTTGGAATTACATTGTGCGCAGAACCCCCGACTACCTAGCGCACCAGCGAGATTTAATTCTGGTTGGTAGTGATGAGAACGCTCGTATTAGAGAATAAATAAAGAGTGTATGATTAATTTGACCTATTGCAGAGAGTACGGATTTTTGCCCATCGTACAGAGCCGAAACGCGTTTTCTGAAGGTGAGAAATTCATAAACAAGGATCGATATACACTCGTGAACCAACTACTCCTGAAAGAGTTGAATCTCGCGCATACCGCACTCTCTGGACTGTGTCGTTACCCCCGCATTACGCGTAAACCCTATCGCTGCTGTATGTTGTGCTCCTCGAAGCTCGTTCCTAATTTGACAACATCGGCTGTGTAGCTCGCCCGTAGGAATTTGACCGCGTTCAGCATGCGCTCGGGCTGTGACAAGAAATCGTTGTAGACACAAATTATCGCTATTACTTATACGTAAAATTGACTTTTTTGCTATAGACTCGTGTGTAAGCCGGGTGCCCGCACCGGCGCCTTCGACGCTCATATTATACATGTCGTCATTCTACATGTACCAGTGTCTATTCGAAATTCGCGCGCGCTCTGAGCTACAGTATTAATTAGTCGCCATATATCGTCAGGAACGATATCACGAGCTGGTTGAAATGATAACCATAGAGGTCCTTGCGCGAAAGACGGCACGCTCAGAGTCATACGTACATATTCATGTCCTTCGCACGATTCTGTAAGACGTATGAGAACATCTCGTACACCGCCCTCGAACCAAGTCACATGATCAATACCGTCCGGTGGCTGACGAAAATAAAAATCTGTCTCTCGACTCTGCATCCTACAGCGTGGAAAATATCGGCTCTGCTCATTATCGATACCGAAGCGTCCACCAGGAGGCAAAATATCACTTCCCCGTATAGCAGTTCTTTCATCGCCAGTCTGTCCACCTCCAAGCATAATTAAACCATTTATTAGAATTTTTTATTTCATTCAATTTAATTCTTTGTTTGTCGCTAACTATATACTATGTACATGGTGCGCCATCTTTTATGTCGGTGTGTAAACATTAAATAACATTTTAAAAAAAACCGATTTCCATATATGAGGTATTTTCATTTATTTTGGTCTCTTACAATTTATTTCGACTAGTTTTTGAATGCAAAATCAATCAAGTGGCCGCCTCTATTGGCCAAAGCAAAATGTGCCCTTTTTGTTGCGTTTCCCATCACTTTTTAAAGCATATCGGGCGGTATAGCGACGATTTCGGCACGAATGTTGGCCTTGAGCTCGTCATTGGTCTGAGGCTTTTTGGCATACACTTTGCTTTTGAAATAACCCCACAAAAAGAAGTCCGGAGGGGTTAAATCTGGATATCTGGGTGGCCAGTCAATGTCGCCATTTTTTGACATAACACGTCCAGGGAATTTTCGTTGCAGAAACTGAATTGTTTAATTTGCAGTGTGGCATGGCTCACCGACTTGTTGAAACCAGTAACCGTCCATACCTTTTCCACACATTTGTGGGCAGACATAATGAGCCAACATCCACCGATATCGATTCCCATCGACTGTTTCGCCTTCTCTGAAGAAAAATAGCCCAATCATGGTTTTGGCGCAAACGCCGGCCCAAACAGTTACTTTTTGGTCATGCAATGGTGTTTCATGGATCTCGTGTGGATTCTCCGTTCCCCAAATGCGGCAATTTTGCTTGTTAACGGCGCCAGACAGTGTGAAATGGGCATCGCCGCTCATCAAAATTTGCTTCCAAAAATCAGGTTTAGTGTCAACCATTCGAGCGACTGTTTGGCCGTATTCCACGCGACGTGAACGGTCTGTCGGCAATATTCTTTGAGGTAATTAAACTTTATACGAAAATAAATGCAAATCATCCTTCAAAATGCGCCGCAAAGTGGTTCCACTGATGCCAAAATGCTGAGCGCGGTAACGATACAACACATGTAGGTTCTCGGCAACACTCTTTCTTACCGCTTCAACCAGTTCATTGGAACGAGTTGGGCGTTGATGAACGGCACGTGGACCGTCTCCCACTGTCCCGTGCTCAACAAAATTCGACACCAAACGACGAATAGTGTTGTCAGACGGTGCTTGTTGGCCACAATATTTTCAACGATATGCACGTTGACTTAACACAACTGAGTGACTATTTTCAATGTACAGCGTCACTTCTTCGGCGCGTTGTTTCGGTGTGAAGCGATTCATGCTTAAAATTGTACAGAATTGACGTTTCAAAAGCATGTCTACTCAAGTCAATCGGTAGATAAATGTCAAAGTTATTCAATGATTACATAACGACATAAAATATGGCGCACCCTGTATATAAATTATGTAATGTAAGAGTTTCGAATTTATATTTGCTTCTAGTCCTCGAATCTCTCGACTGCGCCCGGGAACCATCGACGCATTTCGTAAACCAACTCGATTATCGGCGGTCTCGGCACAGTGAATCGTGCAAAGCGCAAAAAGTTTGGGTTCGACTCGTACCTGTTTTTTTATTTTTACCGTTATTATCCCCATAATTTTTTTATTTTTGTCAGCGTCATTGTATTATTAAAAACTTACCTGAATCCACCAGGTCCTCCTCCTCATCCTCCTCACGTTCTTCTTCTTCTTCTTCTTCTTCTTCTTCTTCTTCTTCTACTTCTTCTTCTTCTTCTTCTACTTCTTCTTCTTCCTCCTCGTCATCTGTATTGCTATTGATATCATGGCTTGAACTCTATCGGCGCGATGGATCTGCGCCGGCTCCATCTAGTTCTCTCGCAGGACCGACCATGAAAAGACCGTTGGTTGGTTTTTACCCGCAGAACGGCTGAGTAAAATTTATCCAACCCTATCGACGAGTGTTATCGACAATTTATTCTCTGCGGTGCTGTCGCCATCGTTATCCCTGCTATGATCATCTGAATTGGTTCTACCCTCTTCATTGAAATCATAGGTGTCGGATCCCATTTCTTCTTCTTCATACCATTGAACTATATAAAAATCTTATGAAATAAAGGAAATGAAATAAAAGTAAATAAAGTAATATCATAATAAGTAAATAAAAGTATATTACTTACATTTTTCACTGAGTATAGGCTGCAAGGCAGGCTCATTCAGCCTCCCGCGTCGATGAACAACACGCACCACCGAATCAATAATTATTTGATTATCAAATAATCCTATATTATGGTTGTCAACTAAATCGCGCTGATGAAACTCGCACAGTATGCCGCGAATCTTACGCATAGCCGCTTGTGTCCGAAGTTCCCATAGGGTGATCTGTAAATTTCGTCTCTCCCTCCGCGAACTCGACGACAGCCTATGCTTCAATATAAACTCTATCAATTTTCTTACCAATGTACGCTTAACCACTCTGACCATGATTATGCTGTTAGAGTAGTAATAACTACAGTAAATCAGACAATTAACTAGAGATTTTTCAAAGCGGCATGCTTTTATATATATTCCTTTAATACGCTTTTTCTCTGTTTCTCTATCTTTCTCTCATTTACAACTCATCGAAGAAGCGTGCGGTAGCGATGCCTTGATCGCTGTCATGATGCGGCCTCTTGCCGACGATAATGCTCCGCTGGTTCGCTTAACGAACGGGGAACACGCGGATGTGACAGCGGGTATTATAGAGGCCGTTGACGAGGTCTTTGACGAGGACGTAGCAAGAAATTAAGAGCACGGTGCTCTGTGTGTGTGTGTGTGTGTGTGTGTGTGTGTGTGTGTGTGTGTGTGTGTGTGTGTGTGTTTCCGTGGGTAGGTGGAAATCTTCAAAAAGACCCTAGGTAACCCGCGTTACCCAGGAGTGTTCGATTTTACCCCACTAAAACTACCTCCCTTCGTCCCTGCCTTGTGCTGCCCCCCGCGGTACCGCCGTCAGGCATTACTTCGCGGGGCAAGGGATCGGCTACGGCCGCGTCAGGGTTTTAATCTGGCTCATGTCTTTGCCGTTCTTCTGCGCGCAACTTCTTCAAGACTGCCGTTGCAAAGTCCTCAATACTGCTCCATGAATCTGCTGCATCGAGCATGAGTTTCACGATGTTATCCGCAGTAATCCATTCGCTGAGATGCTCCTAAAGCTGATCTCGCTCGTTGTTGAAACGTGGGCACATAAGAAATACATGCTCTGCGTTTTCGGACACGTTGCAAGCTGGGCAGTCCTCACTGTCGTCCAGCTTAAATCGGTGAAGGTATTTCCGTAAGCAGCCATGGTCCGTTAGAAGCTGGGTAAGATAAAAACCTACCTCCCCATGGTTTCGGTTCACCCACGCCTCAAGCGATATTCGGCATAAGTCGCGCTAGTGCCGCACCGACTTTTGCACCTTTAGCAGCCACGTTCTCAATATGCTGCTTGAAGCTGAGCCTTGCATCCAGCATCACTCCGAGACACCTGATATAAGGTTGCGACGTGATTTCGCAATCACCAACGTCCAGATTGATGGTTTCGACTTTCTTCCGACTCGTAAAAAGCACAGCTTCAGTTTTATGGTGCGCAACCTCCAGACCGACTGAATGCATCCACTTTCTCACGGTGTGATATGCCTCTTCGAAGGTGCAGTTAACCTCTTCAAGGGTCTTGGCCGTAATGACTATCCCAGCGTCGTCGGCAAACGCCACCAGCTCTGCTGCCTGTGGTAGCTGCGTCTTTAGCAACGCGTCATACATCAGGTTCCACAGCAGCGGCCCTAGAACCGAGCCTTGGGGAACTCCTCCCGAGACTTCATAATACACGGGATCATTTTCTGTATCGTACATCAAGCGCCTCCCGCAGAAATAGCTCTTGATCATCGCTCTCAGGTAAGCTGGCGTTCCCAGTTGATCTAATGCCTTGCATATGTATACTATCCCATCTGGCTGAGTTGAATGCGTTTTTAACATCCAACGCAGCCAGCAAGCAGTATTTCTTGGCTCCTCGAGTCCAGTGCGCTCCGGAGATCGCATCCTTCGCGGTGGCTACTACGCGGTCAATGGCTTCGATGGTTGACATGCCCTTCCGGAAACCGTATTGGTTTTCCGCGAGGCCATGTCCGACAGAGGCATCGATTCGATTGGTAATAATCCTCTCGAGAATTTTCCCGGCTGTATCCAGCATGCACAAAGGTCGATACGTCGAGGCTTCCTCCGGCGGTTTGTTGCCTTTAGGGAGCGTGTCGCTGTCGCTTCCACTGTACCGGAAATGTTCCCTGTGAGAGGCACGAGTTATACATCTCCAGGAACAGTTCCGGCGCAGCTTCTATGGCTGATTTTAACGCTATGTTGGGGATGTTATCCAAGCCCGGCGCCTTCGTATTTCCCACTCTCCTGGTGGCCCGGAGTAATTCCTCTTGAGTAATGGGAGGGACTACCTCACTCTCGTCCCGCGGCACTGGGTAGTCGTACTCTGGTTGCTTGGGAAACAACACCGCGACGATTTTTCCTAGTTGCGTTGGGCAAGTGGGCTGCTGCCGGGACTGCGTCTTGATCGTTGACATAACAACCCTATATGGTCTCCCAAATGGGTCGTTGTTAACTTCCGCCACAAGCCTGATCCATCCCGTTCTCTTGCTATGCTTGATAGCTTTAGCGAGTTTGGACCGTGCCTCCTTGAAGGCTATTTCCAGTTGCGGAAAGGTTGGCCTTTTTCGGGCTCTTTGGGCGAGTCTCCTGGCGTGCTTACATTGGGCACGGAGCTCAGCAATCGTGTCGCTCCACCAGTATGCCGAAGCGTGCTGGTTTCCATTGCCGCGTCGCGGCATGGCAGCGTCACATGCCCTCACGACAGCATCCATGACCTGCTTGGTCTTTTCCTCTGCTGTCTCTGCGGTGATTTTGGCATCCTCCATGCAGGCACATAGGGAGCCACTGTCGAGGGCGTTCGCCTTCCAGCGGATGGTTTTGGCCTGCTTTGATACGCGGTTTGCACACATCGATGGCGGCTGTATGAGCCATGTGATGGCACAGTGGTCGCTATGTGTGCAGATCTCCGTTACCTGCCAGCAGTTGCTCTTTGAGAGCCCTGGGCTGACAAATGTCAGGTCGATGATTGACCTGCTCTCGCCCCTGGTGTACGTTGGGACTTTACCGTCGTTGAGAAGCGTGTGGTTGAGCACCGAGAAAGCCTCAACAAGAGCTCGCCCTCGGTCTGTCGTCTGTTTGCTGCCCTATTCCACGGTCCAGGCGTTGAAGTCCCCGGCGATGGCGACTGGGTGTCGGTTGCTGGCATCGTTGACCAATCGGTCCAAGGCCTCCTCATACTCCTGCTGCGTCAGTCGAGGTGGCATATAACATCTGTATATATGCACACCGTTAACTTTCGCGCGCACGAAATATTCTGCACTCGTTTTCATGATCTCCTGGATAGGGCGGCTACCGCAAGCCTAGATAGCAGCTGAGCCTGTTGTATCCGCCCTCCAGGAAGGGCCTGACCTATTTCGGTATTGTTCCGAAATTATTGCCACATCAATGTCCTCCTCCCGCACCGTCTGCATGAGCAGGTCTTGTGCTACCTCGCAGTGGTTGAGATTTATTTGCAAAAATCTCATTTCCTCTTCCTTTGTTTGTGTTTCTCGAGGGTCAATAAATAGACCGAGCACCGGCTGCTTCCAGTTCCGTGATCTACCTTCTCAGCACCTTTCTCCTTGCAGAGCATGCAGGTAGGCACCTTTTCCCACGTCTTAGCGACGTGACCCTCATCTTCACAGCGCAAACACTGCTTTGAGCGGTCTGCACCTTTACAGCTCTGCTCTCGGTGGCCGAAGTCGTGGCATCTGAAGCACCTTAGGGGCAGGTGGCTGTTGTCTCGCGTGCGCGCGTGCGTGTGTGTGTGCGTATGCGTGTGTGTGTGTGTGTGTGTGTGTGCGTGAGCGTGTGTGTGCGTGCGTGCGTGCGTGTTTGCGTGCGCGTGTATGTGTGTGTGTGTGTGTGAGAGAGACAGGAGTGGCATTAGAGACACAGGAATTTAAAATCGCCGCGGAAGAAGGGTAATGCTGACAATAGCTGAGGTGGTGAGTACATAATTTTATTCATTTTTCCAAGTATGTGTATAATTTTGCTCCATCCTGCTTTTATCTCTACTCTTCCTTGTTCAACAGAATACCCACACCACCTCACTTTACCATCTCCACGTTACCGACACTGGTTAAGCAGAGTGGGTAGCGCGGCGGTGGACAAGTGGGGTGGTGGGGGTGGCTGCGTGGTGGGGGAAGGAGTGGGACGGAGCAAAGGTGTACACATACTACTGTGGTCTATATGAAGAAGAAGCATTGAATGGCTTCCTTCTTTTAAGGACAAACTCCAGCCGCTGATTCTTCTATTGTTCTGGGAGGACACGTTTTTTGAGACGGGACTCGTAAAGATCAACGAATATATTCGGTCGAGACTCTATTACGTGATTCAAGATAATATTTGGTGTGCCCTCTAAACCAGGAGCTACCTTGTTTCCTGTTTCCCTGCATAAAATGTGGAAAAAAGGAAAGTATTCCAACTTTCCTGCAGGCGGCTTTCAGTTCATCTATTGATATCGAAGATATGGATTCCGTTTTCGTAGGTGCTATAACTATTAGAGCACTGCTGTCTTATTGTGGAAAGAGAGTGGTCACTATTCTATGAAGTAGGTCGGGACAAGTGGGAGTCGACATATGACGAGGTTTTAGTTTAGTCATGACCGCTTAATACCGCTGGCTCCGAATCGGAGGCGAGAGAAATACCCAAAACGGGTATCAAATACCCGTCAGGGAGAGATTCATTCAGTTTTTGTCAACACGGAGTAGCGTGCGTTGCTCTTCGAATCTCTGACGTAAAGTTAGCGTCCAGCACACCGGGCCTTAATTACCCAAGTGGGAACATCGCGCTGGGCATGTGTCCCCAAGATACTGAGTATAGAATCCTCGTTTGGAGGCTCCGCATAGTAGATTCAGCTCAAGAGTCGTAATAATAATTTTACCTTTTATTCTCCTATAATATCGACAATCAGTGTATGCCGACAGTCGATATTTGACTGTAAGCACTATAATACCTCTGAATACATTGTAATCTCTACACTCATCGTGTATATGAAGTAAGAGTATTCCGATACTCTGTCTTGTTATATACATTTGTAAACAGTGTAATCTTCATACTCAGTATATTAACGAATCAAGAGTATGGAGATACTTAACGCTGTTACACTCTAAACCAATCTTGCATAAACTATGGTTGCATAAAACAGTGTTATTGCACTAATTTAATTCCTCTTTCCTTTTTCTGGAGTAGGACGAATCTGTATAGGACGTTGGCAAAAGAATCCCAAAACAAATAAAAAATAAGCATCCGTGCCCTCTGCACGTGAAAATGGATGACGAAACCGGCAAAGAAAGCTGTAGAAAAAGCTGTATGACTTTATGTTTACATTAAAGGCGATCGATACTTACGGCAGACGCATAAGACATTTATACCTCCTTTACGAGACTATAGGGTCAATGTCCTACGATCTCGAGATTAAGCACGGTGACAGTGTTCGTAGAGTAAACAAAACGATTAATATGAACAAGCCAAATCGGTTATGCAGCTGAAAGAAATGTTAAGAATAAGGAATTTATTGTTACTAGAACCTAGGACGGATTTAATCAATAGATTTATGGAAGCATAAAGAGAAAGAAATTTGATGAGTAAGAACGATATCATCAACATACCAGGTAACGTACAGGAAGAAGCTAGAGCACGAGTAGTAAAACACGAAAGGAATCAGCTGCTGATGCAAGAGCTAGAGGTGATGCGTCGAGAACGGGATACGGCTCAGATAGAACGAACTGTTGCTCGGCGAGAGGGTGCATGACATTCGGATCAGAATTGGAACGCAAATCCCCAACATTTACGTGCGGATGCCAAAGACATTGGCGCCTTATTAGGTGAGTTCGACGGCTCAAACCGATACTTCGAAAATTAAAAAAAAACAAGTCTGAGCAGTTAAGAGGATTTTCGAAGTCGAAGACGCGATACTTTTAATAACCATTCTCTGCTAATTAAAAGGGAAAGCGGAAAGATGATTTTATTCAAGGTGGGACCATACAGAGATGGATCTCGACCAATTATTAACTGCGATGAAGGATAGATTTGATCAACGGCCAAGCAAGGTTGATCGTTTCAAAAAGTTCGAGGCAGGGGCGTAGCAAGTAAAGGAATCGTTCAATAATTACTACCACGAAGAACTAATTTTGGCCAATTTAATATCAATCGAAGACTATATGATAAATGGTATAGCGGATTCAGCAATACAAAATCAGGACCACGGGCTAGATTTTAGCGACGTAAAAGCTCTGCCCAAAGCTCTCCGCAAAACTTCTCTTACGTCAGAAACTAAGAATCGTCGGAGGAGAGACCGATTATACGCGAAGATGCTCAGTGCAGACAAGGCGGGCGAGAGTATTTTAGCTTAGTCGGCAGTTAAGTCTACGAAAGCATCAGAACGGGGCGAGCCGACGAGAGGACAAGTCGATGTTACCATTGCAACAAGGCGGGTCAATTCTCGAGAGGTCGTACCGAGCTAAGAAGAGAACGTGGATCCTGTAACTACTGCTGAGAAATGGGAGGTCTCGCAAAGAACTTTCCGGATAAAGAGGCGAAAGAGAAGATGCAAGTTAGCAAAGTTTACAAAGATCCAGTCGAAGAGAAGTGCGTCGAACATAAGAAGCTCGTGACCTTCCAAATAAAAAACTCTAGCTGCCAGCGACTGTTCCGTTCAGATACCCTACTAGATACAGGTAGCCCGAGAAGCTTCGTTAAGGAATGATTTGTCGAGAAGCATGGAATTGTCCCGCTCGACGAATTCGATCACGAACAGCGATCACTGCGGATCTAAAAAGGTACAGTAAGATTTCTCAGGAAAAGTTTACGTTAAAGCTTCAATAGGTGATAAGGGTAAATGTTAGGATTTACCAGGTGTATAAGTATGAAATGCGGATTTCGGACAACAGATATCAGACGCGCACGAGTGATAAATTGGAATAGTGTGTGCATTGTGTTGTGTTGTTGTCTTCAGTGTGTCGAAATTTATACCGACCAAAGAGCATTCGCGGACAGCATTAATTTTTTGTTTTCATTTGAAGAAAACTGCTGCTGAATCATACCGATGGCTTCAAGAAGCTTATGGTGAATATGCTCCATCGCAAAATACATGTGAACGATGGTTTCGGCGTTTCAAAGTGGTGACTTCGATGTTGCAGACAAGGAACGTGGAAAGCGGCCAAAAAAATACGAAGATGTGGAATTGCAACCATTGTTAGACGAAGATGATTCGCCAACAAGCTGTTTCTAATCGGCTATGAGAGATGGGAAAGATTCAGAAGACCGGTAGATGGGTATCACACGAGTTGAACGACAGGCAAATGGAAAAGCGCAAAAACGCATGTGACATTTTGCTCGCTCGGTATAAAGGAAGTCTTTTTTGCATCGTATAGTTACGGGGGTTGAAGAGTGGATTTATTTGGAGAATCCCAAGCGTAAAAAATCATGGGCAGACCCAGGCGCACTATACATATCGACGGCAAGACCAAATCGCTTTGGCAGAAATACGATGTTCTGTGTTTGGTTGGACCAGAGGGGCACAGTCTATTATGAGCTGTTAAAACCTGGGGAAACCGTTAATACTAAAAGTTACCAATAGCAATTGACTAATTTGAATCGTTTGCTGCTGAAAAAAGGCCAGAATACCGAAAGAGGCAACACAAAGTTATTTTCCTTCATGACAATGCTCCATCACATACGGCAAAACCCGTTCGCGACACGTTGGAAGCATTCGGCTAGGAAGTGCTACCCCATGCGGCTTACTCACAAGACTTGGCTCCTTCCGATTTCCACTTGTTTGCATCGATGGGTCACGCACTTGCTGAGCACAGCTGTGGTTCGTATGAAGGTGTGAAAAAATGGCTCGATGAATGGTTTGCAGCAAAAGGGGAAAATTTTTACTGGCGTGGTATTCACAGATTGTCTGAAAGATGGGAACAATGTATAACAAGCGATGGAGCATACTTTGAATGAAGCACTTTCTATCATTCCTCCGAATTTAACATGTTTTTTTAGAAAAAAATCCCGCATTTCATACTTGTACACCTGGTACGTGGTAACCGCAAACATGACTTTGATATCAGCGTTATTTGGTCGAGATACATTGGGCAAGATCGGTATTCAACTGACGCAAACGACTGACGCCGATGAGTAGCGATAAATTATGAACATTGATATTTTATCGATGACTAGTACGACGACCGATGAGCTGCAGATCATTTTAGTATACCTTACGAGTCGAGATGCGAGTTGAAAATAATTTTTGCAGATTTCTACATAAGTTATCCAAGGTGACCAGAGCCTAAGAGAGCTAAAATTACGGTTAGAGAACCCCCAGCTATTTTAATGCACTTCGCGCAAGCTGGCTTACGATGAGACACATAAATTACACGTATTTATTGACGTGCTATTAAAAAAGATATACATACGACACATCGAATCCGAACCCGCGTCACCGATTGTCTTAACGAAAAAAAACGAGAAGTTGTGTATGTGCGTGGACTATTGGGTGCAATTGAGTAAATCCACTGCGAGATATAACTACCCGATGCGTCTCATCGAGGACCAATTAGTGATCTTACGAAATAAAGTCTATTTCATGATTCTGGATTTAAAAGCCGGATTGCTTAGGATTCGTTAGGGTTACGGAAGACTCGGTTCGATACACGTCGTTTATATCTATACTGAGCTAATACGAGTGGTTGAGAATGTTTTCTAGATAAATCTTATTTTTACAAAATTCACGAGACCCGGCATCATGACGATTTACATGGACGATATATTGATGGCCACCTAAACAGTAGGTTATCATCTTAAGGTAATAGAGAAAGTACTCAGGACTCTGTAGGTTAACCTATTGAAGTTACGATTCGATAAGTGTTATTGCCTGCAAGCCGAAGTCGAGTATCTTGGTTATGTAATCTCGGAGAACGGAATACAACCTACCCGAAAGGATTAAAGGCTGTAGAGAATTTCCCAATCCCCTGGACTGTTAGAGAGGTGCGAAGTTTCCTCTGACTGTGCTCCTATTTGAGAAAATGTATTAAGCACTTTTAGTCGAATGCGAAGCCTTTGTACGACCTAACAAAAGCGAGCATTACATTTAAATTCGATCAGAAGGAATATAAAGTTTTCGAAAGATTAAAAGCGAGACTTACATTAGCAATCTACGACCCCAACGACCTTACTTAACTTCAATGCGATGCAAGCTCCGCGGGTTATGAAACAGCCGTTATGCAAAAGATGGCCGACCGTAAGATGTATCTGATTTTCCATTATTCGAAGCGAACAACAGACCGTGAGTCTAAGCTACACAGTTTCGAAACATAAGTACGAGCGATAATTTACCCGTTAGAACGATTCCGAATGTATCTTCAAGGAATAAGATTTAAGATTATGACTGATTGTAACACCGTCACCATGACTCTAAAGAAAAAGGACGTCAATCATCGAATCGAGAGATGGGCCATAGCGTTACTGAATTATGAGTATAAGTTCGAATATCGAGCGGGCAAGCATATGCGTCACGTGGATGCTCTCAGCCAAACCATTGGCACTAGTAGTATGTGTACACCTTTGCTCCATCCCACTCCTGCCCCCACGGCTTCCCCACCATACGGCTTCCCTCATCACCCCATTTTTCCACCGCCGCGCTACCCACTCTGCTTAACCAGTGTCGGTAACGTAGAGATGGTAAAGTGAGGTGGTGTGGGTACCCTGGCGAACAAGAAAGAGTGGAGATAAGAGCAGGATGGAGCAAAGGTGTACACATACTTGGAAAAATGATTTAAATTATGTACTCACCACCACAGCTGTTGTCGGCATCTACCCTCCTTCCCAAGCGATTTTAAACTCCTGTCTCTTGAATGTACACATACACATACACACACACACGTGCGCGCGCGCGCAGCACCGTGTCCTTAATTTATTGATACGTCCTGGTCAAGGCCCTCATCCACAGCACTGATATCGTGGCCGATATCTATCTCATCACCGAGGGTATCTATAATGCCCGCTGCCACATCCGCGCTTTCACCGTTTGTTAATCGAACTCGCGGAACACTATCGCCGGCAAGAGGTCGCATCATGACAGCGATCAAGGCATCGCCACCGCACGCTTCTTCGATGAGATGCTCAATACCTGCAACATCCACGCGTTCGAGTCCGTATATTGAACACTCCATGACAAGAGCCCGCAACATACTTGCTAGAGGCTCCGGATGAAATAGGTGAGACCAGTCGATGTAAATGGTCTCGCCGAAATCGACTAACAACACCTCGCAGTCCTATCAAAATCCGGGTAAATCACTTCGTCGCGGACAACTCTATTGAAACGCGGCACAATGTAGAGTTCGCCAGGTCCAGCGAGTCTTCCTCCACGCTCCACTAAATACACGCTACGTAGGAGCTCTTCCAGCTCGTCGTACGCGTCGCACATTTCCTGTGTACACAGGAACACACTCATTACACTCTCGACTAAAATTACTCAGCACCGAACGCGTCGCCTCAAATGTCCTTGTCCTATCGCAGATACATATTGCTTTTTATTGTTTGCGTGTAGGATGCCAAAGACAGACTAAATGCTCGATATGCTGCTAGAGAATATCACGGGAATAAATATAACAACCTCCTATGAATCAAAACTAGGTATCCACCACTTTAATGCAACGAAAGCGGTTTTCGAGCATGTATAGCCGTGCGCTGTGCTCCTCGTCAAATGCTTGCTCTGCAGTAAAAGACATAGAAAATGATCCCTCACACACAGAGAGAGAGAGAGAGAGAGAGAGAGAGAGAGAGAGAGAGAGAGAGAGACTTCAATTATAATTCTTTAATTATGACGCTATAAAAATAAGAGGCACAGTAAGATCAGATCTTTTTAAAAAATTACTCAATATTTTATGGAAAGCACTTTACACATTAACCGCCGTATGCAACAGCCCTGCGAATACGGTAACCCGCGCTTGGAGATTCCTCCACCATTAATTTTATTTTTATCGCTATAAGGAATTAATTTGTATTATCACTCGTAATATTGCTTTTAAATTATTTTCGCTGTGGGTGTTGTCATCACAGTGTACTTCTGAAAAAAGAATGAAACAAGTATTTAATTGAACGCACTGGTCAATAAAAACAACGTGTACAGAATATTCGATACTCTCTTACCTGATATGCATCTCATTATTCAAAGTTGGCAGCGTTGATGATCTGCTACCACCGACGTCAACTGCGGATGAGGATGGCGGGAAACACTTTTCTTTTCCGAAGTTAGATCTATCTGTACAGTGTATGTATCCTCCTCTCGCTCTCCTAAACACGAATAACAAACCCTCGGTGTCGGATTATATGCAGGGGCTGCTCGCTCTGCAAGACATTATTTTTTATAATTGAAAAGAAATATTATATGTTTTTAAATTATTTTTTATTTTTTACTTACCAAGCTCTACCGCTTCGCTACTAATCGACATCGGCACGTATTCCATAATCTGCTGCGTTAATGAAACAAACACGAGAGCTCCGTCTTCTTTCTGTCGCAGACCTTTGTTGATGCTTCGGTTTGAGGACTGCGATAACTCACATTTTCTCTCTCTCTCTCTGTCTATATATATGATTGTCCTTAGCGTATACTTTATAATATTTCGAGCGAAATGTATACTATATACAATTATTTACAACTGTTGTTTTATCACAAATAGCTGCACATACGGAGAATTATTGCGTTCGCAACGCAACACCCGATGCATGATCAGCGATATGGCCACGATACAGCACAATTATTTCGGACAAAATAATTTTCATAAGCTCCGTATCCTCCGGCGCTAGCAAGGTCTTGATGTGCTCGAGCGCTTCTTGGAAAAATTTCTTGGAACCGATGATCTCATACGCTGCTGCACGAGGCGTTTCACTGACAACTATCTTTTCACGGGCATATGATACCATCTCGTTCATACACCTCTGAATCGTTTCACTTTTGCTCACTAGAGCCTGCAATGAATATCAATTCTTCTACTTATTTCGACAAGCATATCAAATATCGGCCGCTGCAGAACAATGTTTGGAGAGTATTTTCGGAAGCGTTTCCGTTTCGATTCTCTAGATTCCTCTTGATTCTCGTATTCCTCATTAGTTCTACCGCTTATTTTACCAAATGAGACAGATCTGTGCTGGTAACAAGAGGTTAACAGTGTGTAATGCGCTGTGTGCTTTATGCGGGTATTACACATTTTCTCGGCATCAGCCCCATGAGCGTCGAAATATCGTTGTACGCGAGAAAAATCACGTTTAAACACTTGTCCGCACTGACAAGGAAAGGTACTTTGGTGTCCCCCTTCGATTTTAATGCAACTCAAGTATGTTGTAGAGCATCGAAAACTAAAAGACACGTATTTTTTTTTATCGGCGGAAAAACATTTTTAAGGGGTGAAATCGCCCTTCAAAAATAGGGGTGGTTATGCAGTTTCACCCCTAAAAATGAATTTTTTTCTTCAACTCCACGTGGAATTTTTTATTGTCTTCAATGAGGAGTATTTTGGTTTTTGTTTTATTAAAATCGGTTAACGCCTTCTGGGTGAAACTGCAAAATCACCCCTTGACATGCTATTTTTGAAGGGCGATTTAACCCCTTAAAAATGTTTTTCCGCCGATAAAAAAAAATACGTGTCTTTTAGTTTTCGATGCTCTACAACATACGTGAGCTGCATTAAAATCAGAGGGGGACACCAAAGTACCTTTCCTTGTGAGTGAAATTCCGGTTAAAGTATTCGACAATATTTTGACCACTGGTGTAAGACACGTAGAGTTCAACTCGAGCCCGGCGACGATTATTTTACCAAATGATTTATTAAAACCGTACGTAACGGGGTTCGCTATATATGGCGATATCGTGTGAGACATAGCCCCGTTATTTGTCATTTTTATTGTTTTCGTGTAGACTGCAACTTTTCGAATGAATCATCGGTGGTGATCATACTCCGTTTTATACTGATTTCCCCCACTATCTAGTTGCATCGGCTCTTCTTTTGATACTGCAAATCATACGACTGAAAATTGCTCACCAATATCCTTTGATATTTGTCGCATTCTCCTTAACAGCCTAGTAACAGCAGCAACAAATATATCCCAAAACTCTTGCATACTCTCGCACACGTACCAGGTCCATAAATATAAAACCGGAATTTGCCCATAGATAGCCCTAGCTGTCAATGTAGTTACCGTCAAACCGCGTCATTGGCGCCATTTCCTTGTTAACATCTTTGACAAAGATTTTAAACTCACAACAATACGAATTTTTTACAACAGCATAGTTTGTAATAGCGTTGAACATGTCGAATTTTGTGCCTGGAAACTACGATTTGCGGACAGCATTGATTTTCTGTTACCAATTGAAGAAAACTGCTGCAGAATCACATCGAATGCTTGTCGAAGCTTACGGTGAGCATGCTCTTGGTAAATCACAGTGCTTTGAGTGGTTTAAAAAATTCAAAAGTGGCGATTTTGACGTGAGAAAGGAAGAACGTGGAAGACCACCGAAAAAGTTTGAAGACAGCGAATTGCAAGCATTGTTGGATAAGGATGACGCTCAAACGCAACAACAACTCGAGGATCAATTAAATGTGACACAAGAAGCCGTCTCCATACGTTTGAAAGCCATGGGAAAGATCCAGAAGATGGGAAAATGGGTTCCACATGAACTGAATGAGAGACAGCAGGAAAACCGAAAAACCACTTGCGAAATGCTGCTCGCCAGGTACAAAAGAAAGTCATTTCTCCATCGAATTGTGACTGGCGATGAAAAGTGGATATATTTTAAGAATCCTAAGCGTAAAAGATAATGGGTAACTCCAGGCGGAACCATCGACATCGACTGCAAGGCCAAATCGCTATGGACGGAAGACAATGCTCTGTGTTTGGTGGGATCAGAAGGGTGTGATATATTATGAGCTGCTAACACCTGGCGAAACCATTAATACTAAACACTACCGACAACAAATGATCGATTTGAAACAAGCTTTGCGTGAAAAACGACCAGAATATCAAAAAAGGCAACACAAAGTGATTTTGCTTAATGATAATGCACCATCACACACAGCAAAACTGGTCAAGGAAACGATTGAGGCGTTTAGTTGGGAAATACTTTCGCATGCGGCTTACTCACCAGACTTGGCTCCGTCTGATTACTACTTATTTGCATCGATGGGACACGCACTTGCTGAGCAGTGCTTTACTTCTTACGAAAATGTGCGAAAATGGCTCGATGACTGGTTTGCCTCAAAAGAGCAACAGTTTTTTTGGCGTGACATCCACAAAATGTTAGACAGGTGGAAAAAATGTATAGCTAGCGATAGGCAATACTTCGAATAAAATATTTTTTATCATTTTCATACAATAAACGTGTATTTTCTATACAAAAATTTCGGTTTTATATTTATACACCAGGTATCTACATACGCACACCTTGACATACAGATAAGATGTGCCATGGAAACTAAATAATATTCGTCGACGAAATTTGATGATTTTCCTGATGGCCGATTGTCTTGAAATTAGATGAAAACAATATAACATTCATCAGCGAAACTCGATAACTTAGTACATGACGGGGCTTACATTTACATCACCATCGCTAAATATTTCCCTAGGTCATGCTTTTGTAAAATGATCGTGTGCGGCCATTTTCTGGGTCAGTCGTATTCATTACATCGCTGCAGTATATGCAGAGAGACAAAGAGAGAAAGAGCGTATTAAAGGAATATATATAAAGGCGCGCTGCTTTAAAAAATCCCTAGTTAATTGTCTGATTTACTGTGGTTACTACTGCTCTAACAGCACAAACATGGTCAGAGTGATTGAGCGCTCATTGATAAGAAACTTGATTGAGTTTATATTGAAGCGTACACCGTCGCTGAGTTCGCGGCGGGGGAGAAGAAATTTACAGATCACCCTATGGGAACTTCCGACACAGGCGGTTGTTCGTAAAATTCGCGGTATGCTGTGCGAGTGTCATCAGCGTGATTTAATTGACGCGAATAATATTGGATTGTTTGATAATCAAATAATTATTGATTCGGTGGTGCGTGTTATTCGTCGACGCGGTTGGCTGAATGAGACTGTTTTTAAATTACTTTAATTTTATTTCCTTTATTTTACAAGATTTTTTATAGTTCGACGATATGAAGAAGAAGAAATGGGATCCGACACCTATCATTTCGATGAGGAGGGTAGAACCGATTCAGATGATCATAGCAGGGACAACAATGGTGACAGCATCGCAGGGAATCGTTGGATATATTTTACCCAGCCGTTGTGCGGGTGTAAACCAACAAAAGATATTATCATGGTCGGTCCTGCGAGAGAACCAGATGGAGCCGTTGCAGGTCCATCGCGACAATACAGCTCAAGCGATGATACCAATAGCAATACAGACAACGAGGAAGAAGAAGAAGAAGAAGTAGAAGTAGAAGAAGAAAAAGAAGAAGAATAAGAACAGGAGGAGGAGGAGGAGGAAGATCCGGTAGATTCAGGTAAGTTTTTGATGAGACAATTACGCTGACAAAAATAAGAAAATTACGGGGATAATAATAGTAAAATGAAAAAACAGGGTACGAGTCAGACACAAATATTTTTCGCTTTGCACGATTCACTGTGCCGAGACCGCCGACAATCAAGTTGGTTTACGAAATGCGACGGCGGTTCCCGAGTGCAGTCGACGGATTCGGGGACTAGAAGCAAATATTAATTCGTAATTCTTACGTTACACAATTGATATACATATTATATAGCTAACGACAAACAAAAAATTAAATTTAATAAAATAAAAATTCTAATAAATGGTTTAATTATGCTTGCAGGTGGACAAACTGGCGATGAACGGGCTGCTATACGAGGAGGAGATATTGTGCCTCCTGGTGAACGCTTCGGTATCGACAATAAGCAGAGCCGATATTTTCCACGCTGTAGGATGCAGAGTCGAGAGACAGATTTTTATTTTCGTCAGCCACCGGACGGTATTGATCATGTGACTTGGTTCGCGGGCGGTGTACGAGATGTTCTCATACGTCTTACAGAATCGTGCGAAGGATGAGTATGTGCGTATGACTCTGAGCGTGCCGACTTTCCTGCAAGAACCTGTATGGTTATCATTTCAACCAGCTCGTGATATCGTTCCTGACGATATATGGCGACTAATTAATAGTGTAGCTCAGAGCGCGCGCGAATTTCGAATAGACGCTGGTACATGTAGAATGACGACATGTATAGTATGAGGCGTCGAAGGCGCCGCACAGTGGGGCCGATTCCCGAAAAGCTGGTCAAAAGTCGAAAACGTAGTTCATTCTGTTTGAGATATAGTATATAAGGGTTTTTGGGGTCGCTGATTACGAATCTGAAGTCAAAATTGTAAAAAACAAAATGGCGGGTTTAAAATGGCGATAATAATCCGCAAATACTCAGTTATAATACGGAATGTTTATCGAATTTGTATGAAACTTGGTTTCTGTAAGTTTTCGAGGTCGCTGAATACGAATCCGGTGTGAAAAAAACAAAATTAAAAATGGCGGATCCAATATGGCGGACGCAATTTTCGTAATCTGCCGGATTCGCTAGAAACTTGTTATTTGGGGGTTTTTGAGATCGCTGAATACGAATCCGGTGTGAAAAAAACAAAATTTAAAATGGCGGATCCAATATAGCGGACGCAATTTTTGTAATCGGCCGGATTCGCTTGAAACTTGTTATTTGAAGGTTTTCGAGGTCGCTGAATATGAATGCGGTGTGAAACAAACAAAATTCAAAATGGTGGATCCAATATGGCGAGCGCAATTTTTGAAATCAACTGGATTTGCTTGAAACTTGTTACTCGGGAGTTTTTGAGGTCGCTGAACATGAATCCGATGTGAAAAAGACAAAATTCAAAATGGCAGATCCAAAATAGCGATTATAAAAATTTATTAACTTTTTATAAATCTGTAAGTAAATTATATATTCGATAAAAAGTAATAAAACACCTACTTTTACATCTATAATTGTATTGATTAAAATCACATTTGAAAGACTTATTTTATACTATTTACAAGTTACATTTCCTTTTTTTATTGAAGTGAATGTACTTCAGTTACATGCATGTAATTTTTTCTTTGAAGCACATATTTCTTAAAATCATTTTCTGAAACAAAATAGATTTTGTGAAATAAAATTAACATGTTCAAACAGTTAATTTATAATTATTTTAGTTTAAGTAAAAATTTTTTAAGATTACTGTATAATAATTTGATTTAGAGTTTTGAAATAAATGTATTTCGACTACAGAGTAATGATTTTCTTGTTTAAAAAAAATATTTTGTACATATTTCAGATAAGTAATTACATTTTTAATCATTTATAAAACTATTGCAAAATGTATAATTCAAATATATAAAAAAGTGTAATAAGGAACACGAAAATTTCGTCCGCCATATTGGATCCGCCATTTTGAATTATATTTTTTTGACACCGGATTCGTATTCAGCGACCCCAAAAACCCCCGAGTAACAAGTTTCACAAAATTATATTCATTTGAAAAAAACGTGCAACTAGTGGTAAATGTGAATTTGTAATTTTTTATATTCAAGTGTGCACTAAAAACAAAGTTGCAGCTAGCTGTAGCTGATTCTTACTAATTTTGTTACATAACAGTTCAAATTTTTATTAAAAACTTGTTTCGTTGTGGAACACTGCGGAACTTTTAACTTTTTCCCTGTTTTTCTAAAATGAATGTTGTTACGTCAAAATCGCGGCCTAGCTTACGAACCCACGAATTTAACATAGATTTCACGTTTCGGTGTATCTTTTCCGTACTCTGGTCAAGGAGAATAAATTCTCCCTTTACCACACCCGACGAGAAAATACCGAAGACGCAAGCCCGTTTTTGAGTCTAACCTCGCGGAAAATTACTCGGGATAGGGCTGGAGTGCGTTTTGTTCTTGGTTAGGGATAATCACTTCACGAATAATGGGGAGGGACTTGAATGACAATTTCACGCGGAGCAAGGTTTCACTATAATTGGTAATTGAAAATTATACTTACGGTTGTTTGTTGCTGTGGTTCTTACTGTTGAACGTTAGATGGATGTAGATTAATGTAGTCAGACAGACTAAAAATCGAACGTAGACGTTGGTGCGTATTAATAATTATTTATTGAAATAAAACTACATGAGTAGTTTAATGTTGCACGTTCAATATTCCCGATTTTACAAGGGTTAATAATTATAAGTACTGTACTCTTACTCTGTACTACTTGAAACTATACTTTGTGAAAATTAAGCCGTGGTGAAAAATTATCGTGCTGGACTGCTTTATTTCCCGGCAAACAGTACTACTTGTTGCCTTGGAAAAATTCTAATTCACTGCTGGCGACTTATTGACTGCCAGGCTAGTGATTAGTCCTCTACTTGACCCCCCGTGAAACTGTGTCGCCGGCCGATTTTCGCGGCCTTTTATAGGGCTCCTGAGCGTCGAAAATTCTTGTCGTCAAGCGCGTAAAAGAAGAGAAGGGATAAAACCCTATCCTGATTATAAGAATTTCCCCGTGGTCCATCTCGACCATACACGTATTCATTCCCCTTACTCCGCAGAGTAGCTTCTCGACATGCAGAGCCATAGATCTATGCAAGTGCATCGGTATGGCGCGCTCTGATTTGTCCGCGGGATGTGCTACACAGAGGACCACGCGATTAGGTGAGAGAATGCGTTCGAAGCGTTTTTCCCCTGAAAATGAGGCGATTTTTACCACCCCGCTTCTTGGCCTACTTTCAATAGAATTTCCTAGTTTAGGTAATATCCTTATGCTCGCTTCTCTGTAGATGTGTCTATGGTAATGGCTTAGTTTTCCAGCGTTTTTACGGAACTTAAATAAATCCTTCACATGAAACCACTAATAATAATTTTGTTACAGCTTCTGTAGTTAATTTTGACGTATGCAACCTGATTTCTGCGTTAATCTCTTATTAGTATAAATGGTTTCGTTGGGTTATGGCTTATTCCATACATCATTGGTTATTCGTTAAATTAGTGATTACTCTAGTTATAGCTAATGAATTTTCTTAAATAATTTGTTAGTTAGACGTTAGATTTCTTATAGTTAATAAGTTTTCTTAAATAATTTGCTAGTTAGACGATTATTCTCGTGCTATAGGAACGAGAGCGAGAGAGAGAGATAGAGATTTTACTTGAGAACGACTCGTCTAACTTGGTTACTCGTACATTTTGTTCGTACGCAAGTCGGCTAGATCGCCGTTCAGCCCTAGCGATAAGGCGTTCGTCGTGGCGCAGAGAGTCGCCCCAGCCTCGCTTTCCTGCAGAGGAAGCTCTATTGAAACGCGTTACCGTTTTCTCTCTTTCTCGATTCGTTTTACTTTTAGTATTTACCTGTAAAACAATCTTAACATTTCATTTTATCCTATATATATATGTATAACATATTCCATATATATAATTTACTAGTAAAACAAGTAATTTTATACATGAAAACGAGAGAGAGCGAGAGAGTTCTTCTCTTGAGAATGACTCGCCTAGCTTGGTTACTCGTACATTTCGTTCGTACGCAAGTCAGCTAGATCGCTGTTCAGACCTCGCGCAAGGCGTTTTCGTTGCGCGGAGTGTCGGCCAGCCTCGCTTTCCTGCAGCAGAAGCTTCATTGCAACTCAATTTTAGTCTCATCTCTTTCTCGTTTTTCTGTCTATTTTTCCCTATTTTACCATAAATTAATCCTAATATTTCCTTTATCCTTTCTATATAGGCATAACGTGTTCTATATATTTATGATGGTGTTTTTACTATAAATTCCAATATTTTACGAGAGACATGTTAATATATAGGCATAACATGTTTTATATATTTATGATGGTATTTTTACTACAAATTCCAATATTTTACGAGAGACATATTAATGTAATCCCAAGAGAAAAGGGGAATTAATCCTGATGTACTGATCTTTCTTCTATTACCCGACTATACTTGGTAAGCTCATTAATTCGATGTGGGTTGTACTCGTTTTCGAGTGACAGCTATGGGTAGCTTCCATATGGAAGCATAATTGTTCTTTTTGCTGCTGATATTTTGTCTACAGTATTCGCGTGAACATTTTAATAGTCATAACTCTTTCGTTTAAATCAACAGTTCCTCTGCTTTTGTTAATTGTTTCACTTAGTTAATAATTGTTCGTGATTTCATCATCTTTGTAAAGAGAGAGAGAGAGAGAAGATTTCAGGCAAGAGCGAGAAGAAAGGGTGCGGTCGCTTGGTCACGTGATAGCGTTCCCTCCAACCGCTCCCTTATGACCAACAACGCCCCGACGGCGACTAGCCGAACCCCTGGTCTAGGATTGAGGGTAAGGCCGCGCTGAATCATAGATCCATGAATGGCAGTCGATAACCGGGTCTACGCAGTAGATCCCATGGTTTGAAAGTTTGCCTTTCGACCGGGAGCGCCGAAAAATTCCATCTTTACAAGATTAATTCTTCCCGGGAGACGGTCGGTAGGGCCGCATCTTCACCCTGTTCCGATCTCCGTCGCTAAAATCGCTCTCCTCTCCCCTTAAGAAGTTCGAGAATAAAAGAAAAATGTGAGAGGTTACTTTTACTGTAGCGAAAATAAAACAGAAGAACTTTAATGTAATCGAAATAAAAAAAGATAAATGCGACGTTACGTCAGGACGTAACACCTCCCCCCTTAAAACGATTATTAGGAGAAGCCTAATAATCGAATCCGAGGGTGAAGCTAACAATTTTCCAATTATGCTTGTCGTACTATTCTTTTTCTTTTAACGACTTGTCTCTTGCAGGATCTTGGAATCTGTATGTGGTACTAGCTTTTGGTTCGTACCATGATGAATTCGTTAAACACAAACAAAACGTTACTTTTAATAGAGAGAGGATATTTGATTGGCAACGGTTTGGCCATATTGCTATTCTTGCTTTGGTTAAATATTGTTCTACGTTGAGTGTATGTATATGTGCGATTATATTTCTTCGGATTTATCCGTACTATGCTTAGTAGGAATATTATATGGTCCTAATTTTTAACTTAATTATTTCGTTGCTTCATATTTCCCGATAATAAGTGTTATGTTATTGTACTTATACGTGCGTCCCTTTATTTATGGGCATTTGTATTTCTCTCTTTTCCTTTTCTAATATTTTCTTCACTTGTTTACTTTGTTTATTCGCTTCTTGATTTTACTGTTATATTTTCTTTTCTTTGAAATGTTTAACCCCTTTTCTTTTTTCTTGCAACCGTACAATAAGCTAGGTGAATTCTTTTCTTAAATGTTACTTATGATTAAATAACGGTGAATATTGAACGTGACTTCCTGGTTACAGTGTATGTTTTCTTAATTCTACTTCTTCTTATAATTCGTAATCTTTATCCAAATATTTGCTTCGTTGGAGTATTTGCTCTTTCTCTCTTTTTGTAACTCAAATATTATTTATGTCTAATGACACGGTTAAAATATCCTTTTTCTCCTTTTCTTATACCACACATCGGAGTGGTTAACTTGATTTGAGTAATAGCAGCTGACGTGTGTAAGAATATGTAGGTATGAATTTTCTCATACAGACTTGGTGTTAATTCAATAGCTCGTGGACGTTGGTTTCTGAAGTTCGTGAAATTCTTGGAGTTCTTGAAGTTCTTAGCCCTTTTGAAGTTCTTGACGTTCTAAGCGTTTTGAAGTTCTTGATGTTCTAAGCGTTTTGAAGTTCTTGGCGTTCGTGAAGTTTCTTTAGAGTTGTTGGTGTTCGTGAAGTTCTTAAAATTTTTGTCCATATAATGCTGGACGTTCGTGTGGATTCTCCTATTGTCTCGCCTTCATGATGGTTGGCTCCCTGAGATTTGGTATAAGGATTCAACGATCGTCTAGTATGAAACGAATGCTTCCTTTTACTCTGAGGAGATGTAAATGTTTGGTTGAGGTATCCAGGGCAGTACGGTGGCCCTCGGAATGAGTGCCTTGTAAACTCTTGTGTCTGTGAAACATAATGTGCATTACTAATATGCGATATCATAGTGTGGTTAACGATTATTATTGTTATTGATATCTTTTTTTTTTTGCTTTTTTTTTTTGTTATATATTATTTTGTTTTATTTTTAAGTATATATATTTATATATATATATATTTTTTTCTTTTTCTTTTTATTCTTGTTCTGAAAAAAAATGCAACACCTTTTTTTTTTTTTTTTTTTTTAGTGCGGAAAGGCATAAATAAAATAATTCTGTGTATTATGAATCAACATATATATGTAAGGGTATAGTTATATAGTTTTAGCTCAAAATAGATTTACTTACGTGAGTATTTGGTGTTGGGAGAAGTTTTCCTTGCATTATTCCTTTGCTTATACATTTTTTTTTTTCTCATATTTACCATTTGTGTAACGAAAGTGTTACCAGTGTCCCCTTATGGCGTTTTTGAATAGTCACACGTCTTGTTGATAAGAGAGTGAATATCGTCAGTGGGGGCTTGTGGCTGGTGGCGTAATGTAGAGTCGCTTTCCAACAAGTAATCCACCAAGTTTTGGATCGTAATCTGTTCGGTACTACGGGGGGGCTTTGGGAATAGGAAGGGGAGGTATCGTAACTATGTTTGCCTTGTTTTGAAACCTTTAAGAAAAATTCCTATTCACTTAAACTTGAACATATTGATCATTGCTATTATTATTACTGCTATTACTATTATTACCATTATTATTGTTACTATTATTATTACTACTATGATTATATATATATGTATTATTTCTTTTCATAATTAATATGTTTATTTATCGGATAGAGGGTTATTTGATTAACATGTTATACCGAGGTATTTGGTGGACGACTTGGCACTGTTTTCTGCCAAAATTGTCTCCTAGTATTGAAATATCGTTGATAAAAATAAATAAGGATTGCTATTAGGGCTTATTGTAGTTTTATATTTACTCCCGTATGATATATATATATGGTTTTATTTTTATTTTTATTTTCTGATTTTTCATTCGTATATATCAATTTTATTATGTAAATTCTATGATTACTATTACATGATATCCAAAAAGAAAGTGCCGCATGAATGCGTACCATTTAAACATCGTATATTTTTTTACGCAAAATGTTTCTGGAAAAATTATTTCGAAAATGTTAGTAGGCAATTCTCGATTTTTTTAATCGATTTGAATGTACAATAATGTCTCTGTTTGGGAGTTTAATACGTACGTTACCGTTCGTTAATATAGTCTTTATTTCGTGCGGACCGGTGTAGTGGTCACCGAGTTTTCCGGGTTTTGGTCCTTTAAGCAAAAATACTGGTTCGCCCACTTTAAATGCTACAGGACTAATTTTCTTGTCTTGATATATTTTGGAATTTTCTTTAGCCTTTATCAAATTTTGTCGTCCCAAACCCTGTATTTCGTGGATTTGCGTGACCAGTTGCGTTAGATATTCGTCGTACGTGGCGAGTTTTTCCATCTCGGCAGGGGGCATACTAGAAGGGGTACGAGCTATCTTGTCAAAAACCATTTCGTATGGAGTATGCTTGGTACCTTCGTGTACATTCGTGTTGTAATTGTAAATAGCCATTTCAACCGATTCATCCCAATTATTTTGTTTAGTAGTGAATTGTTTAAGATATTCACCGAGAGCATGATGCGATCTTTCCAATGATCCATTGGATTGAGGGTGAAATGCTGTCATTCTGACTTTACGTATTTTAAACAATTTCGCAATTTGTTTTAAGAAATTACTCAAAAAATTACTACCTTGGTCAGTAAGTACCGCTTTGGGTGAGCCGAAATAACAAATAAATCGTTTGACAAATGCTTCTGCTATCGTTACTGCTTTTGCGTTAGGTAAAGGGATTGCTACTGAATATTTAGTTAATTGATCTTGAATTGTAAGTATGTATTCATTTTCTTGCTTAGTTTTTGGCAGAGGGCCTACTATGTCCATTGCAATTTTATCGAAAGCTATTGCTGGAGTATCTGTTATAATCATAGGTTGTTTAGTTTTTACGTGGACTAATTTCTTTAATTGACATTGTAAACACCGTTGAATATACAATTGGACGTCGGTTTTCAAATTTTTCCAATAATACAAATGACGAATTCGATTATATGTTTTACTGACACCTCTGTGTCCGCCTATGGTTGACGAATGCATTTCTTCGATAATCTCATTTTGTCTTTCCACTGGAGGTTGTCTAACTAACCCGTGACAAATAATGATTTTAACGTCGCTTTGTGCGAATATTAATCGAATTTGAGTCATAATATTTTCCCATGGCACGTTTAACGTAAAACTTGATTTTGCAATGCTAACGGTTTGCAATGATAACTTGTCAATTAAATAACGAGCACTTTTTAAAGCTTCTACTATATTTTCCAAAATTAACGTGGGACCTTCTCCAGAATTATCTGTGATAGGCAAAGCTATATTGAATCTTTGAGCTCGTTTCATAATAGATTGAGCTTTCTTTAATTCTAGATTCTTTAAGTGTGGAAAATTGTCGTTATCTCGAAGTGCAATAGCTCCAGTGTCTATCGGTGCACAGTCGGTGGAAACAAAATAAACTAAATTATCTTTTCGAGTGTGAAATAAATCTCATGACTGTTTGACGTTGGAAGCAATAATCCTACCCTTCGTAGTTTCATGCAGGATCGTGGCGGGCAATGTAAATGAATTCTCGGGTTCTACGTCGGACATGTTGTCGCTTAGGGGTTCTGTTTCGCTACTTTGAAAGAGTTCACGTGCATATTTTCCCTGTACTGTTCTGCTTGAGTTTTTCCGAGGGTTATGGTCCTCGAGTTCGCTTTCGTCGCTGAATTCGTTGTTCTTAAGAGGCACATCGTTGTGGGGTAGGACCGGTAACGGCACATATGTTTGGCTACTCGGTCGATCTGAAGAAGTGTCAGATGGCAGAGGAAAGTTCTCAACACTGTAGGTCACTTGTTTAGTCTTAGTTTCAATGTTTTCATTCTTGCGTGTCTCCCGAGGCATATTAGCTTTCATTTTTACGGTGGGTTTCTTTAGTGGTGCCTTGTTCGCTGCAGGCGTCTGAAAAATTTCGTTTTCGTGACCGGTGGTCGTTGATTTGTATGGAGAGGCTATGTCTTCCAGCTGTTCGAAAGGATCAACCGACTCGCGTACCCAGTCACATTCTTCTACATCGTTAAGATAACCGAAATTTCCAGGGACATCGTTGCTTAGATTTTCTTCCTCTTCGGAATCTTCTCCTAATAGTCGGGCTATATCGGTGTCTGATAAAATGCGTTTATTATTTTTACTGTGACTTTTTGGAGGTTTCGACCGAACCATGTAAATATCGTCTGTGGTAGTCAATGACTCTATGGGGTTTCTTGAGAGCGCGTCGGCGTTAACGTTAGTTTTTCCGGCCTTGTACACTACATCGTATTCGTACTCGGCGAGTTTCAGTCGCCAGCGCAAGATTTTAGGGTTTCCATCTGTAGCCCGTCGGAACCACAACAGCGGTTTATGGTCGGTTACTACAGTGAAGTGGTGCCCATACAGATATGGTCGAAAGTGAAGTATAGAGTATACTATAGCCAATGCTTCCTTTTCGTAGGTATCGTATCGTTCTTCGACTAGACTCAAAGCTCGCGAGGCGTAAGCGCATGGATGATCGTTGTTAATTTCTCCTTGTGAAAGTATACTACCGATAGCATAACCCGATGCATCTGTCGTTAAAATAAAAGGCTTGGAAAAATCAGGATATCGCAAAACTGGAGCCGTACAAAGTTTATTCTTTAAAATTTCGAATGACTGTTGTTGTTCGGGTCCCCAATCAAATATATTTTCTTTGCGTAATAAAGTCGTGAGGGGTTTTGATATCTTGGCGTATCCTTCTATGAACCGCCTATAGTAACCTGTTAGTCCCAGAAATTGTCGAATATTTTTGACATTTTTAAGTACGGGATATTCACGTACAGCTTCTAATTTCTTAGGATCGGGCCGGACTCCGTTATTCCCAATTATATGTCCTAAATACGCAACTTCTCTTTTTAAAAATTCGCATTTATCTGGTTGTAATTTTAAATTTGCTGCTTCTAATCGTTTAATTAATTCGCGATATATATTCTCGTGTTCTTCGAGATTGTAGGCATAAATGACAATATCATCCAAATAAACAAATAGTCCTTTCCCGAGAAGCCCACTTAGTGTGAGGTCCATTGCTCTTTGAAACGTCGGAGGGGCGTTCCGAAGGCCAAACGGCATTCTAACGAATTCGAAATGGCCACGTGGCGTAGTAAATGCGGTCTTATGACGATCTTCTGGAGAGACTTCTATCTGATGGAATCCTGATGCTAAATCGAATACAGAAAAGTATTGTGCACCGCCTAATTGATCGAATATATCGTTGATATTCGGTATGGGGTACGCGTCGGCGATCGTTTTTTCGTTCAGCGATCGGTAATCGAACACGACTCTCCATTTTTTATTACCCTGAGAGTCGGCTTTCTTGAGAACGACCCAGACAGGACAATTGTATGGCGAGGTAGAGGGTATTATTACTCCTTTACCGAGCATATCCTCTATTTGCTTGCCTATTTCTTCTTTAGTACATTCTGGCCATCTGTATCCTCGAGTGTTTATAGGAAGATCGTCGGTAGTAGGAATGCGATGTTGCAATATAGTGGTGCATGTCAACGTATCTCCTGGGATTTGGTATAAATGTGCGCTTTCCTTTAAAAGCGTCTCGATACTTGCTTTTTCTTCTTCGTTCAATTCGGCAAGTCTTAATAATTCCTTAATTTGATTATAGCGGTCGATCATTACCGATTCTGATATTACCTAACATGAATTTTCGCGAATGAAAGGTTGAATTTCGCGAGTGATATTAGCTATACTGAGTTTTTGTGTTAAAGAAATGTTTATGATTTTATACGTTTTTGGACTATTTTTCTCGCTTCTCAAACGTGTATCTTTATCTTTAATGCTTTCTATAATATTTTCCTCTTTTGACGGTTCAAATGTACAAACTGTTCGTAAATTCTTCGGGTCTTCATAATTTTCGAAATTGACAGTTTGATCGCAATGGTTTACAGGCACGAAAGGTTCAACAGGTTTCTGGCAAAATACTTCTTTATTTTTCATCGTTATTACTTCTTTTATTGACTCTGATACCTTGCTAAAATCTGAATAATTGACTTTTACTGATTCAATTGTTTCAATGTTTCTATTCTCTCGGAGTATTTGTTCTTTGGTTGACTTTCTAAATGCCTCATTGTAATTATTAATATCATCAAAAGGTTCTGTCCTTTCCATCGGCACAGATATCCCTATAAAATCTGGATCGAGTTTTCGCATATCTCCAACAAGTTCTGTCCGTTCAGTCGGCACAGTTACGTCTGTGAAGCTCGAACAACCCGCATAATTAACACAATTAGACTCGCTATCTCTTGCCGATATTGTTGTTTTTATTGGATTTAAATTAACGACGTTTTCTTCTTGAACAGTATTTTCATATACTTGAGAGGATTCTGTCCTTTCCATAGGCACAGATTTTCCCAAAAAATTTGAGCTGAGCTCCCTTAAGTCTCCAACGACCGCTGCCCGTTTCGATGGCACAGACACCCCTGTGGAGCCAAGGCAAGACTCCTCATTGACACAGTAAATTTTCGTCTCTATCGAATTCGGATAGACAACGTTCTTTTCGTTTTCACAACTTAATTCGGTACACCCCATTGGTGTCTCTGTTTTTATCGAATTCGAACAAATAACACTTTTTTCCTGAACACTGTCATCAAAATATTGAAAGGATTCTGTCATTTCCATAGGCACAGATTGTCCCAAAAAATTTGAGCTGAGCTCCCTTAATTCTCCAACGAGCGCTGCCCGTTTCGTCGGCACAGACACCCCTGTGGAGCCAAGGCAAGACTCCTCATTAACACAGTTTACTTTCGTCTCTATCGAATTCGGATAGACAACGTTTTCTCTAGATACAATAATCTCTACAGGTTCAATATAAGTGCTCTCCTTGCTCGAATCCGACGTACAAAGTTCCATAAAATTTCGCGAACTAGACTGCAATTTTTCAACTTGATCTTCTATTTTTACTTTACCAATTTCTTTACTTGATTTTTCATTTTTCACATGATTTTCGTAAACTTCTTCAATAATTTCTGAACAATTTCTTATTTCTTCCTTTATAATTTTTTTCACAAAATCAACCATAGAATCTCCGCGAGATAGTGTCTCTGATAAGAACGCATTTTCTCCCGTCGGAATGAATTTTTTTCCAATATTTTCACTTGAATTGATTTTATCTTCATTAGTTTCGTGACTCAGTCCGTCCGAGGACTTATTTTCTTTTATTAATTCAACTTTACTTGTTACCTGTTGTTCCTTTTTCGTCTTTGAATCGTCAGTAGATTCTCTTATTCCTGTACTGTAAGTTAATTCCTCCGATGACATTAACTCTAGTACTGGTACCTGGACTTGAACCGAATACCTATTGCTATTTGTCACATAAATGTAAGCTTTACCATTATTATTAATGACAAACCCGCTCTCTATGTTTATACCTTCACCTGCATCCAGGGGAAGCAGATAACCTTCCCGTAAATCCAAATTCTTTACTCTCACGAAGCACAATTTGGTGGACTCTGCAGAGATAACAATAGTTTCCTGAGTTGCAAATGGTATTCTTACATTCTGCATTTTCAATTGTCTTTTCTCATAGTCAATTTTCACGCGATTGCCGTCAAGGTATTCCGAACCCAATATACCAGCTTCCTTTATGGGGAAGTTATTATCTACAATATGGAAAGTAGCGAAACGTCCGAAGGCTTGTATTGTAATATGACCCAAAGTGAAAATTGAATTTGTTGTTATTCCATTAAGTTGTAAAATTTCTCCGTGATTTATAGCGATATGTTCATTTACAAATTGTTTCTTTAATATATTCGGCCCGGCTCCCGTATCAACCATAAGAGTGATAGGGGATATTACTTCCGGTGCCGTTATCGTAACCGTCGGAACACTACTTTCTCGATGCAATTGTATATTAAAGATACGGACTACTCGCGGTTGAGGGTCGAAGCTGCGATTGAAATAGTACGGATCGGATGCATGTTTAGCGGAGTCTCCCTGGGCGCACCCGTACTCGGAAGACCACTTCGGTTTCCCGTACTTCCATATGTTGCTTCGTTCTCCCTTCGAGCGGGGCACTCACGGATAAAATGACGGGGTTGTTTGCAATAAAAACATGGTCCTGTTGAATTCATGGAGTTATTATTGAAATTATTAATATTTCCGCGATTTTCCGATCGATTGTTATTTAAAGGCTGGGAATGATTGTTACGATAAGGACAAATATGGGCCCCGTGGCCTTCTTTTTTACATATTTGGCACCGAATATCGCTAGGATTTTGGTATCGGAGATTGACTGGTACCTGTGTTTGCGGTAAAGACATTAGTTTGGGGGGGGGGGGGGGCTGAGGGTGATTGTGGACATCTATTCGCTGTGTGTCCATGATTTTTACAAAAGTGACAAAACATCGGTGTATTTCCCGACTCTTTCCTTTCAGGAGGAAAAATTTTATAACAACGGTCGGCAGTGTGCCCACGCTTGTTACATACCTGGCATATAGTGAGCGGAGGACCGTCAAAGACGGGTTTATTATTATTTGAAGGGGGGAAGATTTTAAGACATTTGTCGGCCGAATGTCCTGTTCTTTTACAGATCTGACATATGATAAATGAAGGAGCTTCGAGGCTAGATTTATTGTTATTTGAAGGTGGAAAATTTTTAAAACATTTGTCTGCCGAATGTCCAGTCTTCTGACAAATCTGACATATGTTCGGTCCTTTATCGACATTTCCCGTATTTTGTAACCCAACAGCCAACGTTTGGCTATTCTTTTGAGTCGAACATTCTTTAGCATTGTGCCCTTTTTTATTGCACAACTGGCAATGCACTTCTTCGCTTGCTACCACGTGTACTCCTCGTTTCGCCTCGGGCTTAGGGACCCTTGGACTCGACGTTACTTGCTCACCGCTACGCAAGGCTGCTTGGGACACTAAACTCTTTTCGGTCTGCACTGCTAGCTTTATTAATTCTTCAAGATTATTATTAGGAGTTAACCGTTGTTCGATTTCCGGTTTTAAACCGTGTAGAAAACAAGCTGGAAGGCTTTGTTTAGTATTATCAATAAAAGCGCCAGCCAAGGGATTATCTTCGCTCGCATCGTAATTTTCAAGTATCAAATTTCCCAAATCTCGTACACGATTCGAATAGGCAATGACAGACTCGCTTTCTCTCTGGTATATTGATCCTAATTCACCTTGCAACTGATATACATTTCGCGTGGGTGCATAAATATCTTTGAGAAATTTACCCAAATCTTCTATTTTTTCAAAAGTTTGCCCTTGTATAGTGCGACGGGGTTCGCCAATTATTTTTATGCGGACTGCTTTTACTAAATTTGATTCGGCGCCTGGCCCCATCATGGCCAAGGCTTCCTTGCATCCTTGGATAAACATCCCCAATGACAAAGTATGACCGTCATAATTCGGTATGACAGCCAATGCATCTCAAAGAGACAACGTTTGGTTATTATTAACCATTATGGGGGCAGGGTCGGGTACAGGGTCGCTAGTTTCAAGAGAAAAGTTCACTGGTGGTATTTTACTGGGCTTTTTATCTGGACTCGACCTTTTTCCCGTGGGGTGGGAGGAACAACCAGGAATAGCAGGTTCGTATTCAGATAGCAGGTGTAAATTTTTCAACAAATTCTGTGGGACAATGTGGGAGGGTTTAATTATTGATTTTTATTTAGATTTTTCACAAGTATTCCTTCTTCCTGTTGAAGTGGACAGTGTTTTATTATGACTCACGAGGAGCGGTGTTCCGATGGGTGAGTTGAATGGGGTAGACCCCCCTGCAGGAGTGTAAAATATGTCGCTAGAGTTCGAAAGGCCTAACGTGGGCGTGGTGACTACGGGGTTCGGGGTAGTTATGACTGGTGTATTCGTACCTGTCGTCTCGTGTGCAGCGGGCTGCAGCTCGACGTCTTTTACAATATGTTCGGGGGATGCGGGGATCTGAACTGGGATTTCGTTACAGGGATCTCTATATATTACAAGCGGTAAATATTGGTGACCAGGTTCTTCCAAAAATCCAACCACAGACAATAAATTGTTTCCCGATCTCGCTGCAAGTGTTTCTTGCACTCGATTCGTGAATTGCTCAAAACTTTCTGAATTCTTTGAAATTTCTTGAATCTGTAACGGACTATTTGCTGTACTATAATTATCAAGATTGTCTGCTAAAATTTCTTCAGTACTTGAAGAATCACTTGCTTCCTCGCAATTTATTTCCGTTTTTGTAATAATTAAATGACTTGACGTTAATTCCAAGGATTGTATACGACTATTTTCGTCTACTTTAATTAATTCCGGATTTTCTTGATTAATGTCGCTACTTTTCTCTGTATCCGCAATAATTTCTCCCGTTGGATTCATTGTGGAGGGAGTCTTGGGATGCGAACTGTTAATACTTTCGTCGGAAGATTCTTTGGCTGTTTCAAATCGGGATTTAGGAGGGCTCTGTATTCGAGATTTCTTTTTTCGGTCTTCAGGATAATCATGTATTACATTATCATCAAGTCTTACCTTTGATCGAGTTGAACTCATTTATGATGTATTTTATATAAGTATAATAGTATATTTACTCTCTCTTTTTTTTTTTATACCGCATCAAAGAGACATACAACAATACATAAGACTATTATGAGAGTAAAATTGCGCAGGAGGAGGAAATAGGAATAACTTTCTTTTTGTTACTTGTAATGAGGAAAAATTAGGGAATTTTATTCCTTCAATTTTGTTTCAAAATTTCCCTGAGATGAAATCAAATGTGGTTTTTCCTTCAAGAGGATAACTTTATGTTCATTCAACGATTCGATCTTAGTGTTACTATCGGGTGATAGCGTATCCCTTCTATCGAGTGAGCTTCGTAATCAGCGACAAGTTCGTCTAGAAATTTTTTTCGCTCGATTTCTCGGATTTGCTTAAGGCGTTTTATTCTATATTCACTCGGTATTTTTGTGTCGACGCCCTGTGTGACTTTACTGCTGCTTGCTTCGTATGTAATTTCCCTTAATAAATATGGTATCTCTTTGTTAGGGAGGCCCGTGCAATCTGCCTTTACACTGTCTGAATGATTTTTATACTTCTTTGTTTGTTCACCTAAAGGTCCCTGAAAACCTGTTATTTTTTCTTGGTTAAGGAAAATACCTTCGTTATCTTTTGTAGATTTGATGCTAGTGACTCCAAAATTCTGCTCGTTATACGATTCACTCGCTGTTACTGCTAAGGGACGATTCGTCTTACTAGAATTTAAACATCTATTCCTTTCTTGCCTCGAATAGTCGTTATGTACTGCAATTGTGTCGTCGCAATCTTTCTTATATTCAGTTATTTCTTTTCCTTCGAGAGGGATGATTTTATTATCGCTTTCTATTTCAATATTAAAGGCTCTAAAATCTTGCTCATTATACGATTTGCACGCAATTGTTGGAACTTGGTACTGTTCTTTTAAAATTCGTTGTTTTAATTTCTGCGCTTGAATTTTCCTTCCTGCTCTATGGATTTTAGGCATGGATAAGTGATTCGGGTCAATAGAGGTAGGGTAATTGTTAGAATAAGTAAGTAGTATGTGTAGTTATGTCTGTCTTGTTGGTATAATGTGTTTCGTGAGCGAACCTTGCCAGCCTTAACCCCACTTACGCGAGGAGCTGAAACATAGGATTTCTCTCACTAGTGTAATGTGTTTTGTGAACGAGCCTTGCCAGCCCCGAACTCACTTGCGTGAGGAGCTAAAACATAGGATTTCTCTTCACTAGTGTAATGTGTGTTGTGAACGAGCCTTGCTAGCCCCGAACTCACTTGCGTGAGGAGCTAAAACATAGGATTTCTCTTCACTTGTGTAATGTGTTTTGTGAGCGAGCCTTGCCAGCCTTAACCCCACTTACGCGAGGAGCTGAAACATAGGATTTCTCTTCACTAGTGTAATGTGTGTTGTGAACGAGCCTTGCCAGCCCCGAACTCACTTGCGTGAGGAGCTAAAACATAGGATTTCTCTTCACTAGTGTAATGTGTGTTGTGAACGAGCCTTGCCAGCCTTAACCCCACTTATGCGGAGGGCTGAAACATAGGATTTCTCTTCACTAGTGTAATGTGTTTTGTGAGCGAGCCTTGCCAGCCTTAACCCCACTTACGCGGAGGGCTGAAACATAGGATTTCTCTTCACTAGTGTAATGTGTTTTGTGAGCGAGCCTTGCCAGCCTTGACCCCACTTACGCGAGGAGCTGAAACATAGGATTTCTCTTCACTAGTGTAATGTGTTTTGTGAGCGAGCCTTGCCAGCCTTAACCCCACTTACGCGGGGGGCTGAAACATAGGATTTCTCTTCACTAGTGTAATGTGTATTATGATGATTGTGTTGTTAGTGATACGTGCGCGGGCAAATCTGGTTGCCCAGGTGTTAGGTTGAAAAAGAAAAGGATAGTTAAGGTAGGGTTTTTAGAATACTGACCGCTAGTGTAAGCGAGCCGGCGAATTTCCAAAAGGCTGATTTTATCGGAATGGATGAGGTGGGGATTTTAGAATGCTGACCGCTGGTGTAAGCGAGCCGGCGAATTTCTAAAAGGTTAATTTTATCGGAATGAATGAGGTAGGGATTTTAGAATGCTGACCGCTGGTGTAAGCGAGCCGGCGAATTTCTAAAAGGCTGATTTTATCGGAATGGATGAGGTAGGGATTTTAGAATGCTGACCGCTGGTGTAAGCGAGCCGGCGAATTTCTAAAAGGCTGATTTTATCGGAATGGATGAGGTGGGGATTTTAGAATGCTGACCGCTGGTGTAAGCGAGCCGGCGAATTTCTAAAGGGCTGTGGTAGAAAGAGTAGCACGTGCAGGTGGAGGTGCAATGTTATGAGGGATGAATAGAGGTGAACGATACTAGTGATCGCTCGAGAGGATTGTTAAGATGAGCAACGTAGGAGTGAATAGCAGAACTGTTTTGTAATTCTATTAATATTTTTTGAATTGTATGCCAACTGTTTTAACGCTTGGTAGATTGACAGATTTTATGTAAATGATAGTACCAAAAAGTTAATGTTACAGAGCGAATCGTATAAAAACAACACAAGAAGTCTGATGTTTGTCTGGTTAAAACATATATAATTTTACTCTCTATAATTAATATTTGGTGAAGCTATTTTCCTTGTAGTTCTCCTCACGTATGTTTTAGCAGTTATTCTTTCTTGCTGTTTTATTCGTTCTAAACCAAGTTGATTTAAGAAAATTTCTGGCGTGACTTCTTCAATGAGCTCTTGTGCGAGAACCTCAAGTTCCTTTATACGCACTTGAAGTACAAATAATTTTTCCAATGGTCCCATATAATGGAGTACAACTTATGAATATGTATATATATCAGCTAATGAATTTTCTTAAATAATTTGTTAGTTAGACGTTAGATTTCTTATAGTTAATAAGTTTCCTTAAATAATTTGCTAGTTAGACGATTATTCTCGTGCTATAGGAACGAGAGCGAGAGAGAGAGATAGAGATTTTACTTGAGAACGACTCGTCTAACTTGGTTACTCGTACATTTTGTTCGTACGCAAGTCGGCTAGATCGCCGTTCAGCCCTAGCGATAAGGCGTTCGTCGTGGCGCAGAGAGTCGCCCCAGCCTCGCTTTCCTGCAGAGGAAGCTCTATTGAAACGCGTTACCGTTTTCTCTCTTTCTCGATTCGTTTTACTTTTAGTATTTACCTGTAAAACAATCTTAACATTTCATTTTATCCTATATATATATGTATAACATATTCCATATATATAATTTACTAGTAAAACAAGTATCATTTGATAATTTTATACATGAAAACGAGAGAGAGCGAGAGAGTTCTTCTCTTGAGAATGACTCGCCTAGCTTGGTTACTCGTACATTTCGTTCGTACGCAAGTCAGCTAGATCGCTGTTCAGACCTCGCGCAAGGCGTTTTCGTTGCGCGGAGTGTCGGCCAGCCTCGCTTTCCTGCAGCAGAAGCTTCATTGCAACTCAATTTTAGTCTCATCTCTTTCTCGTTTTTCTGTCTATTTTTCCCTATTTTACCATAAATTAATCCTAATATTTCCTTTATCCTTTCTATATAGGCATAACGTGTTCTATATATTTATGATGGTGTTTTTACTATAAATTCCAATATTTTACGAGAGACATGTTAATATATAGGCATAACATGTTTTATATATTTATGATGGTATTTTTACTATAAATTCCAATATTTTACGAGAGACATATTAATGTAATCCCAAGAGAAAAGGGGAATTAATCCTGATGTACTGATCTTTCTTCTATTACCCGACTATACTTGGTAAGCTCATTAATTCGATGTGGGTTGTACTCGTTTTCGAGTGACAGCTATGGGTAGCTTCCATATGGAAGCATAATTGTTCTTTTTGCTGCTGATATTTTGTCTACAGTATTCGCGTGAACATTTTAATAGTCATAACTCTTTCGTTTAAATCAACAGTTCCTCTGCTTTTGTTAATTGTTTCACTTAGTTAATAATTGTTCGTGATTTCACCATCTTTGTAAAGAGAGAGAGAGAGAGAAGATTTCAGGCAAGAGCGAGAAGAAAGGGTGCGGTCGCTTGGTCACGTGATAGCGTTCCCTCCAACCGCTCCCTTATGACCAACAACGCCCCGACGGCGACTGGCCGAACTCCTGGTCTAGGATTGAGGGTAAGGCCGCGCTGAATCATAGATCCATAAATGGCAGTCGATAACCGGGTCTACGCAGTAGATCCCATGGTTTGAAAGTTTGCCTTTTGACCGGGAGCGCCGAAAAATTCCATCTTTACAAGATTAATTCTTCCCGGGAGACGGTCGGTAGGGCCGCATCTTCACCCTGTTCCGATCTCCGTCGCTAAAATCGCTCTCCTCTCCCCTTAAGAAGTTCGAGAATAAAAGAAAAATGTGAGAGGTTACTTTTACTGTAGCGAAACTAAAACAGAAGAACTTTAACGTAATCGAAATAAAAAAAGATAAATGCGACGTTACGTCAGGACGTAACAATGCACATAATTTTTCTTTTTTTTCTACTTTAGACATTGTTTAGCTATTAATTTATATGTATCTGTTATAATTTTCGACGCATATGATAATGAACTACTTTCTTCAACCTGAAACTTCCATTTTGCAGAATTAAGAAACACCAATTTTACGATTTTCTACGAATTTTTTCATATGACGCTTGAATATGAGCTCGAACGATCGAGCTATTACTTGCGCGGAGGTCTCCTTTTACTGCCTTATACTTGCCAGGTATACGTCACTAGCCCTTATAAAATGTTCCATTATATTCTTTAAACATTACTCTATGCACCTATGTACTCTAAATCCTATAAAATGAAACTTCATTTTTCGACTTTTGACCAGCTTTTCGGGAATCGGCCCCACTGTGCGCCGGTGCGGGCACCCGGCTTACACACGAGTCTATAGCAAAAAAGTCAATTTTACGTATAAGTAATAGCGATAATTTGTGTCTACAACGATTTCTTGTCACAGCCCGAGCGCATGCTGAACGCGGTCAAATTCGTACGGGCGAGCTACACAGCCAATGTTGTCAAATTAGGAACGGGCTTCGAGGAGCACAACATACAGCAGCGATAGAGTTTACGCGTAATGCGGGGGTAACGACACAGTCCAGAGAGTGCAGTGTGCACGAGATTCAACTCTTCCAGGAGTACTTGGTTCACGAGTGTATAGCGATCCTTGTTTATGAATTTCTCACCTTCAGAAAACGCGTTTCGGCTCTGTACGATGGGCGAAAATCCGTACTCTCTGCAATAGGTGAAATTAATCATACACTCTTTATTCTCTATTACGAGCGTTCTCATCACTACCAGCCAATATTAAATCTCGCTGGCGCGCTAAGTAGTCGGGGGTTTTGCACACACTGTAATTCCAAGTATAATCGAGTACTCGAGCATCGCTGTAGCTATCAATGTGCTCGATGTAAATCCACTTATTGCAACGGCAATAGAGACACTCAGCCTGAGTATTGCACAGACTGTAATCATTCATTCTTTGATGCTTTTTGCCTCGCTTATCACAGGGGTGAGGCCTCCACGGGTATTACGTCTTGTAAATATAGACGGTACAGAGTCTGTAAAGCAGTAAAAATCTGTAGAGGCTGTTCGCGTATGATTAAAACCACAGATAAAAAGATGCATGTATGTGGTATGTCGTTTTGTATTACATGCAGGCAAACTCGACCGACCACGCAAGCATGTTTTATATCACCTCTTAAGAAGCGAGAGGTGCCAAAGGAAAAGAAAAAAACAAGCCTTCGAGGAGATTTTGTTTTATAATTTTGAGACGCAGCAACACGAACAATTGCACGATGATAAATCGACACGAATTCACGAGCCAAACTTATGTGTTTTACAATGCGTATGTATGACATTCTGGTTTTCACAGATATAGAAACCGATTGTGCTGACTGTGGTAAACGTGAATTCGTGTTTATCGATGATCCTGTTGGGAAGCTCGTGAAATTGGCATTATTGCAAAAATTGTAAAAGACCATCTCTATTGCTCATAATGCCATAATGTTTTGACGCGCAATTTATTCTATGGTATTTAATCGAAGTGCAAAAAACACAGTTGCTCTCTCTGATTATAAATGGTACGAAGATTGTCTCGATGAAGATTGGCGATGTCGTATTTCTCGATAGTCTAAACTATTTACCCATGGCTTTTAGCGCGTCACCTAAGGCTTTTGGTTTCGCTGATGAGGTGGCAAAAGGTATATTTCCCTATTTATTCAACACACCGGATTATCGTAATTACACACGTCCTCTGCCGGCTCTGCATTTTCACTCACTCGATACCATGTTCTCAGCGGATCGCGAGTGATTTTTAATATGGTATGAGGAAGAATCGAGTCGCGTCGATTATAAATTTCATTTTGTGATGCAATTTGTGCAATATTGTCATACAGATATTACGGTTTTCAGACGAGCGTGTCTAGCTTTTCGAGAGTTACTTATACGTTGCGGAAGCGTGTGCCTCTTTACAGAAGCATACACTATAGCATCAGCATGTATGAGAGTATTTACGAAGATTTTTTTACGGAAAGATCGCATTGCGGTGTTATCTCCGGGGGGTACCGCTGGGGCGATAAGCAGTCGCGCAAGGCCGTCGTATAGCTCGTATGGCTCGAGCGTGAGCCCAACTGCAATATCGCTCATGCAGTACGCACGAGAGAGTATCGCCCTCCGACCGGCCTACCAGCCGTCGACGGATACTACGTGAATTCAGAGGTCCATCACGTTCTTCAATTTCACGGTTTTTTTGGCATGGATGTCCGCAGTGTTATCGCGTGACTAGAGATGCTCGAAGTAAATTCGGTGATACAATAGATGAGCGATACGAGCGTACCGTTCTCATTTCTGGGCAAAGCAGATCGAAAGGGTACACTCTAACTGAAATATGGGAATGCGATTTTGTCAGATTACTCGTGAATAACAAGGAAATGTCGTAATACGTGAAAAATCCTGCCATGTTCAAGCAGGTGCCTCTCGAACCACGCGATGCCTTTTTTAGCGGTCGAACGGAAAATTTTTTAAGCCCGTACGACGTCGCGAATCGGGCGTAGATACGCTCCATGCATGTGTGCTCGCTGTATCCATGGGTGTGTAAGAATGGAAAATATGCCATTGGACATCCGAAATTGTACGTAGGTGACGAGTGTCGAGAACTCGTAGGACTTGAAAACGATCTAAGTGTCTCCGAGGGTCTCGTGAAGTGTACCCTAGTAGCACCGCGCGATTTGTTTATCCCCATACTGCCTGTTCGCATGCATGGGAAACTCCCCCTCCCCGTGTAGGACGTGCTGTACAGACATGGATACATCCGAGGACTGCACACACGATGACACGACTGAGCGAGCGTTTGACGGCACATGGGTCGTGGACGAGCTGAGAAATAATCTGTCACTCGGATATAAGGTGACGCGCATCGTTAAAATTTGGCAATACGTTGTTACTCAGTATGACTCGAGAACGGGACGAGGCGGTTATTTCGCCGTGTACATCGATGCATTCCTGCAAATAAAACAGGAGGCGAGTGGACCGCCAACAGAGTGTAACGATGATGAGGAAGCAATAGCACCTTGTATAGCGTTGGACAAGGAGTCTGAGGGTGTATATCTCGAGCGAAGTGCTTTGGAGTCAAATCCGGGTTTACGTTCGCTCGCAAAATTGGCTCTTAATTTATTCTGGGGAAAGTTTGGCCAACGCGAGAACTTCACGAAAACCGCTATTGGTTTCTCGCGCTCGGAGCTAATGAATTTACTGACCATTCCGCAGATTAAAGTGACGGGAATGCTACCGGTTAATCACAAGATCATGTACGTGAACTATGTGAGCAATCGCGATGCTATCCATCCATCCCCGACATGGAACGCAGTGATTGCAGCATACACGATGGCACAGACACCTCTAAAACTATACAGTTATCTTGAGGGGCTCGGGCGACGAATATTGTACTACGATACGACACCTGTATTTATGTGAATCGCCCCGGTGGCAACGAGTATGAGCCGCCAATCGGTCAATTTGTAGGTGATCTCACGGATGAATTAAGCGAATACGGGCCGGGTAGTTATATACCTTCGTTCGTTTCGGGAGGCCCAAAATTTCACGCATACTTTGTTCGTAAACCCGACGGTACGATTATTGAAAGATTTAAAGTAAAGGGTATCACGCTTAACTTTGCGAATAGCCGTCACGTAAATTATAACGTATTACGATCTTTCGTGACAAGAGCTCGGAGCGTACCTATTATTTTTTAATTCGACGCTATTCGACGCACGGCATTTCATCATGTAGTAACGTGTAAAGAAACGAAATCATGCGAACCTGTTAACACGAAGCGAAAGCCGCACGGAATGTACTCTACTCTACCGTACGGCTATTGTGAAATACGCTGATTAGTATAATGCAAATAAAGTATAATATATAGTTTTACGGTTGAATTCGCGATATTTTTAAATAATCTTTTTGTCTGATTTCATGTTTCGTATTTACTGTGTACTGTAACGGTAATTTCTTATCGTTAGCATTAAATTTCTTTTCCCAGGGAAAATTTGAGCTCGATCACAGGAATAATTAATTTTAGACTTATAGGTGTGTGAAAATAGGGTTCTATTAATGAAATGTCAACGTTCGGTTTCCTGGTACCGATGACCAGTACAATTCATTGAAATTCATTAATTACTACGATTATTTCCACAATTCTTTTCGGGTATTACGTTGACATAGGTTCTCGGTACATTCAGCTCGGTAGTTTGTTATTGTTCCCTGCGTTGGTAGTAAGCCTGTTACTCGACTCCCATACACACAGCTAAACGCGTCGCACTCGCTCTTACACCCGATCTCTCAATCGTACCTATAGTTCTCTCTATCTATTCACTTCTCTACTATCCTCGTTGAATCGACTCGCTTATACCTTCGTTGCCTATCTACTGGTTTAAAGGCTACGTGCTTTAATTCTAATTTCTTAAACACTATCCGCCTAATTATATTTAATTAAGTCTATTCATTTAATTCCATCCACTTAATTGTATTCACTTTAAACGTATCTAATTCTAGATTAATGTCACATTCTTCGGTATTCCACTAATTATTTTTCATATTATTTAAATACCTCGCCTGTCCTCCCTCTTTCTCCAGTCTTCGTTCCTCACTCTCACTGACTCGATTTCCTCACCTATGGAACCACGTATTTCTATAAAAGGTCATTTTATACGATTCTAGATCTCCAAACTGTAGATAGAATGCACGTATTATGATAGCATCTTCGATTAGAATACCTTGGGCCAAAAGATTAAGAGACTTTTTCCTCTACGCAGGGCCTTTTATAGCCTTCCCCCCCGTCTGGTACCCCTTTACGTCATTATCGGCTTCAATTTTTAAATTTACCGAGTTCTCATCACCTTGCGGGCTACCCCTGTCGCGCCAACCGTCATCCCCTCGCCACCAAGCGAGGACAGCTGGTCGCTGACCTGCTGTTTACAACAGCGAAGGAATTCCTGAGCTGTGACGAAGCTACTTTTTGTTAAATTCCGGGTGCGATGGCCTAGTGCCCGCAAACCTCGGTACATTCGGACGTAGTCTCGGTTCTTATAATCGTTCGAAATAATAGTGTAGGCTAGAGCTTGTACTATGTTACAGTACAATGCATTTAAAAAAAATTGATTTATTATGTATAAAACCGTTGTTTGCTCGTACTTTTTGTGCTTCTTTTCGTAGCAGTAGCTGCTATCTCGCTACCGTTCGCTTTTGTTCTGACTTTCTCATCGTTGATTCCGTTTGTCCCATCTTTCTTATCAAGTGTTCCCTTTTGTTCCGACTTTCTCGTCCTCTCTCCGTGGATATAATATTGCTGTTTAGAATTACATGTGTCGTAAACTTTGCATATAGCGATATATGCATAGTGAAATAAAAAAATTGCTTTATTTGTGAGAAATATAAAAACTATCGTTATTTAATTTACATACGGTGTAAACGCCAGCTTATACAGCAGGCCCGCGCCTAATCAGCTAATACAGGCGCGCCTCGCCTTATCAGCTCATCAAGGCCGTGAAAATATCTGATGCCGCCGGGTACCGCCACGGCCGTCGCGGTATAAGCTTATTTAAGAGTCAGCTGATTGATTTTGATAGACACTCATCAATATGGATACACATTGGAAACATCCATGGACAGCCGTGATAAGCGGTCCTACGGGTTGTGGTAAAACATATTTTGTCAAAAAATTCTTTAAATACATGCGCGAAATGACGGATGTCCGGTTCGAGCGTATTGTAATACTGATTTAAGTATCCAGAAGGTAATCTAAAATTGGTTTGAATTGATCAAGGTTTTTTTGTATACAGAAATATATATGGGTTCAACGATAAGTTATATCTTATATATTGGTATAATTATTTTATATGGATAGTCGATTTAATGAAGAAATATAATGGTCTCTCACATGTTCGATAATTGATCTATCTCAGGCTCGACAGGAGGAAAAACGTTATTTCGATTCTGTTAATAGCATACTCTTGCATCACAATAATATCATTCAGACGAGTTAGTTTTAATTAAATAAATGAGTACGAGTGGCATTCAACAAAGTTACAATCAGCAATTCACACACGCTTTGGTAACGATATAGATATATATATAGAAATTCGGATTCACATAAGGACTACGACAATTGTAATAAATCATTCCTGTTCCAGACGTAATTGCGAACGAATTCATTCCGTCATCGTAGCGAATATTACATCAAATAAAATATTTCGATTAACCACAAGTAGATAATTTACAAATCTCAACGATGACACTCTTCTGTTCAGAATCGAGGTATTTACGTATAAATCACGAATATAAATACAATGCAAACGTGAAGATACTTCGATATATATCACAGACCATATAAAAGAAAGCACGACTTATCTGGAATCTCATGTTTACATCGTCGCTCTTCGTTTAACAGCGTTGACGGTAATGCGAAGTCGCTTACTGGCGAACCGATGACCGTTGTTGGTAGCATATACAATACATCAAATGCAGCCGCTTCGGTACTCTTTAGAATCTCCATCCAACAACTCAGGATGCGATGATTTAGTAGTCGTTTCTTTCCATATTATTTCATTTGACCGTGGTAATAAAAATTACGATCGCAGAATTCTCACACAGACGCGGTAAATAAGGCCCAGCCACTGAAATCCTTATAGGGTTCAGGATGACGCTCTTAGCCTCGTGCAACCCAATATAACTTTTAAATCAAGAAATCGTTTACGTATGTCCTAGCACGGCACATACTATATGTCATACCACGGACACGGCTACTCAGTGACTGGGAAGAGTAGTGTGCATGTAACCGCGATTAGACGATGATAGCACGAAACATGGGAATATAAGGCCCAGGGATCTACGAGTGATCCGCGCGGCTGTCGGTAACTCAAGTACGACGATAACTAAATACCATCATCTGACCTACACGATTTACGATTATCGTTTGGCATACAGAACGGTCAAACGAGCGGTTACAGTATACTTTTTTATTACTCAGCGTGGCAGTCCAGGTACTCATAGTACGGTGATAAAATCGAATTTCGCGAGGGCTTACCGCAAACAGCAGACTATTCGAATGATACAAGACCTAAACTTGTGGTCATTGACGGTTTAATGCACGAGTCATCGAACAATACCGTGGTCGATCTTTTCACCAAAGGTAGCCATCATAAAAATCTTAGTGTCATTTTCATCACGCAAAATCTCTTCCATCAGGGTCACGGGCAGCGCGATATCTTGTTAAACGCCAATTATATCGTTGTCTTCAAAAATTCATGAGATCGCGCGCAAATTCAACATCCAGCACGCCAGGTATGTCTCGAAAATCCGAGATTTTTGCAGGAGGTATGATTCGATGCAACAGCTGCACCGCACGGCTATCTATTATTCGACTTTAAACAATCGACGCCTGTTAATAGTCGATTTCGCGCCTGTATATTTCCCGATGAGCAATACCATTACGTTTACGTGCCTCAAAAAGTAATAAAGGTTCGCGATACGACGCGCGATACGACGCGCGATGCGACGCGCGATGCGACGCGCGATGTACCAGTAATGCGCTTGTAATCGCGTTGCGCGAGACCTCTCGATAAAAAGCCAATAATTATATTGCAAGCGCTGTGCTATCTATATATATAACGACATCATCGAGGGGCAGGAGGGGGAGGAAGAAGAGGATGAACAATTGCAAAACATCGCGCAAGTAGAGAGCCAACGACACCTCAGTGAATATCGATCCCCCTTACAGTTAGAAAAGAAAAAGTAAAAGAATCCATTTAACTGGTCATCGTTAAAGTTATGAAAATTCTTCAAAAAATCTATTATGACACCGCTCATCTGGCCTCCTATTCTCGAGCAAAAAATTTGACCCAGGTGGATTGAAGAGTAGCGCAAAAAAATGTTTCACCATGGCTCGAGACACAGGATTCATATAACGTGCATCGTCTCGTGCAACGACGATTTCCCCGTCGTACGTACAGCGTGAGTAATATCGACGATGTATGAGAGGCTGATTTAGCTGATCTTGAGCAAATACGCGTGGGTCGAGGCTTTGAGTGACAAAACGAGCGCAAACGTAGCCCGCGGTCTCACACGTATACTCGCACGCAGTAACAATCGTCGCCCACAGCAATTGCAAACTGATCGAGGCAAAGAATTTATCGGCACTCCATTTCAGCGAATTCTCAAGAAAAAGAATATCAATTTTCGCGCTGCTCGTAACCCCGATATAATAGCTTCGATTTCCGAACGCTTTGATCGCACAATAAAAGAGCGAATGTGGAATTGCTTTACATATACGCTAAATACGCGTTACATCGATGTTTTACAACATTTTTTATATGCATATAATCACACTAGACACAGCGGAACGCGTATTCCTCCGAGTAAGGTAACCCTCGAAAATGCCTCTATAGCCCGAGAATATTTAGCACAGTGTTACGAGGGTAAGGCTAGAAAAACTAAAAAGCCTAAACACAGTGTCCGTGACTTGATGCTTATAAGTACTGCTAAAGCAGCATTCATGAAAGGATATGAGCGTGGTTACACTAATGAGTTATCCAAGATTCAACGAATATCAGTGAATCGAGAACTATTAGCGTATATTTTACACGATCTGATAAGGAAACATAGTTTGGTGTTCCCCTCTGATTTTAATAAAACTCACGTATGTTGTAGAGCATCGAAAACTAAAAGACACGTATTTTTTTTATCGGCGGAAAAACATTTCTAAGGGGTGAAATCGCCCTTCAAAGTTAGGGGTGATTATGCAATTTTACCCCTGCAATGAATTTTTTTTCTTCAACTTCACGTGGAATTTTTATTATCTTCAATCAGGAGTATTTTGGTTTTTGTTTCATTAAAATCGGTTGACGCCTTCTGGGTGAAACTGCATAATCACCCCTCGACATGCCTAACTTTGAAGAGCGATTTCACCCCTCAGAAATATTTTCCGCCGATAACAAAAAATACGCGTCTTTTAGTTTTCGATGCTCTACAACATACGTAAGTTTCATCAAAATCGGAGAGGGACACCAAACTATCCTTTCTTGTGAGTAACGAGACTACCGACGGTATTTTCTACGAGACAGAATTATCGCGAGTACGAGTGCTTCCGTCATCTGAGAAGATGAAAGACAAGAAGAGGACAAAGAGGAAGAACGCTCGAAATTACCGTCCCGGATAAATATGAGCTCCAAGGATAGCTGTTTCTTTGTCGTACTACCGAGCAATAGTAGTATGCAGTATTTTCCGGATAATATAACGACGAAATTTATTACAAAACTACCGCGTCAGATACGTTTGCACGGAGAATGGTCACTTTCCCTTGTGGAAATTGCTTATCCGATGACTGTTTTACATGTTCCTACTTTTGAGGATGGTGATTATGATTTATCGGGTTTAAATCTTTTAACACGGAAACGCGCTGATAGAGACCAAGTTTCACCTGGTGTATATCGCTCTATAGATGCTCGTTTGGAGAGTATAAATAAGTTACCTCACGTAGCCGGTCATTTGCGCTTTAAATCGCTTCCGAACGGGCAGGTCAAAGTGGCGCGCGTATGCCTCGATCTACGATACCACGACTTTTGCGTATCGCCCGCTATCGCAAGGCTACTAGGATTCTCGGAAGAGGCATGTAGGTCTGTAATGATAGAACCACATTGCGAATACACAGGGTCGAGGCCTGCATCTCTCACCGGTGTTATACCAGGCAGCATTATACACCAATATTTGCGAGAGCCATATTAAAGGTGATGTACAAACACTCCTCTTACGAGTTGTTCCCATTGATGCTGATGACTGTCAGTATGATTCGATAAAAGTTAAATCGTTTTCAAGGCCACGATATATACCTCTCTTGCGCAACAATTTACACACTGTCGAGATCGATATAAGAGACGAGTTTGGAAATCCTATACCATTCGAACAGGGAACGTTGACTGTGACACTACATTTCAAAAGTTCCCACGATTGATTAAGTCGCTTGTAACGGTATTAAGCGTTAACATTACCCTTAAAGGGCTTGTTCGGACTCGAGCAGGAAGGAAAGTAATTTTAGGCTTTTGTAGTAGGTAAAAGTAGTGTTTATTCAAAGAAACAGATAAAAATTGTGTGATACATCAGAAAAAGTAAATAAATATAAATTATAATTATCGAACCCTTTTCTCTCGGTCTTATGGCTACTTTGCGCCTTACAATCAATTATTCCCGGGCACTCGAGTGCGTGTATAATCGAGTACGCTGGTGAATTTTTAGAGATTTTATGAGAATAGAAATATGTTCTGGTTGGTAACAGATTTTATAATAACGAGATAGTAGTCTGCTAATAATACGCTCTTTGATATGAGACAAGTCGTTGATACTGATATAATGCCAAAAGTATTCGTTAATTAATAATATAATTTATAATAATGAAGTTAAGCGTCGGTCGATAAATCTGTCCACCCTTCGTGTTCCGTGGGTAAGCTATTTAGGACGCGTACCGTCGGTAACTAGCCAGCCGCTGCTCATAGAATCGAGACTAGCCTTGTGTCTACCACTGAGTCGTTCTATACTCGCTAAAGGCCCGTTGGTGGGCGTGGAGTTTCCTGCTGATATAATAATTTTTTATAGGTTGACTTGCGCGTCCACCCGACCGCCGCCACGATCCGGCGTCAGTGGAATGCACTCTGAGTGCATGCGCAGCTACTAGGTATATCAGGGCCGTACCTTGTGCATTTATCGCCTTTTTATATCTTTCCTCTAATCTATATTTGATTTATATCCCTATTGGATTGCCTACGCTACCATAATTCCCTGGTCTTTAATATAAAGATCTTATATCTTCGTTATTTAAAATATTGCGAAGAGTATTTCGTGTCAGAGAGAGTAGACTGTTGAGTTTGCTTGATCCTTGGCTACCAGAGGGAGAGAGACCGCTTTGTTTATGTTTGGATCTGCGGTGCGTCGGCCTCGAACGCAGCACCGACTCAGCTGCTTCCCATCAAAGATGTGTGTTAGGTTCTACAGCTGGGCTCTCCAGATATTAGTGCGGCTGCACCTAGCAGGGGCTCGTTCGTTCTTCCTTCCTGGTAGCTGGACTTTTGCGTTGGCGGGACCTGCGAACAAAAGTGTTCCTCGAATGCTAAAATTCTGATCTTTTTATACCAGTCTCCCCTTCAGCTGGCCCATGCTTTTGGTATAACTATAGTTGGTGGCGGTCCTGTAGCCCATCTTTCTGTAGCCCACTGGTAGCCTTGGTACTTTTTGAAATCGGTCGTTGGTTTTTAATTTTCTACCGGTGCTTTTCGAACGAGTAACGGGACTTTGTCTTTGACGTACCGGTCTAATGGTGTGAGTGACGCTCGGTGGCAGTGCTTTGATGTGTGCGTACCGAGCGTCGTGAGTTGCTGAGTATAGGCCAGTCTACTTTGTGTATGCGTAACGCACGGTAGCGATGCCTCGCTGTGTGCACTGTACGTTATAGGACAGTCAGTACGTCGCACGCTATGGATGATATTGGCAGTGTGCAATACGGATGGGGCCGTCGCGGGTCCGGCGGCATTAGTCATGTTTATATCGAAACACCCAATCAACGAGGACACGGTATCTTAGCTTTCTCGGGGGCCTGTTTCGCGAGTGTCATCGCCGAGAGTCATCGAACGAACGTAAACCACGATGTATGTCCCGTGAAAATAGAAGTGTCATAAAGAGAAAAGTAATAAAGAAGAAGACGAAAAATAAGAACAATAAGAAGAAGACGACTCGTCAACGAACGGTTGCAGATATTGTTGGATAGCTGAAACAAGATGGCTTTTATATAGTACATACGCACTCGTGCGAGTGTCTTAAAGCGGAACTTGAATTATTTTCACTCCCACCGACGCAAACTACTATGGAAGGCTCCAATTGGGTGTATTACAAGCCAATTTCTTCGATAAAAGATGATTCACCTATTGAATTGGTTATTCCTAGACAGGGTGATGAGTATATCGATCTCGCGCATACTATGTTTAGTCTGACAAGGGGACCTCCAGGTACGTGGAACACCGATTCGGACCAAATTTTTTTACAGGTAGGTGGCACCCAGGGGTGCAATAGGTGCAAGTAATAGGACCCGCTTCTCAGCCGTTTTCGAGATATAAAATATTAAAAATTTCCGAGCGTACGTGGAACACCGATTCGAACCAATTTTTTTTACAGTTTTTTTAAAAAATATCAAAAATTTCCGAGAGTTCCTATACTCTCTGCGTTAAATGATATTCAACAAGGGCGCGTAGCGTAGTCGGCAACGTCTCCGCTTCGTAAGCACCGGATTGCCGGATCAAATCGCGGCGCGAACTTTAAAAAAAAATTATTATTATTTTTATTATTAAATCATTTCTACAGCAACTACTATGCAATTATATTAATATTTCCGTAAAGGAATGAATAATAAATAAATCAATAAATAAAGAAATAAATAAATACATTCATAAACTATAAAAAAAAGGTACACAGTATATGACGAGATTTTTACCGATGAGGAGAGTTTACCAACGTGCAATGTAAAGGTCATTCCACCATAGTGCACTCCGTTAGTGCAACCGTGCGATGTATATTTCTACCGCCAAGTTAAAAATTTTATCAAGAGACTTCAGAATTGTTCTTATATTATCGAACAGGATAAAGTAATTAATGCTAGGGAAGACTGTATCAAAATTCAATCTATTGTTCAACATCAACTGTCTTTTCCGATATTTTGCGACATGTTGCAATACACTTGGTTCACTGCCAAATTATATAACGACAGGAGATCTTTCCTCAACGTTAACGAGGTTTGCTTCGCGATTGACGTCTTAAAAAATCCTTGCGTATGCGAAAACTCGGCATTTATTACGTGCGCCCGATGCGGAAACAATGATTCTTTTCCATGTTTTTATGATCAGTACCACCCTAGTTCTTGTATTTGTGATAACCAATGAAAAGTTAATAAAAGATTGGTTATTCTCTTAAACTCGTGTATTCATTTGTCACAATTCTTTCCCTACCCTTCAACCAAAAAACAAATGAACAAAAAAAGCTGCTTGTTTTTCCTTATAACACCAAAATGATCCACAATAAATAGTATTTATTCATTCCTTTACGGAAATATTGATATAATCGCATAATAGTAGCCGCAGAAATGATTTAATAACAACAACAACAACAACAATAATAATAATAATAATAATAATAATAATAATAACAACAATATTTTTTTTAAAGTCCGCGCCGGGATTTGTTCCGGCGATCCAGCACTTACGAAGCGGAAACGTTGCCGACTACGCTACGCGCCCTTATTGAATATGATTTACCGCTGAGAGTATATGAACGCTCGGAAATATTTTATATTTTATATCTCGAAAATGGCTTAGAAGCGCATCCTATTACTTGTACCTTTTGTACCCCTGGGTTCGACCAACCTGTAAAAAAAATTTGGTCCAAATCGGTGTTCCACGTACCTAGAGATCCCCTTGTGAGAGTGAAAATAACATCTTTTTCTACGGAAATTGCCGCGAGTACAGCGCCGAAAGTAAGTACCGGCTCTGTAAACAATCTCTTGCATTCTATGTTTAATCAGGTAGATGTATACCTGAATCAAAAATTAGTTTCACCTCCAAATAATGGCTACGCTTATCGAGCGTACATAGAAACACGTTTGAATTACGGTCCAGCAGCCAAAAATTCGCATCTCACGAGCGTTCTCTGGTATGATGATACCCCTGGAAAAATCGATGATATAACATCGGGAAATACGGGTCTTGTAAAGAGAAAACAATTTTTAAATGTCGGAAAACTCTAGACTGGCCATCTGCATTGCGATACATTCAATCAGGAACGATTCCTATTGAAAGGTGTCGAGATGCGACTACGGCTGGTGCGGTCTAGAGATACATTTTGTCTTGTGGGCGATACATAGAATGGTCAATACGGCTTAAAGATTCTCGGGGCATCGCTTCTCGTTCGTAGAACAAAAATAGCTCCTGGTGTGCTGCTCTCGCATGCTAGAACTCTGGCAAAATCTACGGCTAAATATCCTCTTACAAGAGTCGTGGTAAAAGCCGTTTCAATACACTGCGGTGTTCATGGAGAGGCTATCGATAATATCGTGCTAGGTCAATTGCCGTCAAGTAATCGTGGATTTTACCGGATAAACGAAAAATGTGCTGATGTCGGAAGAAAATCATTTCGTGTTAAGAGACTTAGAAGCGTCTCTGTGAGTAACTAATCAGTTGAACTCGAGTACATGGTATATATTCGACGTGAAAATGGATATCGTCGTGGATATACCGGTAATGCGTGGTAAAGACTCGGAATTTATTCCGAAAGAAATTGCCGTGGTAGAAGTGGATAAACCGTACTCTGCTCATTGGATCGTCGCACCACCGTGTCATTTTGCCGAATTACCGCAGCATTCGAGAAACCAGAATAATTTTCTCTCGAAATATTTTCACGGTCTTGAATAATACGAGGGCTATGTGAGCTGTAAACAAGCATACGCTAACTTGCGTGAAATTTCGCGAAAATCAAGACGTATCTATACACGCGGTCACGAGAAGGTTATACTTCTTTGCGATATCACGAGTCGTGAAATTCCCAACCTGGAGGATGAGGAGGGTGCCCCATCTTACACATTTATGCCGAAATCTTTGCGAACATACTTCATACACGCTATGATAAACGATACAGCGTCTTCGCATTGTGCAATGCGCCAGGTTTTCCAAATCAAAATGGACTTTGCGAGCACCCGTTTAAATGAGAATTGTACATGGATGTTTGGTCGCCGGACGATAAGGAAGAGAATAAGAAAGAGGAGAAATCTTCACCATGCAGTCGTGACACGATCGACGATGCTGTGAAATAAATTTTGCCTACCAGGTCTATAAATATAAAACCGGAATTTGCCCATAGATGGCCCTAGCTGTCAATGTAGTTACCGTCAAACCGCGTCATTGGCGCCACTTCCTTGTTGACATCTCTGACAAAGATTTTCATCTCACAACAATACAAGTTTCATACAACAGCATAGTTTGTAATAGCGTTAAACATGTCGAATTTTGTGCCTGAAAACTACGATTTGCGGACAGCATTGATTTTCTGTTACCAATTGAAGAAAACTGCTGCAGAATCGCATCGAATACTTGTCGAAGCTTACGGTGAGCATGCTCTTGGTAACACACAGTGCTTTAAGTGGTTTAAAAAATTCAAAAGTGGCGATTTTGACGTGAGAAACGAAGAACGTGGAAGACCACCGAAAAAATTTGAAGACAGCGAATTGCAAGCATTGTTGGATTAGGATGACGCTCAAACGCAACAACAACTCGCAGATCAATTAAATGTGACACAAGAAGCCGTCTCCATACGTTTGAAAGCCATGGGAAAGATCCAGAAGATGGGAAAATGGGTTCCACATGAACTGAATGAAAGACAGCAGGAGAACCGAAAAATCACTTGCGAAATGCTGCTCGCCAGGTACAAAAAAAAAGTCATTTCTCCATCGAATTGTGACTGGCGATCAAAAGTGGATATATTTTGGGAATCCTAAGCGTAAAAGATCATAGGTAACTCTAGGCGAACCATCGACATCGACTGCAAGGCCAAATCGCTATGGACGGAAGACAATGCTCTGTGTTTAATGGGATCAGAAGGGTTCTATTATGAGCTGCTAAAACCTGGCGAAACCGTTAATACTGAATGCTACCGACATCAAATGATCGATTTAAATCAAGCTTTGCGTGAAAAACGACCAGAATATCAAAAAAGGCAACTCAAAGTGCTTCATGATAATGCACCATCGCACACAGAAAAACTGGTCAAGGAAACGATTGAAGCGTTTAGTTGGGAAATACTTTCGCATGCGGCTTACTCACCAGACTTGGCTCCGTCCGATTACTACTTATTTGCATCGATGGGACACGCACTTGTTGAGCAGCGCTTTACTTCTTACGAAAATGTACGAAAATGGCTCGATGACTGGTTTGCCTCAAAAGAGTAACAGTTTTTTCAGCATGGCATCCACAAATTGTCAGACAGGTGGGAAAAATGTATAGCTAGCAATGGGCAATACTTCGAATAAAATATGTTGTTGTGCCGCGGAATATTCCACTCCGTATTTCGTATATTCGGGAATATTCCATAGCTAAGTAACATTGGAATTCGTTCAAGACAGGAAACGAAGTCCAATGCCCGATCGTATGAACGACCCCAAGAACGCCGACGCAGCATGAGCGACTCGCTTGGCGTTCGGCGATAGGCTAACGCTAAAATTGCGAATTAAGGGATTTTCATGAAGACAGTTAGCAACTGCTTTACGAAAGGACAGTATTAAATTAGATTGAAAAGAGAACGGTTGGTTCCTCGTTCAACACTCGAAACAACGCATTATTGTACTTCTTACTTTGATATATAAATAGGCAACGGAAAGTTACCGTGGCTTATAATAAATACTTCCTTTTATATAAATTCGCGTTTCCATCTTTTACTCGAGATCCATCTCCTTATCGGCAAACGATCCCAAAAAATAATAACTTTTAATATTATACCGACTACCGAATAATCCAATAACTCGGTACCGGCATAACATTTGGTGGCAGCGGTGGGATCTGCCGAAGTTAAGTGATTCGTGATTTATTAGGACAAAAGTGTTTTGGACAAAGTTGAGAATACTCTGAAGTGACGACTATGACGCGTGCAAGGACACCAGTGTAGTTCGTGAAAACCCGACTAATCTGACGCGAAGACGCGAAGTGAACGTCGGTGCGGTGTGACATCGGTCAACCGTTTAAAGTCCCGATTGACGGTGTCACGTCAAGTCGCGGAAAACCGCACAAAATGTGCAACCGAGTACGCACAGCAGCAACTCGAAAAGAAGCCGTCGCGCAATCGTTGGCGACGCACCAAGGACGAACCCAGGAACCAACGGAGATACGGGTCAACGGTACCAGGGAGGACAACTGGACCAACCTTCGAGGAAAGCTAAGAGACAACGGGTCTACAGCACCGAAGGAACAGCACCCGAGGACATCGCAATGGAAAGGACCGCCTTCCAGATCATCATACTGTAAGTGGCGGTTACGTTATTAGTACATATAGCCGATAAACTGAAGCCAGATAGGACAAATATTTTGAAATTTTGAAAACAAAATTAATAATTTTGCCAAAGCCAGCGTGGAACCGATATTTGGGAAAATATTCCACTAGATACATATTTCTTTTGAGATTTTGTGGGAATATTTTAAAGTAGAGTTCGCCGAGAAATTAGCAAATATGTCAGATCCTAGAGGAGCCCGACCAAGAAATAGGGGCAATTCGTTAGAGACGACGTTGCCCGGCGAAGAGGTAGACCCCACAGCTGGATTGGCCGCGGCCGTAGGGGACATAGTTTACGAAGCGCGCAGGGCGCTATTCGAGCTGTCGCCGTCGGGGCGAATCCCTTCGTCCAGACAAGGGGCCCTGGCGGACAGACTGACGGCCCAGTTTGGCGTAAACCCACATAGGGGTGCGTCATTCGGGGATTTTGGCAGCAACGCTAGCGACGACTTGCTTAATATGGCCACTGGCGAGCAAACGCCTGAACGCATCACCGAGGACATGGTTGAGCGAGAAATAGAAAACATGCGAACCATAGATCGTGTGGGTTTTTCAGCAGCTACCGGTACGACAGCCCGGTCGGTACCAGCGAGAGTACGCGATCGGTTGGAAGCGGTCGACCGAAGCCAACGCGAACTTGAAAGAGCGCGACGCCAGTGCGAGAGGCTGCAGCGTGAGCACGATAGAGGCCAACGCGAACTCGATCGCGAACTCAGGGAGGCCGAAACACCGTCGGCGAGACGGAACTTGGCGGACACGCTCAACGAGGTAGGTGCGGACGAGTACGAACTCATCCGGTCCCTACGAGAGCAAAACGCCGAACTATCGCGGAGGCTGGGAAATACAGGGTTGGAAGAACGTCCAATACCACGTCCGCGGTCGAGGCAAACCCGATTTGAAGAATCGGATTATCCCCCTGCGGATCCCGTGTTCCAGAGGGAACAACGGAGGGTGTCGGAAACACCGAGTCGGACACTCGACCTGGGGCTGGCCTTGAAAAATATAAAGCGCTTCGACGGCAGCAACGCTGACGAACTAGATGCCTTCTTGCGATCGTGCGAGACAGTTTTCAAGAGAGTAGCGCCCCAGGATCAAGACATCCTGTTGGAACTGGTGCTCAGCAGCAAGCTCGAGGGAAGGGCGTCCAGAGAGATGAAGCATAAAGTTATCCTCTCGGTAGCGCAGCTTAAAACCGAGCTGGAGGCCCTGTACGGAAAGCGGAAGTCGTTGCCTGCGTTACAAGTAGAGTTCAACTCCCTCCGGCAGGGCCAGGGTGAGGACATCGCGGTATACGCCGCCAGGACTGAGCGTATCACCGTCGATATAATAGAAAAACTCTGCGAGGAAGCCACCTCGATGTTGGAGATGCGCATCGTCGAAAAAATAACACGGAAGAGCGCCCAAGCCAACTTCGAAAATGGACTGCATGGGCAGGTCCAAATTCTGGTGAGATCTCGTAATTACGCCACCCTCCACGAGTCCGTTACAGGAGCCATCGAGATCACGAATATGGTGCAGCCAAAGGGAGGGATAGGTGGAGTATTAAGCCACCCCAGAAGGTCCTAAGGCGCATCACCCCGGCAGGGAGAAAATTGTTTCACCTGCGGAAAACCTGGACACACGGCTCGAGACTGCACCCAGAATACGGGACGAGTAAGCCTACCAGTACCCAGTGAAAACAAGTCAATCCACGATGTGGAAATAACCTGCAATTACTGCCAGAAGAAAGGCCACATGTGGAAGGAATGCCGGAAGAGACTGTCGCAGAATAAAAGCGAGCCAACGCAGCCGCCCCGACAGCCAAGAAACGCAGGCTACAAAGATGCAAAAAATACGGTAACTGCGTGGCCAGATCCAGCCACTGCAGGCGTGAACGCGCTGGGCGCACTGAGACTGAATACGCTAACTGTTCAGCAGAGACCTGCGTGCAAGCAGAAGAAAACAACGCTGCAGCTTCTACAAGTAACGCTGCCGGCGTCGAGTGCCACCGCCAGCGACTTCGATATCGATGCACCGTTGGCCACGACCGGGGTACTCACCCTCAAAGCGGACACCGGAGCGCAGTGCAGCATAATAAAGGAAGGCTGTCTCAAGGCCGAAACCATGGTAAGCAGGTGCTCCGTGGAACTGCAGGGTGTTGCAGGAGAAAAATTCACCCCTCTCGGGATAGCTAAAATTATTCTCGAGACACCGGCTCTAAATGTAGAGCATTGGTTCTACATCGTTCCGAACGATGTGCCGTTGAAGGTCAACGGACTACTTGGCATGGATTTTATCAAGCAGCATAAAGCGGATATCCTGCATGGCGAGATGCTCAAGTTGTATGGGCACTGCATGCCGCTAAGGGACGGCGCGACGAGGATAAATTCGTCACCACGCGGTAGAACTGCAGCCACGTGCAAATACATAGGCCTGCTTACGAAGACAAATTCTCTTTACGGAAACGGGTCTAACACGAATGCCGCCAAGGAGAATAAATCTGTCGGACTACCTATGAGGAGCGGAATCAGCCGAGGAAAAGTAGCGAGATTCCGTGTCACACCGTCAAAACCTAATAAAGTGAGTTTATATGGTTATAAAAACGACGGAGAAGTGCAACGGCCGTCGGCGACACTCGAGCCGTCGGAGATAGCGAAGGCCGTACGGAGCCGGCAGGTCAAGGCACTACGCGTACGCTCAACGAGCACGGGGGCCAAACGCTTCGCGCAGCAACGACGGAAGCCCGACTTGGTGCCCCCCAGCAGTGAAAAGCAAGCAGCTTGCGCAGGAATAGCGTGCGAATACAACGGTGTATTCCAACTACGAGGGAACAAGCGACAGCGCACGCACGAGGTGCAAGATCGCGCACCCTTTAAGGTCGTATCGAAGGACCTAGGATCGCAACCCTTGCCTGGGAAGACCGTAAAATCGGGGCATGGGTCCGGTAAAATGCAGAAAGCCGGAAAAAGAAATACTGTTGCAGATGCTCTTAGTCGCACATATGCGACCACACGAGCCCAAGTGGGACAGGACAGAAAGTCCCACAAAAAAGAGAATGATAGCGCGATCGGGTATACGAACAGCCGCACAAAGCGGAGAGTCGAGGATACCCAAGGCAACTAGTATAACTCGTCGGCATAGTAACACACGGAGTAAGAGCTACTCGCGATAGTATGGGCCCTAGCTCAATTCCGGCCATATATTTAAGGTACCCGTTTCACAGTAGTGACGGACCACCAACCGCTCACCTGGCTGTTCGGAGTAAAGGACCCAGGTTCGAGATTGATGCGTTGGAAAATTAAATTGGCGGAACATGAGTTTAACGTAGAGTACAAGGCAGGAAAGCGCAATACGAATGGAGATGCGCTAAGTCGAATATGCCTTACTACGAGGGCCCAAGCGAGAGCGGAGAACGAAGTCCGTGTGTCGAAAGAGGACAGCACGACGGGGCAAGTAGGCACCACGAAAGACCGCACAAAGCGGACAGCCGAAGATACCCCGTATAGCCATGGTAGCTCGCTGGAGCAAGAGGTCAAGCTCGCCCGCGAGCGAGACGAGGTCTGCAAGCGCCCGGGTACGGACAGCCGCACAAAGCGGAGAGCCGAGAATACCCCGGGCCAGCCTAGCAACGCGGCAGAGAGAGAGGCCGCGCTGGTTAATGCGCCAGAAGAGGATAGAGAGATTCGCAGCGTGCCTGCAGAACGCTCTACTGAACCCCACAGCCCCGCCGAAAAGCCGTGCGGTCGGGGAAGGGGCAGACCACGCAAGCAAGCAACGCAAGCCACTGGTAAGACTGCGAGCACCGCTAACAAGGATGGAGCGGGCCCAGCACAGCATAGCGGACCCGCGAAGCGCGGAAGGCCGTGAAAGGCAAACGTTGCAAGGCCGCTCGAGACAGAGAGCGACCCAACGGCGGAGCTACCGGTGGGCACACCGAGCGAAGAAATTGCGGACAGAGCACCGCAAAGGCCTGCTGAGGAAGCGAGGCACGGCGGGGCCCGTAGCCCACGAACTTCCTGCAGCGCGGATGAAGACAGCGCGATAAAAGAGTATAGCGACTGCCGCAGTGGCGTAGCCACTCCTTCTGCCGATGACCGCTAGAAAATAATTAGAGAATACCACGACACCCCCATAGGAGAGCATCAAGGTATACGGCGCACGTTACATCGAATTCGGACCAAATACAACTGGCCCGGCCTGAGAAGAGATCTAGAGAATTATATATCGTCTTGCGAATCCTGTCAAAAGAATAAAATCAGGAAAAGAGAACGAGTACCGATGGTAGTAACCGACACCCCCTCGAGGTCGTTTGAAAAGGTTGCGGTCGACATCGTAGGACCGCTACCAGAGAGCGTCAACGGAAAAATATACATACTTACGATCCAAGACGCATTGACCAAGTACAGCGCAGCGATTCCACTGCCGAACCAAGAGGCTTCGACAGTAGCAAAGGCGCTCGTAGAAGAATTAATTCTCCGGCACGGGACACCGGAAATAATATTATCAGACCAAGGCACGAACTTCCTCAGCTCGACCTTCAAAGAAATATGTCGACTGCTCCGAATCAAAAAGATGCAAACGACGGCCTACCATCCGGAATCAAATGGCGCTCTAGAAAGATCGCATCGTACCCTTGCAGAATACCTGAAAAATGTCATAAATGAGGATCAAGGTAATTGGGACGAGTGGCTGCCGTACGCAATGTTCATGTACAACACCACTCCACATACGGGGACCGGATTGTCACCCCATGTATTGGTATACGGACGCGAAGCAGAGTTACCGACTGCCGTGAAGCAGGAGCCCCACCGCACCTATGCGTACGACGACTACGTCCAAGAGTTACGCGAACGATTACGCGCCGCATGGACTGTAGCACGAGAGAACCTGGAAGGTGTGAAAAGACGGTCGAAGACTACATACGACCAAGGCGCACAGGTGCAGGAGTACCGCGTCGGCGAACGCGTACTCCTACGCGACGAGACGGTGCGCAGGGGGCGGTCAGCCAAGCTGACTCCGAAGTGGACGGGACCTCACGAAATAGTAGAAAAGAGGCCCCCCGTCAATTACGTCATCCGAAAGGAACGAAAAACTCAGGCAGTGCATGCAAACCGCCTGAAGCTCTTTATAGAGCACTAAAATGAAATAAAAGCTAAATAAAAGCGCAAGGTAAGGAACTTCAATAAGAGAAACAAGATAAAATGAAAACTTGTTTAATTGAAAAAGCACAAAGGAAAACATGTCATACATAGAAATGGTAATTTAGAAAAATTCCGGCATACTGGTTTTGGTAGGCATATGTATAGTAAGCGCCCGAGATTTCAGTATCAGAACCATCGGGCGAACGTCGCAGGTCATCAGGGAAAACTACCTTCCATCGTTCAATTTAAAATTAACGGAAATTGAAGGTCAGGCACCCCCTAAGCAGACTTAGAGGACAAGTCCATTACAGAGCGTGTTGCGAGACCCGGAAGAGCTTCAAAAGCTCGGAGCTCAAGCCGACCAAATCATGGACAACCTCAATACCGACGGAGACGGGATGCAACGCATCCATAATCTGAGTTTCTACTCACTGGGTGCAGTAGCACCAATAGCCTTGGTTGGCTATGTTCTGTTTAAATGTTATAGGTATCAACGAAACCGAACACCAACAAGGACAAGCGAGGCAACGACCCCGGCAACAGCCGAGGTAAACATCAACCTCGAGCCGATCGGACGACAACAGCCAGAAGAGCAACCGCGATCCGAGCTGGCCAGGTTATGCACCCGTCCCCTCAACCGAGAACGACTCGCTCGGCACGAAAGACGATAAGAAGCAGAGGAAAAACTTCATCGTCAACGAATGAAAAAATGAAACATTTTATTGTATTGTTATATAACATCAAACAGTAAAATTGTAAGAGGAAATACGAGAAACCAATCGAAGAAAAAATTTTTAAGAAAAAATTTTTCCTTTTAAGGGGGGAGGGATGTTTTGCCGCGGAATATTCCACTCCGTATTTCGTATATTCGGGAATATTCCATAGCAAAATAACATTGGAATTCGTTCAAGACAGGAAACGAAGTCCAATGCCCGATCGTATGAACGACCCCAAGAACGCTGACGCAGCATGAGCGACTCGCTTGGCATTCGGCGATAGGCTAACGCTAAAATTGCGAATTAAAGGATTTTCGTGAAGACAGTTAGCAACTGCTTTACGAAAGGACAGTATTAAATTAGATTGAAAAGAGAACGGTTGGTTCCTCGTTCAACACTCGAAACAACGGATTATTGTACTTCTTACTTTGATATATAAATAGGCAACGGAAAGTTACCGTTGCTCATAATAAATACTTCCTTTTATATAAATTCGCGTTTCCATCTTTTACTCGAGATCCATCTCCTTATCGGCAAACGATCCCAAAAAATAATAACTTTTAATATTATACCGACTACCGAATAAGCCAATTACTCGGTACCGGGCATAACATTTGGTGGCAGCGGTGGGATCTGCCGAAGTTAAGTGATTCGTGATTTATTAGGACAAAAGTGATTTGGACAAAGTTGAGAATACTCTGAAGTGACGACTACGACGCGTGTAAGGACACCAGTGTAGTTCGTGAAAACCCGACTAATCTAACGCGAAGACGCAAAGTGAACGTCGGTGCGGGGTGACGTATCGGTCAAACGTTTGAAGTCCCGATTGACGGTGTCACGTCAAGTCGCGGAGAACCGCACAAAGTATGCAACCGAGTACGCACAGCAGCTACTCGAAAAGAAGCCGTCGCGCAACCATTGGCGACGCACTAAGGACGAACCCAGGAACCAACGAAGAAACGGGTCAACGGCGTCAAGGAAGGCGTCAAGGACCATCGACAGAGAGGAGCCGCAGGACATCAAGTCGGCAACGCTCTAGAACAACACCATGGAAAGGACCGTCTACCAGATCACCTTTCTGTAAGTGGCGGTTACTTTATACTCATACATAGCCAATAAACTGAAGCCAGACAGTAAGAAAAAAAAAAAAAAAAAAAAAACTTTAGAAAATTTGGAGAAAATATCTCTTGAAATTTTGTGAGCATATTTTAGAGTTTTGTTCACCGCGAAATTAGCAACATGCCGATATTTAGGGGAGCGAAACCGAAACGTAGAGTCAATTCATTAGGGACTGCGACTCCCGGCGAAGGACATCCCGCCCCCCCGCGCTGCCGCCGAGACGCACGCGGTTCGAGGAGACGCAGAGGCCCTCAAATATGCTCAGCCTCAGTCTCGGTATAAAAATGGTAAAAACATTCGACGGCAAAGATTCGAAGGCATTGCCGCTCTTCTTAAAGTCCTGCGAGACAATATTCCGCAGGGTAGCAGAGGAGGAGCATGACACTCTCCTCGAGTTGATCGTTATGAGTAAGCTAGAGGGTGCAGCAGCAAGACAACTGCAGCACAAAACCATCAGCACCATGGCGCAACTCAGGAGCGAGTTGGAAGCGTTGTACGGACAACGGAAGTCCCTGGCCGCGCTGCAAATGGAGTTCAGCTCCCTCCGGCAGGGACAGAACGAGGACATCGCCGCCTACGCGGCACGGACGGAGCGGATCACGGTAGACATCGCCGAAATACTCTGCGAGCCGTTGCAAACAGAGGATCAAAAGATCACCGTCGAGAGCGTCACACGACGAAGCGCACAGGCCAACTTCGAAAACGGCCTGCATGGCCAGGTGCAAGTGCTGGTACGTGCTAGAAATTACCAAACGTTGCATGACTCCGTGGCCGGGGCCATAGAGATAACCAACATGGTGCAGCCTAAGGGAGGGCTAGGGGGAGCGTCGAGCCACCCCAGAAGGTCCCAGGGCCCACCGTCCCGGCAGAACGAAAATTGTTTCACCTGCGGGAACGCCGGACACATGGCACGAGACTGCACCCGGAGATCGGGAAGAGTGAGCCTGCCAATGCCCAGTGAAAACAAGTCCATACACAACGTTGACATCGTGTGCAACTACTGCCAGAAGAAGGGCCACGTGTGGAGGGACTGCAGAAAGAGGTTATCGCTAAACCAGAGCGAACCCGCTCGGACGACACAGCAGCCCCAGCGTCAAAAGGACTCGGAAGATAAGGAAAAAAAAACGACAGTAACGACGGGTACCGGTCGGAATAGTACGGACACCCGCCCGCTGGCAACGATGAGGCTGAACACACTAACAGCCCAGCAAAAGCCAGCAAGCGAGCTACAACTGCTACAAGTAACGTTGCCGGCGTCGAGTGCCACCGCCAGTGACTTCGATATTATTGCATCGCTGGCCGTGACTGGGTTACTCACCCTCAAGGCAGACACCGGAGCCCAATGCAGCATCATTAAAGAAGACTGTCTCAAACCTGAGACTATGGTGAAAGACTGCAAAGTGGAACTGCAAGGGGTGGCGGGCGAAAAATTTACTCTTCTAGGAATAGCGAAAATCACGCTCGAGACGCCGGCTCTAAATGTAGAGCATTGGTTTTACATCGTTCCGAGCACCGTGCCACTAAGGGTCAACGGACTGCTTGGTATGGACTTCATTAAACATCATAAAGCAGATATCTTGCACGGCGAAATGATTAAACTATACGGATATTGCATGCCGCTTTTAGATGGTTCGGTGAAGATGACCCTGCCGCCGCGCAGCGAGACCGTCGCTTACGCCGCGACCAAGAGCAAATTTATCAGACTGCTCTCTAAAATGGAACTCGGAAACGGAGTAATAATGGGAGCCTGCATCACACCGCCGCACGGTAGCAGCTGTGCAGTAAGTCTAATAAACACCACAGAGAAGGCTGTTGAGGTACAACGCCCGGTGGTGGAACTCGAGCCTCTAGAGATAACGGCAGTGGGTCACGGTCCCGAGGCCGCGACGCACGAAGTATGCACCGTCAGCGCGGAGCGAGGGGCCGACCGCCTCGCGCGACTAGCTCAAGAGCTAGACGCGCGAAATCTCAATAAGGAAGAGCGCAAAGCGCTCGATGAGATCACGAGAGAATACGAAGATGTGTTCCACCTCCCAGGGGACAGGCTGCCATGCACGCCTATGGTAGAACATGTGATACCCCTTAAGGATGGGGTGCAGCCTATTAAGGTGCACCCATACAGGCTGCCCGAGACCCACAAGAGAGAAGTGGAGAGGCAGACCCGCGAAATGCTTGAGGAAGGCATTGTCCAACCTAGCCGGAGTCAATGGAACGCCCCGCTGCTGGTTGTAGCGAAGAAACCTGACGCAGCCGGAGTGAGAAAAATGCGCGTAGTAGTGGACTTTCGGAAGCTGAACGAAGCCACCATTGGAGACTCGTACCCACTGCCTAATATCACCGAGATATTGGACCAGCTGGGAAGGGCCCGATACTATACGACCTTGGATCTCGCCTCTGGATTTCATCAAATCCCGATGGCAAAGCAAGACAAGGAGAAGACCGCATTTTCCACACCACAGGGCCATTTTAAGTATAACCAAATGCCTTTCGGACTCAAAAACGCTCCACCGACTTTCCAGAGGTTGATGAACTCCGCGCTGGCAGGACTACAGGGCGTCAAATGCTACGTGTACTTAGACGACATAGTAATTCACGGCAAGACCTTCAAGGAGCACAATGACAGGCTGCGAGAGGTACTGCAGCGGCTAAGAGAAGCCAGATTAGCAGTGCAACCGAGCAAGTGCCAGTTCCTGCGCAAGGAAACGCAGTACCTTGGCCACATCATATCCGAAGAGGGCGTACGTGCTGATCCGCAGAAACTGGAAGCAGTAAGGGAATTTCCAGTACCGAGAGATATAAAAGGAGTACAATCTTTCCTCGGACTAGCTAGCTACTATCGGAAATTCATCAAAGATTTCTCGAGAACCGCGAAGCCACTCACAGAATTAACCCAGAAAGGGGTTGAATTCGAGTGGACCGCAGTAAGAGACGCTGCCTTCGAAGAACTGAAGACAGCCCTTACCACAGCACCGATACTGCAGTATCCAGACTTCACGAAGCCGTTTGTTGTAACGACAGATGCCTCAGACAGGGCGCTCGGCGCAATCTTATCGCAAGGCAAGATCGGGGACGATTTGCCCATATGTTACGCCAGCCGCACCATGTCAAAGGCCGAGCTCAATTATACAACAACGGAAAAAGAGCTACTCGCCATAGTTTGGGCTCTCGCTCAATTTCGACCATATATTTATGGTACACGTTTTACGGTAGTGACGGACCACCAACCGCTTACCTGGCTGTTCGGAGTAAAGGACCCAGGTTCGAGATTAATGCGTTGGAAAATTAAATTGGCCGAACACGAATTTAACGTTGAATATAAGGCCGGAAAGCGTAATACAAACGCCGATGCATTAAGTCGTATATTCGCTACTACGAGGACCCAAGCGAGAGCTAGGAACGAAGTCCGTGAGTCGGAAGAGGACAGCACGATGGGGCAACTCGGCACAACGAATGACCGCACAAAGCGGACAGCCGAAGATACCCCGTATAGCCATGGTAACTCGCTGGAGCGAGAGGTCGAGCCCGCCCGCGAGAGAGACGGGGACAGCAAGCGCCCGGGTACGGACAGCCGCACAAAGCGGAGAGCCAAGAATACAGCGGGCCAGCCGAGCGACGCGGCAGAGAGAGAGGCCGCGCTGGCCAATGCGCCAGAAGAGGATAGAGAGATTCGCAGCGTGCCTGCAGAACGCTCTACTGAACCACACAGTCCCGCCGCGAAGCCGAGCGGTCGGGGAAGGGGCAGACCTCGCAAGCTAGTGCAGACAGGCACGAGTAAGACAGCGAACATCACTGAAAAGGACAGAGCAAGCGCAGCAACAGCGGAGCTAACGGTGGGCACGCCAAGCGAAGAAATTGCGGACAGAGCACCGCAAAGGCCTGCCGAGGAAGCGAGGCATGGCAGGGCCCGTAGCCTACGAACTTCCAGCAGCACAGAAGAAGACAGCGTTATGAAAGAGCGCAGCGACTGCTGTAGTGGCGCAGCCATTCCCTTCCTCGAAGATCGCATGAAAATCATAAAGGAATACCACGACACCCCCATAGGAGGGCATCAGGGTATCAGGCGTACGCTGCATCGGATCCGGACCAAGTACGACTGGCCCGGCATAAGAAGGGACTTGGAAAAATATATAACATCCTGCGAATCCTGCCAGAAAAATGAAATCGGGAAAAGGGAACGAGTACCAATGGTGGTAACTGACACCCCATCGAGGTCGTTCGAAAAAGTTGCGGTCGACATCGTAGGACCGCTACCGGAAAGCGTCAACGGGAAAAAAATATATACTTACGATCCAAGACGCACTTACCAAATACAGCGCAGCAATTCCACTGCCGAACCAAGAGGCTCCGACAGTAGCAAAGGCGCTCGTAGAAGAATTGATTTGTCGGCACGGGACACCGGAAATAATATTATCGGATCAAGGCACGAACTTCCTCAGCTCGACCTTCAAAGAGATATGTCGACTGCTCCGAATCAAGAAGATACAAACGACGGCCTACCATCCGGAATCAAATGGCGCGCTAGAAAGATCGCATCGCACCCTTGCTGAATACCTGAAAAATTTCATAAATGAGGACCAAGGTAATTGGGACGAGTGGCTGCCGTACGCGATGTTCACGTACAACACCACTCCACATACAGGGACCGGATTGTCATCCCATGTATTGGTGTATGGACGCGAAGCGGAGTTACCAACCGCCGTGAAGCAGGAGCCCCGTCGCACCTATGCATACGACGACTACGTCCAAGAGCTACGCGAACGACTGCGCGCCGCATGGACTGTAGCACGAGACAACCTGGAAGGCGTGAAAAGACGGTCGAAGACTACATACGACCAAGGCGCACAGGCGCAGGAGTACCGCGTCGGCGAACGCGTACTCCTCCGTGACGAGACGGTGCGCAGGGGACGGTCGGCCAAGCTGACCCCGAAGTGGACGGGACCCCACGAGATAGTGGAAGCAAGGCCTCCCGTTAATTACATCGTCCAGAAGGGACGGAAAACTCAGGCGGTCCATGCCAACCGCCTGAAACTATTTATCAATCATTAAAAGCTAAATAAAAACTAAATAAATGAGGGTAGGGAGCTCCACGGAGCGCAAGGTAGGAGCTCCATTAACTAGCGAGGTAAATTCGAAACTTTTTAATTTACATAAAACATAAAATGTAACATTATTGATAAGATGGTGGATATAAAAACATAAAATTTTGAAAGTAAAGTTGTAATATTAATTAAACAAAGATGGCCCTGCAAGCGGAACAGGTACAAAGCGGCCCCTCCGCAAAGAGCCGGCGCAGCCCGATGAAATCAAAATACGGCTCCTCGTCCCCGAGCCAAGGCCCCAGGCCCCACAAACAATAGACCGCACGGCGGTTGTTGCGGCGGCGGCTGCGTATAGCCGCGCGCTCAAGGAACTCGCTGGAAAGCCAGCGGCGATTTGGCCCTGGTACAACGACCAGACTACTCTGTAAAGAAAAGCGAAATTTTTTGAAAAATGCTCGAACACTAAAAAACCCGAGGAGGTAAGGAGAATACTCACGATTAGTTCTAACACCTCGGGAGTCAATTCGTCCCCCTTGCAGAGGACCGCCCCATAGGACGAGGTCCTAGAGACGCGGAAGAGAATAGTGCCTGACATGGTCTCGGTAGGATTGTTAGAACAAGAATGAGCCAAAGAGCCCTCTTGCGAAACTCGCGAGACTGCGATGAAAGAGGGAGAACTCACGCTTTCCTCCCCTCGTCTGATTGCAGATTATTCGCAGCAAGATGTGGACAAACCACAGCTACACCGCATACGGCCGACTACGTCGTCAGCACTTTTGCCAGCACTCCGGGCATCTACTACGAGAACATAGGGAGCCTTACGATAACTCAATCGACGTGGCGATTGATAATCAGGCTGGACCTCGCTGTACTACTACACCGAGAGGGGGAGATAAGCGAAAGCCTACAACGTCTGACGGAGCTGTGCGAAAGCGAAACTCGAGTCAACGATATATGCCCCGTCATAAGCGACTCGGTTCCGAGAATGAAGGGAAGAATAGAAACGGGAATACTGACCATATTCGACCTCCTCGGGACGCGCCCCGTCAGAGAGCGCCGAGGATTGGTAGATGGCCTCGGAAGCATAATCAAAGCCATCACGGGAAACATGGATGCCACCGACGCAAAGGAATTACACGAAGAGATAACGCGCCTGGAGGCGTCCCACCAGACCCAGAAGGAAGGGTTAAAAAATCAAATACAGGTCATCAAAACCACGCTCTGCTTATTTAATGAAAGCGCGCAACACATACAGGCTAACGAACAGACCCTGCTGTCCCTGATGCAGCATATCAACCGCACGCTCAACAGCGAAGTATACTACATAGAGAGACGCCAACACTTGGACGAGACGCTCAACGCGATAAGTATTGCGGTCGAAGCATTACTCGGCGACGTACAGGAGCTAGTGTGGCTGGTGGACGATATAGCTAGCGGTAAGGCACGAGCAACGTCCCTGCCGCCACGCACACTCGCTAAGCACCTCGTAGAGGCACTACCACACCTACCGTTGGGCAGTAGTTTCCCGGTCGCAATAGCACCTGACCAAGTGTCAACACTTATGCGACTGGCAGATACCAGGGCTTACAGCGAAGGCAACGCAGTGGTACTTGTGCTGGTTATACCGCTGATCGGGCAGCAACGATATAGTATGCAAAAAGTATATCCTATACCCATGCGAGCGGACAACGGCAGGCACTACTACATAGAAGCGACCGAGTCCCACTTGGTAATATATATAGAGAATCGCAAGTACCTAAGGATGACATACGATGACATAAAAATTTGCAAGGTACTGGGCAAATCGTACATCTGCCCACCAACACACCCTACTATGCCGGTCACACGCGACGCGCCCTGCGAAGTCCTAATCTATGCGAAAATGGACACCGGTAACGGAAAAAATTGCGCGAAAAGGGTTGTCGAAATCACACATCCCTTAATCGTTCCAATGCAACAGCAAGGACGATGGTTATACGTCGCGCCAACCCCGGTCCCCATAGGAATAAATTGTGGGAAAAATCCCACTCAGCACGAAATATTAAATAATTCGAGAATACTGGCTTTGGTAGGCGTATGTATAGTAACCGCCCGAGATTTCAGCATCAAAACCATCGGGCGAACATCGCAGATCATACAGGAAAACTACCTCCCGTCGTTTAACTTGACATTAACGGAGATCGAAGCTCGGGCGCCCCCGCCGCAGACCGAGAGGACCATCCCACTACAGAGCGTGCTGCGAGACCCCGAAGAGCTTCGGAAGCCCGGAGCTCGAGCCGACCAAATCATGGACAACCTCCATACTGCCGGAGACGGGATGCAACACATCCACAACCTGAGTTTCTACTCCCTGGGCGCTATAGCGCCGATCGCCTTGGTTGGCTACGTTCTGTTTAAATGTTACAGGTACAAAAGAACCAGAACACCACCGAGCACTAGAGAAGCAATAACCCCGGCAGCCGCCGAGGTAACTATCAACCTCGAGCCTCTCGGACGACAACAGCCAGAGGAACGACAGCGAACCGAGCTGGCCAGGTTATGCAATCGACCCCCCAACCGAGAACGACCTGCTCGACTTGAACGACGCTAACAAACTAAAATGAAACATTTTACACACATATTATATATCATATATTGAACCGTAAAATTGTATTAAAATTGTAAGGTACGGGAAACCAACTGAAGAAAAAATTTTTTTGAAATTTTTTCCTTTTAAGGGGGAGGGATGTTGTGTCGCGGAATATTCCTCTTCACGTATTCTCAGGAATATTCCTTAGCGGACACAGCTAGAGATGGAATTCTGAAAGATAGCTGTCATACAAGACAGGATGCGAAGTAGACGCCGACGCAGCATGAGGCGACTCGCGAGGCGATCTACGATAGGCTAAAGCAAAAGCTGCCAACTAAGGGATTTTAGCAAACGCAGCTGCTAACTGCTTTACTAAAATCAGAATTAATTTCGACTTAACAGAGAACGGTTGGTTCCTCGTTTAACACTCGAAACAACGGATTATTGTACTTCTTACTTTGATATATAAATAGGCAACGGAAAGTTACCGTTGCTTATAATAAATACTTTCTTTTATATAAATTCGCGTTTCCATCTTTTACTCGAGATCCATCTCCTTATCGGCAAACGATCCCAAAAAATAATAACTTTTAATATTATACCGACTACCGAATAAGCCAATTACTTGGTACCGGCATAACACAACCGTGAAAAAAAAAATTTGTTTTAATAAATAAAAATAAAAATAAAAAATAAATAAATAAGTAAAAATCGTTGTATCGCCCTCGAAGGCAACAATATTGAATAATAAAATCAAATTTTATAAAAAAAAAAGATTTTTTCTATGTTAGCCTACGAACTTTTCGTCCCACCTGTTACGCTCCATGGGTGCGGGTAGTCCATATTACACGGACGCATAGCTGCGGATTTTGATGTGTGGGTGAGTGAGTGAGTGAGTGAGAGAAAGAGAGAGAGAGAGAGAGAGAGAGAGAGAGAGAGAGAGAGAGAGAGAGAGAGAGAGAGAGAGAGAGAGAGAGTTTGATCAAGCGACACATGTTGGTCGTGACGCTTTTACTACATTTGTAAAACTTTATCCGACTGAGACGACCTCTTCGAATGAGGCAATTAACGGCTTACAGACGTATTTCGAGTAATACTTGCATCCTAACGTGATAGTCACTGATAGAGGGAGCGTTTTATAAGCACCGATTTCGAAGATTTCCCGGTCAGCAATGTTATTGGGTCTGGTTCGTGCCGTTTTTCCCGATAGATAGCATCAATTGCAAATAAGTCACAAAACACAGATCGCAGCGACACCACTAAACGCTTGTTGGAAACGTGACACTTCGATCGTTACTTTGAGTGTGCAAACATCGAAATCGGTGCAGTGGTTGGAAAGTTGCTGGCGTTTGAAAATGGAGAAAAGTAATGAAAAATTGCGCTATGTTTTGCAATATTACTATGGCAAAAGGAAGAACGCTGCGCAGGCTTGTGAAAAAAATTGTGCTGTGTACGGTGAAGGTACTTTATCAAAATCTGCTGCGTGAAAATGGTTCGCTCGCTTTCGTTCTTGTAATTTTGATGTGAAAGATGAGTCACGCTCTAGTCGTCCAATCACTGAAAAAGCTGATGAAATTCTTGAAAAAATCCAGCAAGATAAGCATATCAGCAGTGTCGATATTGGTATGGAGCCAGGCATTGACCAGAAAACTGTTTTGAACCATTTACATAAAGCTGGCTACAAAAAGAAGCTCGATGTATGCGTTCCTCATGAGTTGAGCGCGAAAAACATGATAGACCGAATTAACATATGCGATGCGCTGCTGAAACGCCATGAAATCGAGCCATTTCTAAAATGTGTCATAACCGGTGATGAAAAATGGATCACGTACGACAATCGGAAGCGTCAAAGATTGTGGACAAGGGATGGTGAGCCGTCACAAGCGTTCGCAAAGCCAGGATTAACGGCGAAAAAGGTGATGCTGTGTGTGTGGTGGGACTGGAAGGGAATCGTCCACCATGAGCTAGTTCCAGTTGGTCAGACGATTGATTCTTAACTCTACTGCGGACAACTCGAGAGATTACGCCAAGCAATTGAAAGGAAATGGTCCGAATTGATGAATAGAAAAGGTGTTGTCTTCCATCATAACAACGCCCGACCACACACTTCTTTGATAGTAGAACTCTCATAGAACCTCATGACATAGAACCCTCCGACTATCACTTATTCCGATCTCTGCAGAACTCTCTCAATTCAATTAAGCTACTTTTAAAAGAAGTCTGTGAAAACCACTTAATTCAGTTTTTCAACGAGAAACCACAGAAGTTCTTCATCGATGGCATCATGGCTCTACCCGAAAAATGGCGAAACATTGTCGATAATAATGGAGCATATTTGGTTTAAATACATTCATTTTCACACTATAAGAAAACCAGTTGAATTTTACTAAAAAAACGCCATGAACTTTTTCCCAGACCCAATATTAAGCACGTAAAGTTTACGACACGCTCTCCAACGGTCAAGTTGAACGGGCCAATTTAACGTTGATTCCGATGTTAGCCAAGCTCGAAGTCGACGTGGAAGGAAAATACTGGTACAAGATCCTGGATGACATTAAGCATGCGTTATATAATACCGTTAGTAATTCGACAGACGGAACATCCAGTCATCTGTTGTTCGGTGTAAGCCAGCGCAAAAAGTCTATGGACAATTTATATGATTATTTAGAGGAGGTAAATGAGCAAGTACGACCGACTTTAGACCAATTTCCGGAGCAGGTGGCCGGTAGAATATTACGATCGTAAGCGTATAAAAATATATTGCTCTTTTGTTCTTTAGAATTAACAATATTAAACTCACGTTATCTTATACGCAGTGCCTCTGTTCTTTTATTTCTGAGTTACGGTATGATTAATAGTGTATTTCCCTTTTACATAATGAACAATGTTCCAAACATCTTCGTTCTCGAGTCCGCAGGGTTAAAAGATTGAATCCAGTCGGGACGGTGTCTAGAAGTTTATTGCAGCAATAAGTAGTTTATAATTAATAAATTACAACTATAAATAATGAATTCTTGCAAAAAATAGTCAGGAACTGTAGGGCTTACCTTTGACTACTTTAAAGATTATTCCGAAGTATTGAATTTCGATCGCTATATTCCAATTATACAATTTTCTCAAATTTCTTTCACAATTCCAACACTTAGAAATATTGATATAAGGTATTAAGAACTCTAGAGCATAGTTTGAATTATTGAAAAATCCATTCGGAGCTATTGGAACTCTATATCTGAAAGAAGCATCCAGTTAGCGGGACGAAATTCAATTTTTGGAAAAATACAGGCAATCAACAGAGCTCTTTCTAAAAAAATTCAGGAATAAATACAGATAAATAGAGGATATATAGAGGTTTCAGAACTCATATTGGAATTATTTTTCAATAATCTTCGAATGCTAACTTAACATGCCCTCTCTTCTCAGCGTATATGTAGCATGTAGTGCTTATAAATCTGATTTTTTTCCAACAATGTGGATCCGAGTAATATGTGTTAAATGAGTCTCTACAGCAATGCTCCGTCAGTAAGTAGCCTATTTGTAATACCAGATGAAATAGGTTTGTCAAAAAATATTATTTTTAGCATAAGAACATTCTTACCGTAATTTTGAATTATAGGAACAGCGCTAACGTTAAATACGAAGTTTTTATATGTTTATCAAACTTTCATAATATAATTTAGGTATCACAACCGTGTTAACGATGACTACAATATCAACTGGTGTACGAAGTTCGCTGCCTCGAATAAGTTACGTTAAGGCCATAGACATTTATCTGGTAATGTGTTTCGTCTTCGTGTTCGCCGCGCTCTTGGAATACGCCGCGGTTAATTACACGTATTGGGGTGCAAGGGCGAAGAAGAAGACTAAGAAGAAGGATGGTCAGAACAGGAAAGCGATTCCATTAACAACCGGTAAAATTTCTCCAAGTACAACATGAACATTTTATTTTCGGTATAATTTTTTTATATATATTTCAATTTATTACGCGAGCTTAAAGGAAAAAGATTTCTGATCGTATGAAAGAGAACTATTGCAAATTTCCTGTTGCAATTGAACTACTTCAGTAGTTTAAATATTGTTAAACAAATTACTGGAATGGACAGAATTATTAATTCCATCTGGAATTTGTAATAGATTTTGACTAAATTACTAATTTCAGATGGAATTGTTATTGAGTTTAGATTGAATTCTTGATGACAAAAGGAATTAATATTCCATTTCGACTCAATTTTTAATTCCAGATGGGATTGTTATTTGATTTAGGTTCAATGGATAATTTCGGTTTAATTGGATATTGAATTTTCATTGAATTGATGGTTCCACATGGAGTTGGTATTTGAATTGAAATGCATTATGTATTTCAGATTGAATTAGTTATTAAGTTAAAATCAATTACAAATTTCGGATTATATTTGAAACTCATAATGTGCCATTCTGAACTTGGCGATATCTAAAGCTGCTAGAAATTCCAGGTCAATTAATTGAAAAAAATGTAGTCGAATTTCGATGCATATTATACTTGTTCATAAAGTTTAAATTACACGATAATTTCCCCTAATAGCTGGTAATTTAATTATTCTTGTGGCAGGGAGTAAGACGAGCTCACCGTTTCCCGGTTCAACGGACGCGGGGATTATAGAGCTTCAGAACTTGAGAATGTCACCACTGCCGAGCATACGAAGTAAATCAGGACTAACAAATGTCTCCGGTACTCCGGATACCATCGAAAGAGGCGGCGAGCAAACCCATGATCCGGTGAAATTTCCGCCGAGCTTTAGAATTGCCAAAACGACAGGTTACAATATACACGGTAGAAACAACGGCTTGAGATACCGCGGACCAAGACAGCACAAACCAAAGGTGAGACCACGGGACCTGGAGCAAACAATCTTCCACGTTGCAACACTGAACCAAGCCAGTAAAGTAGACTCTTACACATTGCTTCCTCATTATTTCCAACCGTTTACAAAACCCCCCATATGAAGAAGTATATTTTGACCAATGTCGACTTCCCGATCATGGAAATTTCGTTATAGAAGGAAACTTATGAGGAAGCAATGTGCAAAACTCCACTTTACAGGTTTATTTAAATAATTTATATAGGAACTTATGTGCTGAAATATTTGATAGCTCTAGATTTGGTAAACTCAGGATGCTTACAGTGTTTTTGTAACATTACAAAATTACAAAACGTCATAAAACATTAAAATCATATATAATTTAAAAAATCAATAGCAATTACTTATCCATTTAGTCTATTTCTAAAGAACTATTGAGCCCCATAGCTAAAAAATTAGTAAAAACTAGCGTGTGACGAAACACTTATGATCAAATTAAAGAACGCGTAAAATCTTGATGACGCAGGTATTACAAGGAAATTGGAACAAATCATATGGATTGACCCCTCAACTTGCGTGATAAATTTCAGGTTGATGGCTCAAGTGATCTTAGATCGTAGTGGCTAACATTCTTTGCGACAGACAGACCACACATACACACAGTCTGTTTGAGAAGTTCTTGGATGTTGTTGGAACGACCTGTGAATGTATTGAAAAATTATGAGTCTTCACTCACAACAGGAAAAAATCGAACCAGACACATAGATGTTAAATTAGAGAAAGTGGTTTATTACACCTTCCGCATGTCAGTACAAATTACTCAATTTAGAAAATACACAAATACAAAAATAAAATATAAAAGAATTGGAATTTTGATTTGAAGGTAATTTTGAGTAACACTCAATTATATTAATTGAGTGCTGTCCCTGTGAAATGCTTGAGTAGCACACAATTGTATTAAACGTGTGCTGTATCTAATGAGTAGCGTGTACGCGGTATAGCCAGTGCTGCAGAGCCGCCACGCAATGAGATATATGAGTGCGTAGATGAATTTAATGCCTGTCAGCAAATACTTAATATGATGGAGAAATAGAATTTAAAGAGAGTGAGTGCTAGCACATACAACTCTGACAGTTGAGTGGAATTCTACTATGACAGGCTGTGATGCAGTTTACGCTGCAGAGCACTGAAATGTGAGCTTGAGGATGCACAAAATGATTCGACTGAATTCACAACACCCAGCAAGGTTAATTGGGGGAAAGTGCAGTGAATTGGTAAAACACACGCAATTATATTAATCGTGTGTGCCACAGGTTGAGTGAAAATGTGGTACAGCCCGCGTTGCAGAGCACGCCACAGTATGAGACCTTTATGTTGATGTACCGATGAGTTTTCCACTCCTCACCGTCATTTCATTAATTTGAGTCGTGGTGAGCAAGAAAGAGTTGATCCGGTGTAGAAGAGCGAGAATTGTCCGAGCCTTGCAAAATGTGTGCGCTGTTCGAGCGGGTCTTCACGTAAGAGCCAAGATATTCAATATGGCTGCGTTGTACGAAAATGACGTTGAGCGCTGAAGTCAAATAAGAGAGACAGCCGGTGAGCGAAGCCGAAGACAAGCGAAAGAGATAGCCGGTGAGCGAAGCCGAAGTCAAGCGAGAGAGATATCCTCTCGCTTAACGCGGCATGCCTGCGAGGCACAACCTCGGCTCCACGAGTCCCTGTCTCGGCTATCTCCGGCCCAACCGAACGCCGCGTGCTAGACCGCAGCAACAGGTCGACGCACGGCGAATCAGAGACGCAGCCATCTTACGTGCTCTTAGACTTGATCGCTTAATGGTAATACTCTGTCTCGTGTCGCGTATTTTTCGCTCACCTGATAAGTTGTGCTTATCGAGTGTTTATCATCGGTCCGATTAAACAGCTTCCTAAAGTTAACATTTAAACTAAGATCAAGCTGCGAATAAAACTTTGTGTTACTCATTGATGCATCAATATATTCGGACTCACCTCGTGTCATCTTGTGGTCACGCGTTGCTCATCTGCACGCATCAGACTATTAGATCATCAAGTTCCCTCACTGATTGATATAATATCATGCCGTGTCGGTACTGCTCATTTCTATAACCCATACTTTATTCTGAGCATTGACATTTAATATTATATTTTTCTACTTTATGTTTTCATAGTTTAACCTTGTGTTTTGTTGCTGTGTACAATAAACCCCTTATATTGTATACCACCTGGCTACCACGAGTTACTGATTTTGCAAATCCTTTTACAGTTCACTACAACCGGCATTCCACAACAAGATGAAAAATAAACTGTTATTCACTCACAAGAGATTAGTTCCGTTAAACGACTCCGTTAGAAACAAATAAACAAATACCACTTCACAAGACGATATTCACAAAATAAAAAATGATATGTAAGCGCCTTTTACTTTTAATTCGAATCGGTATTGTAGCTGTCTACGTAGCCCACTGTTACTAACAAGATTCTGTCGGTAAGCGCTGTTCGTACAGCCAACTGAAAGCCTGCTGATGATCATAAGTCAAACACCGGTATGGTAACGGGCATCACAGCGTAGTTACCAAGGATAGGTAGGGATATAGATGAAAGTAGCTAGGAGACGTGTTTTATCGTTCAGACATCGCCAAGGCCCCTTCACTCAATTAAACATATTGTCTTCACGTAGTGTATATATATAGGGGTATTCGATATGACAATTCCAGGTATGGTTCAGGCTACCTCGTGGATATGTTCATGTACGCGCACAACCGTGGCGGGTTAGCATCCCTATCATTCCGACTCGCGTAATTAACGTAAAAAAATCAAATAATACTGTAATAACAATACAAATAATAATACAAATAATCGTACGTTCCTCTATTGGTCGACCAGCCAGAGAAAGAAGGACGATGGTGAACTGCATCTTACAACTCTGCAATTCTACAGTGCTAACCGATCATCATCTTAAGACGATGTGCTACATGTCATCGTTTTCCAATAGTACAGTCGACCACTCAGGATGATCCCAAATGGAATAAAAAGAAGCAAAGTAATAAAAAGTGTTGATATCATTTATGGTGTCTCATCGGGTAACTTCAGATCCTCGTCCTTATTTCTCGTTGGACGCCGTATCTCCGTTGCCCTTTTCAGTTGTTCTCGTCGTTCGGATGATTTCGTCGGGTGATCACTGTTTGCTCTGTACACTCGTTATCTTGTTTGCTGCAAGTTATACACATGCGCTCGGCGGCTAGCGAGTCGTGTCGGTCGCGGAGTGATTTATAGCGCTGTGCCATCAGACCATTACTGCCTACATGCGACCACAGAGGCGAGTCCTTACGCGGAAGTAAACGCTCACTTATTTATCACACTGTTGCAGTCTGTTGATTATTCGTTCCCACTTTTCCGGCCAACTTTCATACATAATGTAGGTTTTCCGAAATGTACTGTTGATTTTTCTCCACGAGGTGAGGTCTGATGCATGTAGTCTGTACCCACCCTTGGCTGAGCCGCGCAATTTCATACGCGCCGTTTCTAGTGCATAGTATTCTGGCCACCCGGGGATTCTCCCCATGTGATAGATATTGTTCCAGGATTTTACGTATCTGCGCGACGTGAAAGGCTTCGAAGTCTTATTCGTTCGCTATTTTTTTTAACTGATCGTAATTTTTACTTCTTATGCGCACTTTCACGCTTCGTCTGTTTTTCGAAACAACTCGAAAAATCCAATTTGTCTGTTTTTCGAAAAATCCAATTCGTCTGCTTTTCGAAACAGACAAAGCGTGGTCTGTTTTTCGTTCGCGAAGGGAATGCGCTTTTGTTTTTTGTTCGCGCACATAACGCACGTAACGCACGTATTGCACCGTAGTTTGTCATACTCGTATCGTACTATTGTTCATTGCTCAATGCAAGTTCACTAGTAATCTCACTCAAGTATCGCACTTCTGAATATTAAGGATGGAGCTTTATTATCATTTGACTAACGTGTGCCGGCGCCGTTCGTCGGCCTATGCGTCAGATATGTATGAATTAATTCCGGATAGGATATCGAACGATGGTAAGCGTGACCGTGATCGCACATTCGGCGGCAATCGGTCCCCGCGCTGCTATCGATGCCCGAGTAGAGATACACGCAATGAAACTCACCGATGATAAAAATTATAATCTTTAATGAGCTATATAAATTACTAGTAAAATGCCGTACAGAATAATCTAAATGAACTGGACTTATCAATGAACACGTACGCCTGAGTACGTTCGCGCGTGCCCACCACTGGCGTTACCCAATATGGCCGTCATTGGCGCCAGTTGCCATTGCAACTCGTTGCCCTCTGGCATCTGGCTATACCGTGTGCGGGGTCTATCGTCGAGACGTCTCCATGCAACTCGGCAACATGTTGCTAACTGCCGCCTGCTTCTTCTCCGGCGGCGAGGCTCGTCGCTTGGCGTCGGTGTCGTTCGGGGAATCTTCGCTTCACTCGGCCTTTGCCTGCGTGTATCATCGTCCAAATGGCAAGTGGTGCCGCTCATCCTTCAAGGGACCTTCTACTCTAAATCTTTCAAAAAAATCGATTTTTTTTCTGGCATTTTCTTACAGTTTTGGGTCTCAGAATATGTCTTTAAAACATTCTAATGAAATTCGTAATGTTCCCGAAGTTACAGAAGTTTGAAGGCCATAGCGCATGAGGTAGCGGTACCTCGACCCTTGTAGCCCTTGTTTACTGACTTGGGTATACCTATACCACCTCTCTCTCTCCCCTTTCTTTTTTCAGTTTGAAGGCATATTTCCGTTACAAAACCCTCAGTGTCAGTATGCTTTCAACCTTCACTGTTTTTCTTCGGACCTACTTAACTCAAACGTGCTCAACAGGACTCAAAATACTCAGTAAGCGTGCACCGTGATAATTTATATAAATTTAATCTCAGTGAGGTGGAGAAATATCTATTTATGCATCCTCAAAAGTCTCACCTCGTGGCGTGCTTTGCAGCGCGGGCTGCTTCACGTTTTCACTCATATCTTGGTACACAATTAAGATAATTGCACGTGCGGCTTATTTAATTTGCTTTATATTCATTTTTTCATTTATTTTTATGTTTTTGTAGATGAGCGAGAAAAGGCGAAAATAAAAGACTATTTTCTCTGTCTACATCTTTCGTCTGGTTATTTCGCACCTGTCGTAAGTGAAAACTCATTCTTCCTCAATATATTATATTTCGGATTAGAAATTCATCAGGCAAGTCAATTCACAACAGTGTCAAAAGAACGTTATTTTTAACAAAGCAAATTGTTGCGGATCGTTGTTGCAATCGAATTTTATGACTGGTTGTGCCATCTCTACTACTTGTAACGGTATTTTACGTTAACATCACCCTTGAAGGGTTTTAGTTCGAACTCGAGCAAGGAGGAAATTAATATAGGCTTCAGTATTAGGTAAAAGTATGGTTTATTAGACACATTAAATAAATTATACAGGTAAAAGTTAAATAATTTGTGTGAGAGTTAAATGTGCTCCTTTTTCCTTAATTTTGGTGATTATGCACCTTACAAAAAGAGCTTGTCCCGGGCTTACGCATGCCTATATAATCGCGTCCGCATGAAGTAGGAGATTTTATATTGAATTACTGAAGTATTATCTGTAGTTATATGGTAGTATAGTTTCTACACATAGAAAGAGCCTGCTGGGCTTACTATCGTTAATATATCTATATCGGGTCTGTTATTATTTCTCGCCTTCGGAGGTAGCCTATTCTATAGCTATAGTGCGTGGACTGTAGTGGGGACAGAGCTCTCACTCGAGCTCTATTGGCTGAGCGATCTACTCGCTGGTCCCGCCGCTGTTCCGGTGGAGGCGTCAGCGCGGTGCAGCCCCGGTGCATCGGCGCATCGGAAATGCTACAGAAGCGTCCCTAGCTACTTTTTAGGGGTTTTTTAAGTCCCTTATGGATATAGTATAAATTTCTCCATACCACACTGGTGTCTTTCAGAGGTAAGATCTCGCTGGCTTGTGTACTCTGCTACGTGGATGACTGGTGGCTCAGTAGTTGACCTTGGAAGATGTTCGTTTTCCCTAGGTTTCAGGCTTGATCTTTAGAGTGGTGCGGTTGCAGATGCTTCTCCTTGGGTTGACTAGGTGGTCCTTCTTTAGTTGGATGGCTGGTCCTCCTTTGGTCGATTAGCTGGTCTTCCTTTGGTTGATTAGGTGGTCCTCCTTTGGTAGATTCCGGATGTTGGCGAAAGTCTGTGAACAGAATGCTCCCAGACTGTGGTTTGCCGTGCTCTTTTATACCGGCTTCCCCGCTCTTCTTTTCTTTCCGTCGGTATAGCAGGGTATTACTATATCTTCTAGTCGTCCTGTAACCCATCTGCTGTAGCCCATTTGTCCCGTTAATTTCCACTTCTTGGTTATCGTGAGTTAGCGCGTTCCTTTTAGATGGTTCTTCATACGTTACTTGAGACTATAGCATTACTGCTTGGTAGTATAACTATAGCTTGAGTAACGGTAGTTGGTCTTTATATGTGTGCGTGCTGTGTGGTATGGATCTCTGTGTTTGTGTGTGTGTGGGTCTCGTTTAGGCGGTATATTTAATTATAAGACGAGTATGTCGTCTTATACTATAGGATAGTCTCTTCGGCTCAAGTACGATCAGGCCTCATTTTCCTTCCCCAATACCCCCTCTACAACTCAAGAATGATCGATTCTCTAACGATCCGGTCAAGCTTGATTAGAACGGTTTCGACAGTAATACGGACAACACGCGTTTTATATCTTTTGACGACTACATCAACTGGTTGGGTTATATCAAGGCAGTGGTATAATCAAGTATTATTACGGTGGTATCAACAGTTATTTATCACGAACTATTATCGGTTGTGTGTGTACGTGAACTATTTATGTTCTACATTATTGTGACTCGGACAGAAATAGAACAAGGGTTTTCTCAACAAAGACGGTTTGTCCACGAGTCAGTGGAGATAATTTCTTTCACGATCAAACACTTGAACCTTTCCATCAAATCCCTTGACGGTAAAAATCAGGTAAGTCGGGTAAATCAAGTTTAAATTTAACATTTTGGTCCTTCAAGCCGAATACGCGTGTGAGAAGAAAGTAAAATTTTGGTGAAAGTGCTGTGTGCCTCGTGTAAAGAAAGTTCGGGGTTTCTCGGTTAAAATAAAAGACTTCGGACTCATGGACAAAGACTTTCGATTTTGCTGGAACGTTATATCTCGGTCTTTCTCTCTCTAGAGTGTGTCGAATTTTCGACCGCGGCGAAAGTCGACAGTGTTCACGAAAAGTGTGCGTGTTGGAAATTCAGCTGACCCCACGGCGATCGATAATCGCCGTGCGTCGACCTATTGCTATCGGTGATGTGCTGCGCTCAGCTGTCGCGAAGATAGCCATGATAACGCTTCGCAGGCATGCTACTCAAGCGAGAGGTCGTCTCTCTTGCTTGAGTTCAGCGTCTCACAACGACGCGTTTATACTGCTCAGCCATCTTAAAGATTTTGACATTTCTTGTGAAAACCGCTTGGACAGCTCTAACACACTGCTCTCACCTCGGACAATTTTCACCGATGTCTCAGGATCTACTAAACGCAGAAGTGCTCAACTGGACTCAAAATACACGGTAAGAGTGCACCATAAAAATTTACATAAATACAATAACGTTGAGGTAGGGAAATCTCAATTGTGCATCCTCATAAGTCTCATCTCGTGACGTGCACTGCAGCGCGGGTTGCATCACGTTTTACGTCACAAACTTTGGCACACAATTAATATAATTGTAAGTGCTTCTCATCAAAATTCACTCAAAATTCACTTGTGCATTTTTTAATATATTTTTTTTGTAAGTTAAGCGAGTCGACTGGAGAATACAACCTCTTTCTCTACCTACATCTTTTGTCTCGTTATTTCACACCTGTAGTGAGTAAAAACTTTTTCTTTTTCAACATCTTGCAGATTCGACAACATCAGGAATTCTCAACAGTGCGCGTTTTCAAAAAGATTACCACCTCGCCCGTACCCATGCTCTCGAGGTGCCTCGAGCGACTCGTATCGTTCTCCCTCTCGAGGACGAGAGTCTGTCAATCGATCAATACAGCGGTCGATAATTCTCGCATTCGGTAACTTCGCGCGGTCGGTATCTCGAGTGGTAAGTCATACAGGCGGCATACCATTATCACCAAGGCGGACTCGTGACGTTATTTAACCTTGGTGCAGTGAGCGCCGCGAACTGTCACATAAACAATTCGATTTACTACTCGTAGTGATAATTGACACTCTCGTTCGGGTTTTTTTTTAATGAACTTGACTTTGTTTATCGGGGTTTATCTGAATGCTCTCGTATTTGTCGGCTTTATCTGAGTGTTCGGATTTTCTGAAATGGTTTAATTTTTTACATGTTCGAATACTTATCACAGTGACAATTGATACTCTTTTCCGGAGCGTCAGTGAGTCTGCCTGTATCTTTTGATATTTATCATCGTGCGTTCGAATTTTACGGGTTTATCGGGGAATACGGAAGTTTCGCATTCTTATTTTTTGACTTCTTCGGAAATTCAAGAACGGTCAAAGCTATCTCGCGAGTGTTTGAATATTACTCTCACGAGTTCGGGTTTCTACAATCAAGAGCGAAGTTACCTCGCAAGTGTTCGAGCATTTCGCGAGCTTTTGACACATTCTAGTTTAGTTTGGTTTTAAATTTCTAAGTTTGAACGAGCAATCAATATGTCGGACTCATCGAAGATCAATGGACGGCCTTTCGAATCACTTATAAAAAAATAACGGATATGTATACTCCTGCATTTCTCTTACACCCGTACGATGTGTGCAACATACACGACATGACACGCGAAGTATATGCAGGAGTCAAGCGGGCACTATCGGATTTGCGGGCACGAGGGACCCAACATTCAACATCAGACAACCAATTAAGAGCGTTACAAGGCTCCCTTCCAAGGATTCCACTTCCCGAGTTCTGTGGGCAATATTCGGAATGGAAATCGTTCGCCGATCTATTTCTCAGCCTAGTCAGAAACCGGGACGACATAAGTCAGGTTGAGAAGTTAGTGCGACTCAAGGGCGCTCTCAAGGGTCAGGCAGCATGTCTGTTGGCCAATATCACGGTGACTGAGGTGAACTACGTTCCTGCTTAGACGATGTTCGTCGAGAGATTCGAGAATCGGAGACTTCCAGTTCTCCTCGCTCTCGGCGCTCAGACAAAAATTGGCGAGAGGGTTGCTTACGCTCGTGGCGATGACCAAGGAGTTCTTGGATGCAGCCAAGGCTTTGGAGTTACTGTTCGAGTACTGGCACTATATCGTGGTCCACGTACTCAATCGACTCCTCGATACCAACACGAGAGAGGCGTGAGAAGTACGGCTCGGCTCAAGGATCGAGATTACACTTCTGACGGAATTCCTCGAATTCTTTATAGCAAGAGCGTGAGCATTGGAGAATTTTGAGCGACATTATAAAGGACCGCAAGCAGCGGATCTGCACGTCTGAGTTGGGCGTATACGGCAACCGGATCGAGTCAAAAAGAACACGCCAAACCACAGGCGAATACATCGGATCGGCAATCGTGTTCCTGTTGCAACGGAAAGCATTACATCGCGACGTGCTTAAATTTCTTCACGATGGTTCCCGGTGACGGACGCTCGATGGTCGAACAGAAACGGTTGTGTTACAACTGCCTCGGTCCTCATGGAGGGAATTACTGTTGGTCGACGAAGAGGTGCCAGTGATGTGAGGGTAAAGACCACACCCTCATCCATCATGGAGACCGAGGAAAGTCGGCCATGGCAGCTAAACCCGACAGCCCGCCACAACTATCGACGTCGGCACAGTTGTGTAAGCAGGGCTAAAATCAAAGATAATTTGACTTTTCAATCAAACAGAATGGATTAATTATTATCGAAAACAACAACTTGAGTTCAAAGTATCAGGGGTACAAATTGAAAATGCGGGTTTGATAACAGATGGCGTTACTAACGCTATACGCATCAGGCAGTACTGTGACTATGTTCATATCAAAGCTACGTCTTATAGCTTTAATTTTCAGTATGTGTCAATTTGTCGCAGTGTCAAATTCATAGTTTTTTTGAGCTCTCAATATGTCGAGTTTCGTGCCAACAAAACAGCATTTGCGGGAAGTTTTAATTTACTTCTTTAATTTGAAGAAAAGTGCTGCTGAAGCACATCGATTGGTCTCCGAGGCTTATCCGAGTCATGTTCCATCGGTTTCAACGTGCGAGAGATGGTTTGTGCGGTTTAGAAGTGGTGATTTTGACGTTGAGGACAAAGAGCGGCCGGGCCAAGTGAAAAAGTTTGAGAATGCTGAATTGGAGGCAATACTCAATGAAGACTCGTGTCAAACTCAACAAGAGCTCGCAGATTCATTGGGAGTGACACAACAAGCCATTTCCCATCGTATAAAAGCCCTCGGAATGATCCAAAAGCAAGGACATTGGGTGCCGTATGAGCTGAAGCCGAGAGACGTCGAGCGCCGTTTTTTTGCATGCGAACTGCTGCTCGAACGGCAAAAACGGAAGGGTTTTTTGCATCGCATTGTCACTGGTGATGAAAAGTGGATCCATTACGATAACCCGAAGCGCAAAAAATCATATGGTTACCCCGGCCATGCATCATCATCGACGGCCAAACCAAATATTCACGGCGCCAAGCTCATGCTCTGTATTTGGTGGGACCAGCTGGGTGTGGTGTATTATGAGCTATTGAAATCGAACGAAACCATCACAGGAGCACTATACCGAACTCAATTGATGCGTTTGAGCCGCGCACTCAAAGAAAAACGGCCACAATACGAGCAAAGACACGACAAAGTAATTTTGCAACATGACAACGCTCGGCCACATGTTGCAGCGCCGGTCAAAACATACCTACAAACGCTGAAATGGGAAGTCTTACCCCACCCGCCGTATAGCCCAGATATTGCTCCTTCCGATTACCACCTTTTCCGATCGATGACACATGGCCTAGCTGACCAGCGCTTCCATTCTTACGAAGAAGCCCAAAAATGGGTCGATGACTGGATAGCAGCCAAGCCGGCCGAATTTTTTCGCGACGGTATCCGTAAATTGCCAGAAAGATGGGAAAAAGTTGTGGCTAGCGATGGACAATACTTTGAATAATTCATTTGTTACCATTTTTTCAGAATAAACGTTCAAAAATAGAAAAAAATCCCGCATTTTCAATTTGTACTCCTGATAATTTCTCAAACAGGAGTCAAGAGAGAGAAGAAGATCAGAGTTTCGGACACGCTTCTTCAACCTCCATGATCACGACTCGCATCAAGTTAGAACGGTTATGTGCAGCGATTACCATATATATCAAGGCTATCGCTGCCCAATCATCGGTGTTTTCAGACGATTGCCCACCAGCAGTATCACTGATAACTGTTCGTGCAACGGCAATCAACAACAGTCAAGGATTTTCTCAAACGGTTAGAATTCTGATCGATCCAGGATCTGAACTTTCTTTCATATCGAAAGAGGTGGTAAATAATCTACGTTTACGACGCAGATCGGGGGCAATTTCTAACATTGGCATCGACTGCTATAACACAGGAAACACCAGGGATGTAGTTTCTCTGAAGCCTCAGTCGCTGTTTGACGATAATTTGGTTCAAATAGTTGCTTATGTCCTCAGGAAAATCACCACCACACTTCCATCATTCACAAAGGCTTCACTATCACGCGATCTCTTCAGACATCTATAGCTATCAGACCCGATTTTTATCCTACAAGGTCTGATCAACGCCTTCATCGGTACGGATACATACGGACGGAAAATCGAGTCTCAAATCGACAAGTCAGATTCAAATCAACTTATCGCATAGCTGACATAATTTAATTGGATTAATTCAGGCTCGGTGGACGGTAACACTCGTCACGAGCGAGTATCGTTACCAGCTCTACGGAACGGCGCATGGGCGCATCAATAAGGCACGATTCGTGAGAGCGTGGCATGAACATCGCCCGTGAAATAGGTCTCGTAGATATTGGTGAATACAAACATGCTGCCTGACGTAGCACCAGTGAGAAATACCGGCCTCGACCCCGTGTATTCGCAATGCGGTTCTATCATTATAGGCCTATAGGCCTCTTCCTCGAACCCAAGTAGCCTTGCGGTAGCGGGTGATATGCGAAAGGCGTGGTATCGTAGATCGTCGCATAGGGGCACCACTTCGACACGACCGCTCGGAAGCGATTTAAAGCGCAGATAATCGGTCACGTGAGGTAACTTATTGATACCTTCTAAACGACCATATAGAGCGATTTACACCAGATGCTTCTTAGTCTCTATCTACGCGTCTTTGTGTTAAAATATTGAAACCCAATATATCATATTTCAGCATCCTCAAAATATACGAGATTTCCCACAGCAGGAACATATAAAAGAGTCATCGGATAATTTCCACAAGAGAAACAGACCATTCTCCATGCAAAGATATTGGACGCGTTAGTTTTGTAATAAATTTCGTCGTCGTATTATGTGGAAAGTACTGCATACTACTGTTGCTCGAGGGTACGACAAAGACGGAGCGATCCTTGGGACTTATATTTATCGATGGCGAATTCCAACAATCTTTCTTTCTTCTTTTTCGTTTTCTCAGGTGACGGAGGCACTCGTACTTAATTCTGACTCGTAGAAAATATCAGGTGTATGCATAAGTTTTTTCCGGTTTTTTGGTAAAAAAAAACACGTAATTTTCAAGGGAAATTAATTTTCGTTTTATTCAAAATATTGGCCATCGGCTTCTACACATTTCGCCCATCTTTCAGGTAACTTATGAATACCATGCCAGAAAAACTGCTTGTCTTTTGCGGCAAACCATTCGTCGAGCCATTTTCCAACTTCCTCGAAATTGCTGAAGTGCTGCTCTGGGAGCGCGTGCCCCATTGATGCGAAGAGGTGATAGTCAGATGGCGCCAGGTCTGGCGAATACGGCGGGTGTGGAAGGATGTCCCATCCAAGCGATTTCAAGGTGTCTTTCACTGCTTTTGCTGTGTGAGACGGCGCATTGTCGTGTAACAAAATCACTTTGCCATGTCTTCTGGCCCATTCCGGTCGTCTTTCGATTAATGCGTGGTTTAAATTAATAATTTGTTGGCGATAGCGTTGTGTATTAACGGTTTCGCCGGGCTTCAAGAGTTCAAAATACACAATACCGCTCTGGTCCCACCAGACACAGAGCATGGTCTTCTTGCCGAAGCGATTTGGCCTTGGTGTTGAAGGACCGGCTTCGCCAGGTGAAAGCCACGATTTTTTCCGCTTCGGGTTTTCAAAATAAATCCATTTTTCGTCACCCGTCACAATTCGATGCAAAAATGATTTCCTTTCGTGGCATTGAGGCAGCACTTCACAAGTGATTTTGCGATTTTCTATTTGACGTTCATTCAAATCGTGTGGGACCCATTTACCGAGTTTATTGATCTTCCCCATTACTCGCAAACGTCTGCTGATTGTTTCTTGTGACACATGCAATGCTTCTGGTAATTGCCGTTGAGTTTGAGTTGGGTCATCATCCAATAACTCCTGCAATTGCTCGTCTTCGCATTTTTGTGGTCTACCAGAGCGCTCACTGTCTTTCACATTGAAATCACCACTTTTAAATTGTCGAAACCATGTCTCACATGTTCTAATCCAGGGGTCTCCAAACTATGGCCCGCGGGCCACATTCGGCCCGCGGACAGATTTTGGACTATTTCACTTTTTACCACCGGCAACAATGATAATATGGTTTTGGCCCTCGGAACTTACTGGAGTAATCAGTATGGCCCTAAGGCTGGAAAGTTTGGAGACCCCTGTTCTAATCGATGGAGCGTGTTCACCATATGTTTCTACCAGCAAACGTTGACTTTCAGCAGCCTTTTTCTTTTGATTAAATAAGAAAAGCAATGCGTGCCGCAAATGTTCTTTTTCAGGCACAAAACTCGACATGATCACTGAACGATAAAACAAAGACGCTAGTTTTTGGCGGACTCAACTTGTGTGTGTTTGTAGGTTAATGTCAGACGAACAAAATGACGTCTGTGTCAAATTAATACGCTGCGTACTTTTCACTGGCGCCATCTCTTAGTTAAACCGGAAAAAACTTATGCATACACCTGGTACATTCGATAGTCTGGTAATGCAGATTGTGTAAAATAAACACAAATGGTTCTCGATTCACTGATATTCTTGAATACTGAATAACTCGTTACTCCAATCGCGCTTATATCCTTCCACGAATGATGCTTTAGCTGTACTGATAAGCATCAAGTCACCGACACTGTGTTTAGGCTTTTTAGTTTTTTTCGCGTTATGCTCGTAATATTGATATTACGTAGGCTTGATATTGTTTTAGATTACAATTTTTTGGTAAGCTGTCGATAATAAGTGTGTCATTGAGCCGAGATTTTACTTCGTTCATTAAAATGTCATCAATTCTATTCTTGCTGCTATCGAGTACTGCTATTTTTCGTTTTAACGGAATATTCGGTACTATATTATCGTACTCGACCAAGTGAAGATAACGCTGTAGAACCTGCTGGTAAGCTGTCCATTTCTCTCTCTTGCTCTTGCACAAGTGAGAGTTTAGAATTTCACTCAGCTCAGAGTCGAGGCACGATAACGGTATACCGATGGTCTGTACGGAGCGCGACGGCTCTGTAGTAGTAGTAGTAGTAGTAGCAGTAGTAGCGAGATCCACGAGACGATGTATGTTATCATGAGGAATAAGTACCATCTTTCTGGCATATTCCATGGCTCGCGTAGGCCAAGACAGGTACAAAAGCAATTTGAGAAATCCGACACAGTGCTCGATGATGGTCTTCCTCTTACTACTCCAATTTCCTTTTTTTGGCAGGTAGTCATCGAAGAATTATCGCGTGCCTTAGAAGATGATTCTTTTGTACGTTGTTCAGACTCACGTTTCCCTGTAAAACGTATGGAGCATACACGCATATATATTAGGGTGTGTCATTTTGGGGCAATTTTTTTTTCAACTCACAAACAGGTTGTATCACCTTCCAGGAAGGGGAAATAATACGTCTGTAAAAATTTGAGCTCTTTAAATTAATATTTAAATGTGCCTCATTGTTTGAGAATGCTTGAACATTCTGCTAAGCGTAGTGAGACTGCGCACTGCAGGCTAGCATAGGCAACTCCTTGCTGTTGCCACTCAGCGGCAGCACCACGCAGGAGCTGTAAATCCAACACTAGGTCTGCGTGCCAAGCAACAGGTCGCTCCGCGCAAGCGCTCTACGACTGCTTGGTTTGACAACGGCTGCTTCGTATAACGCAGCCATCTTGCGTTTTGCTCTCATTCGGTACTCTTCGCCTCCGTGGTCGTGCGTGTTCATAAAAGTTTTGTGCATCCAAATTCGTCTCAAAGTGCAGCTCTGCCAACCTATAGTCTCAACAAACTCTTCGACCATATCAGCATTGGTATATAGACGTCAGCTCACCAGTACATCACCATATCGTCTCATCGTGTCGTGCACCCGGCGTCAGCTTCACCGCGAGGCCTGGTCACGACAGCATATCTCATCAAATTGCATACGATTAATACAATCGTGTGCGGTAATTAGCTCACCACATTTGAATCTAATTTTATTTTCTATCTATTTGCGCTTATTTATATATCATTTGCTATATTTTTACTTGTTTATTTGTATTTGTGTCTGCCGTACTTGACAGGTGGAGCAATAAATGCTATTGTAATTAACATCAGTGTACTGCGTTTTAATTCAACCTTCTATATTACAGTCCACTTTCTCTCCATCATACTGAATTCTCGAAAACTCATCGCAAATTTATATTTCCCATTTAAATAACATGCGGAACAAATTTTTTCATATTTGGAATTTTATAATTCGGCAATGGCTCATTGTTCGATGAAACGCATAACATATTTTATAGAGAATTGAACGCTCTACAAAAAATATGTCTTGCAATTTTCCGATAAACATAGCCATTCAGATGATATCTGAGTTCAAAGTTCATAATGAACGAAAATTAACATTTTTGTTAATATTATAGCGGAACTATTGACTTTATTGTGTAACAACAATTTGTGCCTCAACGCACCACGTTACCTATAGCTGGCCCAAGCTATTTTTCCTTCCTTTAATTTACTCTTTCGACATGGGCGCCAGGCGCTTACGCGTTGCAAGGAAAAATAACGAGATGTTCGGCCAGACTCAACCCAGGCTAGCTCCAGCTGTTCGAGGCAGAGTGGGTGGTTCGGACTGTCAAGTCGAGAATTATTCTCGATTAAAATGCAAATGAAATCAATTAATTAAAATAAGTCATAAAAATCAATGAATAAAAATAGTCAATAAAATATCGTCAATAAAGGCACAACACAAGAACAATAAACAAAGTCAAATTAATAAAATAACACCGATAAATAATTTAGACAAAAATAGCAGGTACGGGATTTACAAATGCCACTCGGCAGATCGTTTATTTAATTACCAGGACTACTAGTCCTCCAACAAAAATAATGACCAAGAAAAATATAAATAAAATATCCCGTAAAATTAACCCTTTAACAATTCATAAACTTAATTATTCTGGCAGTATATTTTATCCCGACATTCATAATCTATATTAAGACGGTTGCGGGAACCGACCAAAACACGGCCAGGCAAAGTAAACTTGACAGGTCGCCTCGCAATTCGGCTCGCGATACGGCCTACACCGAACTAATCCCACATACATTCAACAACTATAACTACGGGACGTCGGGAGGTCACGTACGCGAAGCCTTTAATGATTTGAATCTCCCAAATATCACATTGCAGGCAGCAAAATCGGGAAAGTATCGTGAACCAAAATAACGATAAATGAACGACGGTTACATCCAATAAAAGAGGCAGACCTTCATTAAATAACCCACTTAAAAATAACCGTGATATCAATCCCTTAATAATTCCGAATAAAGGATCACAAAAGTCAAAGCGAGACACGTCTTGAGCCGTACCAATCCCTCGCGATCAAGTTCCAAATACGGAACGACGACCGAGCACGCATTGCATAAGCTCACAAATAAAAATAAAGTAATGTCCAACATAAGAAAAATAAATAAAGTAATCCAAGTCAATATAAAATCAATTGTCCAGTAAAATCCGCGACGCGGTCTATCCCGTTCGAATCCCTCACACATTCAAGCAAACACGGGATAAAGGCCTAACGCACGCACGGCTTTGCAGCACACGACTACAGAACAGTAATAACGAAAACAACGAACGAACTATTTATCATAGCAAGATACGCTTCGAACCGTACTAATCCCTCGCGATCCAGTACAAACACGGGACGATGGCCGAGCACGCACTGCATGCATTCGCAGAAATAAAATAATGTCCAATATAATAAGAGAGATAAATAAAATAAAATAAGACGAATACAATAATATAAATCTATAAGTGTCAATGATTCCTGAAAGTCCACGACACGGCCTATGACATTCAAATCCCTCAAATACAATCCGACCACAGGACGATGTACCAAAGACCGTAGAGAGTAAGAGAGCTCACCGGGACCGTGCTGCAGCGATATTCCTTGTAGATCCGGGAAAACTCAAAGTAGGACCGCAAGATTCTCTCCTCAATTTACTCCTCGTCGTTTCGGAGGATATACCCTGGTACCCACGATAAGTGGTGACCGATTTTGACGAAAACAATGGTAGAGTGGGACGATATAATATTCGCTACTACGTCCTGTTCGCTCGACGGTAACCGGGAAAAAGCCCTGAGTTCCACCCGGCACGCGTGCCCGTGAACTCTGATCCCCACTTGACGAGCCGAACTCGGTTAATTGGGGGAACCGAGGTCGCACGATGACCGTGACTAGCGCCTCAGCTGGACGATGTATAAATTAGCGACAGACAATACCACCGGTGCGTAGTCCAGCAGACGACCCCCTCCGACATATAGATTTCCGTGGGTCGACGATGGCCAAGGATAGCATTTGGTACGTCGCGCGGGAAAACGACATATCCCGACTGAGAAAGATGTAAAATATCGGTCCAGATAAAAGGCCGAATCCCGATGCCTTCAGTTGTTGGATGTGTTGCTCTCCTCTTCTTCGTACTCTATCTCCGTCCCTCAGTCGTATAAATCGCAATATGGATATATAAAAAAAGAAAAGTAATTAAATAAAGTACGCCAACTATCATCTACAGCCCTGCGAGATCGTGTTGGCAGCCGTCGTGCGAGGAGGACGCAGCGCTTAAATATTTTGCCACGTTACAATTGAAAAATTCCAATCGACTTTTTTGTAGATCATTCAATTATCTCCAACTTTCGTCTGAAACTTTTTCCTCTGGAAACAATATTTTGGGACTTATTGTTAGATCGATAAAGTAAGCAGTAAGTTCGAAAGTATTGTTACCAGAGAAAAAAGTTACTCAGATATCATATATAAGTCCCAAAATATTGTTACCAGAGGAAAAAATTTCAGATAAAAGTTAGAGAAAATTAAATGATCTACAAAAAAGTGCATTGGAGTTTTTCAATAAAGTCAATAGTTCCGCTATAATATTCATAGAAACATGAATTTTCGTTCATTTTGAACTTTGAACTCAGATATCATCTGAATGGCTATGTTTATCGGAAAACTGCAAGACATCTTTTTTGTAGAGCATTCAATTCTCTATAAAATATGTTATGGGTTTTATCGAACAATGAGCCATTGCCGAAGTATAAAATTCTAAATATGAAAAAATTTGTTCCCCATGTTATTTAAATGGGAAATATAAATTTGCGATGAGGCACATCTAAATATTAATTTAAAGAGCTCAAATTTTTACAGACGTCTTATTTCACCTTCCTGGAAGGTGATACAACATGTTTGTGAGTTGAAAAAAAAAATTACCCCAAAATGACACACCCTAATATATATTTTACGAACGCTACATTTTCTTGCGCAAAATTGCACGTCGTTGCTCTCGCTTCAGATAACATAGTGCCTGCAACATAATTATTTGCTTTTTTTCAAGAGATCCGTGCAAGGCCATTACAAGTGCATTACTGCTACATCGCGCGTCGCTTCGCAAACCTATATTACTTTTTGAGGCACGTAAACGTGATGGTATTGGTCAACAGGCGCAAAATCGAAAATTATCAGGCGTCGATTGTTTTAAGTCGAATAACAGATAGCCGTACGGCGCAGTTGTTGCATCTAAATCTACCTCCTGCGTAAATCTAGGAATCTCGGGACATACCTGGCGTACTAGATGTTGAATTTACGCGCGATCTCGTGGATTTTTGAAGACGACAATATAATTAGCGTTCGAGGAGATATCGCGCTGTCCGTGACCCTGTTGGAAGAGATTTTGCGTATCGAAAATTACCCTAAGATTTTTATGATGGGTCCCCTTGGTGAAAGGATCGACCACGGTATTGTTCGCTGCCTCACGCATTACCAGGTGTACAAGTATGAAATGCGAATTTCAGACAACAGATGGCGCGCGAATGTAATTTGTGCTATAAATATTTGACACTGCGCCATTTTGTTCTGTCATCAATAAGTGTCAGACACGCACGAGTGATAAATTGGAAAAGTGTGTGCATAGTATTGTGTTATTGTGTTCAATATGTCGAAATTTATGGAATAAATCTTATGGTGAATACGCTCCATCGCAAGATATGTGTGAACGATGGTTTCGGCGTTTCAAAAGTGGTAACTTCGATGTTGCAGACAATGAACGTGGAAAGCCGCCGAAAAAATACGAAGATGTGGAATTGCAAGCATAATTGGACGAAGATAATTCGCAAACACAAAAACAACTCGCCGAGCAATTGGCCGATAGTCAACAAGCTGTTTACAATCGGCTACGAGAGATAGGAAAGATTCAGAAGACCGGTAGATGGGTACCACATAAGTTGAACGACAGGCAAATGGAAAAGCGCAAAAACACTTGTGACATTTTGCTCGCTCGGTACAAAAGGAAGTTGTTTTTCATCGTATAGTTACAGGGGATGAAAAGTGGACTTATTTTGAGAATCCCATGCGTAAAAAATCATGGATAGACCCTGGCGTACCATCCACATCAACCGCAAGACCGAATCGCTTTGGGAGAAAGACGATGCTCTGTGTTTGATGGGACCAGAGGGGCGTGGTCTATTTTCAGCTATTAAAACCTGAGGAAACGGTTAATCTTAAACGTTGTTAACAACAATTGGCCGATTTGAACCATTCGCTACTTGAAAAACCGCCAGAATATCGAAAGAGGCTACACAAAGTCATTTTCGTCATGACAATGCTCCATCACATACGGCAAAACCAGTTCGCGACACGTTAGAAGCACTCAGCTGGGAAGTTCTAACCCATGCGGCTTACTCACCAGACTTAGCTCCTTCCGATTACCGCTTGTTTGCATCGATGGGTCACGCACTTGCTGAGCAGCGCTTTGGTTCGTACGAAGATGTGAAAAAATGGCTCGATAAATGGTTTGCAGCAAAAGAGGAAGATTCTTACTGGCGTGGTATTTATTAATTGCCCGAAAGATGAGAAAAATGTATAATAAGCGATGGAGCATACTTTGAATAAAGCACTTTTTATCATTCTTCCGAATTTAACATGTTTTTTTGAAAAAAATCCGCATTTCATACTTGTACACCTGGTAGATCGTCAATGAGCACAATCATTTATAGCTCATATCATTCGAGAAGTCTAGTGCTTGCGGCAAACCCTCACGAAATTCGATTTTATCACCGAATTCTGAATACCCAGACTGTCACTCTAAGTAATAAAAAGTATACGCTCGAACAGGACATCCGTCATTTCGCGCATGTATCTAAATAATTTTTTGACAAAATATGTTTTACCACAGTCCATAGGACCGCTTATCACGACTGTACATGGATGTTTCGAACGTGTATCAATATCGATGAGTGTCCATCCAAACCAATCAGCTGACTTTTAAATAAGCTTATACCGCGGCATCAGATATTTTTGCGGCCTTAATGACCTGATAAGGCGCAGCGCACGTGTACTAGCTGATGAGGCGCGTGTATAAGCTTATGTTTACTTCGTATGTAAATTAAATAACGATGGTTTTTAATTTCTCGCGAATAAAGCTCTATTTTTATTTGACTATACATACAACTCTATATGGAAAGTTTACGAATCATGTAATTCTACACAGTAGTATTATACCCACGGGGATAGGACAAAAATTCCGAACAAAAGGAAACACTCGATGAGAACGACGGGACAAAAGGAATCAACGATGATAAAGTCAGAACAAAAGGGAATGGTAGAGAGATAGCAGCTATTGCAACGAATAGCAGCACAAAAAGAACGAGCATACAATGGTTATAAAGGGTGGTTAAATTTTAAGGGCCGATGTTGATTTTGAATAAAACACAAATTATTTAGGAAATTATTGTCAATTCCTTTTATTATGATAATATGGTATGGTTCAATTATGTATGGAACAAAATATCGGCCAAATGGCCGCCGCGACCTCGGCGGCACACCTCCATCCGATGGTCCAAATTTTCGATGACGCTTAGGCATAATTGAGGTTCTATGCCGTTAATGTGCCGAATTATCTCATCCTTTAGCTCTTGAATTGTTGCTGGCTTATCAACGTATACCTTTTCTTTCAAATAACCCCAAAGAAAGAAGTCCAACGGTGTCAAATCACATGATCTTGGCGGCCAATTGACATCGCCACCACGTGAGATAACACGGCCATTGAATTTGTCGCGCAAAAGAGCCATTGTTTCGTTAGCTGTGTGGCAAGTGGCACCGTCCTGTTGAAACCACATATCGCCCACATCCATATCTTCCAATTCGGGCCATAAAAAGTTCGTTATCATCTCACGATAGCGAACACCATTCACAGTAACTGCCTGACCGGCCTCATTTTGGAAAAAATGCGGCCCGATGATGCCGCCAGCCCATAAACCGCACCAAACAGTCACTGTTTGTGGGTGCATTGGTTTTTCGACAATCACTCTTGGATTATGATTCGCCCAAATGCGGCAATTCTGCTTATTGACGAATCCACTGAGGTGAAAATGTGCCTCATCACTGAAGATGATTTTCTTCGAAAATTGATCATCCACTGTTGCCATTTCTTGCCACCATTCTGACCATTGACGACGTTTGGAATGGTCAAGAGGCTTTAGTTCTTGAGTCAATTGCACCTTATAAGCGTGCAAATGCAAGTCTTTATGCATAATGTTCATCAACGACGAGCGTGAGAGGTGCGATTGTTGGGCACGACGACGAGTTGAGGTGGACGGCTCTTCAGCCACACTATCGCGAACAGCAGCAATATTTTCTGCAGTACGAGCTGTACGAGCATGCACTGGTGTTTTAATATCTCCTACAGACCCAGTTTGCTCACATTTTTCCACGATTTTTCCGATTGTACGCACATTTGGACGATTAAATTGACCGAAAAAATCACGAAGTGCACGATATGCATTTTGATTTGAACGCCTATTTTCATAATAAACCTGAATAACTTTAACGCGTTGCTCGATTGTGTATCTTTCCATGGTTCAAATTGAGTTAGTCTGAAATTGAGAAATGTCAAATGAAATGCAGAAAAAAACTTGACGTTTAGGTGTGGTTCACATTCAACATCGGCCCTTACAATTTAACCACCCTTTATATATAAAATATGAATATGTCTATTCTTTTAACGTATTGTAAACACAAATGTAATGATATTTCCCGTTGACATTAAATTTTGTTACCCTGAAGGGGTTTAGTTCGGTCTCGAATCGTAAGGAAATCAATGTCTGCTTCAATAGTAGGTAAAAGTAGGATTTATTCAAAGAAACAGAAAATAATTATAGTTATTCAAGAAGATGGATATAGAATTACTTTTTCGTCTCGGTCACCCTTTCCTGGCATTTTTGGCTACCAGCGCCTTACAAATGGTTAGTCCCGGGCCCTTGCATGCCTCTCTAATTACGTGCGCAGAAAAGAACTTTAATATGCAATATTATGTGGTTTGATTTGAGTGCATTTATCGGTGTTCGCGGATAATTCGTCTGACCTGTCGCGTTCCCCTGATAACTTATCGTATCATGTCTTCCTATTCGCTCATATCTGATGTCAGTAAATTATCGGTGCGCTACCGTAAGCCTATCCCAATGATCTTATTTACTACCGCGGATCGATGGTCTTCTGTTGTGCCGCGGAATATTCCACTTCGTATTTCGTATATTCGGGAATATTCCATAGCAAAAAAATATTAGAATTCGTTCAAGACAGGAAACGAAGTCCAATGCCCGATCGTACGATCGACACCAAGAACGCCGACGCAGCATGAGGCGACTCGCTTGGCGATCGACGATAGGCTAACGCTGAAATTGCGAATTAAGGAATTTTCGTGAACACAGTTAACAACTGCTTTACGAAAATCAGTTATAAATTAGACTCAATATAGAACGGGTTGGTTCCTCGTCAAATACTCGAAACAACATATTATTGTACATTCTTACATTGACTTTTAAATAGACATCGGAAAGTTACCGTTGCCTATAATAAATACTTTCATTTTACATAAATTCACATTAACACGAATTACTCGAGATCCATCTCCTAATCGGCAAAAAATCCCAAAATAATAACTTTTTAATATACCGATTACCGAGTTATCCAATTACGCGGTACCGGCATAACATTTGGTAGCAGCGGTGGGATCTGCTGAAGTGATAAGTGCTACGTAATTTATTTGGACAAAAAGTGTTTTGGGCAAATCAATAAGAGTGACTTTGAAGTGACGACTACGACTCGTGCAAAGGACGCCAGTGTAGTTCGTGAAAAACCGACTAAGCTAACGCGAAGGCGCGAAATGTACGTCGGTGCGGTGTGACATATCGATCAACCATTTAAAGTCCCCATTTACGGTGTCAAGTCGCGGAAAACCGCACAAAATGTGCAACCAAGTGCTCGAGGCAGCTACTTGAGAAGAAGCCGTCGTGCAACCATTGGCGACGCACTAAGGACGAGCCCAGGAACCGCCGAATGAAACGGGTTAACGGTGCCAGGGAGGACATCTAGACCAACCTTCGAGGGAAGATACAAGACAGCAGGTCAACAGCACCGAAGGAACAGCACCCGAAGTACCGCCATGGCAAGGACCTTCTAGAAGATCATCTTCCTGTAAGTGGCGGTTACATCATACATATACATAGCCTAGTAGAATCAAAACTAGTCAAATTCGTAGTTTGCGGAAAATATTCCGTTAGAAATACAGGGTGCGCCGTTGAAATCCGGATAAAATTGAATTTAAAGTTCACGCTATATTAGAATTCAGGGGTAAACTCTAGTTAGTGCTGAAGTTAGCTACATATGTCAGTAACACTTGTGTAACCTTAAAATAGCCGAGCTCGTCAAGCCAAAAATGGAATACAATAGAAGAGCGGCGATTACACGAAAGCCTTCGCGCCGGGAGAACGCCGGCAAAAATTATAAACGTTGCAAAGAGATTTGCAGTCTCAGAGGAGTCCGAGAAGGGCTCTGTCACTCCAGCAAGACAAAGTTTCCGGCCAATATCCACGTCCTGAGCGTCGTATCGAGTGAGGGCGACGTCATGCCGCCGCACTTCTTCCAGAAGGGCGAAACAGTCAGGAAGAAGGTTTATTTAAATGTCCTGAGGACAGCGGTAAAGCCGTGGATGGAGACTGTGGCCTCTGGGAGGCCGTATATATTTCAACAAGACGGCGCACTCGCTCACACGAGCCATTCAGTCCAGAATTGGCTTTCTGACAAGGTCGACATGTTTTGGTCGAAGGAGTTCTCGCCTCCAAATAGTCCCGACCTAAACCCCCTGGACTCCTACGTATGGGGCGTAGTCGAGAGACAAACTCACAAGTCCAGACATCCAATATCAACTCTCTCCGAGACGCTATCGAGGCAGAATTCATGGACCACGACAAGTTAAAGACAGCGTGCTCGCGCTTTAGGACGAGGATAGAGCAGGTTATAAATGCGCAGGGCGGCTATATAGAATAAAAGTTCTCAGCAAGCATCCCTTAAATGAAATATAATAGTACTTTTTTTGTATCTTTGTATATTGGCTTAAATAAATAATTTTTTGCATAAATTTTTTTGGTCCGGATTATAACGGCGCACCCTGTATATATCTCTCCTGAGAAAGTCTACCGCAAAACTAGTCACATGTCGGAATATAGAGGCACCCGATCTAAGCGTAGGGGCCACTTGTTAGACACGACGTTGCCTGGCACAGAGGTAGACTCCACAGCTGGTTTAGCTGCGGCTGTAGGGGACATCGTGTACGAAGCGCGCAGGGCGTTATCGGAACTCGCGCCGTCGGGACGAATCCCCGCAGCCAGACAGGAGGCCCTTGCCGGCCGTCAGACAGCCCAGTTTGGCGTGAATCCACTTGGGGGTGCGTCGTTTGAAGATCACGACAGTGTCGATAGCGACGACATATTCAACATGGCCACTGGCGAATGAACGCCTGAGCACATCACAGAGGATATGGTCGAGCGAGAAATCGCAAACATGCGAACAATAGATCGCGTAGGTTTCCATTCCGCAACCGGAACGGCAACCCGGTCCGTACCCGGAAGATTACGAGATCGATTAGAGGCGGTCGACCGGAGCCACCGTGATATGGAAAGAGCTCGACGCCAGTACGAAAGGCTGCAGCGCGAGCATGAACGAGGCCAACGCGAACTCGCTCGCGAACTCAGGGAGGCTGAAATACCGTCAGCAAGACGAAACTTGGCCGACACGTTAAACGAGGTAGGTGCAGATGAGTACGAGCTCATCCACTCCCTAAGAGAACAAATTGCTGAGTATACCCATTTTGAGTATAACCGCATGCCATTCGGACTCAAGAACGCGCCACCGACTTTCCAGAGGCTGATGAACTCGGCGCTCGTTGAACTACAGGGACTCAAGTGCTAGTGTACCTCGATGATATCGTGATCCACGGGAAAACCTTAAAGGAGCACAATGGCAGGCTGCGAAAGGTACTGCAGCGGCTAAGAGAAGCCAGATTGGCAGTGCAACCGAGCAAGTGCCAGTTCTTGCGCAAAGAAACGCAGTACCTCGGCCACATGATTTCCGACGAGGGTGTGCGAGCTGATCCCAAAAAGCTGGAAGCAGTAAGGAAATTCCCGGTGTCGAGAGACGTAAAGGGGGTACAGTCCTTCCTCGGACAAGCAGGGTATTACCGGAAATTCATCAAGAATTTCTCGAAAACCGCGAAGCCACTCACAGAATTAAACCAGAAAGAGGTTAAATTCGAGTGTACCAATGTAAGAGATGCTGCCTTCGAAGAACTGAAGACAGCGCTTACCACAGCACCAATACTACAGTATCCTGACTTCGAAAAGCCGTTCGTTGTAACAACAGACGCCTCAGACAGGGCGCTCGGCGTGATTCTTTCGCAAGGCAAGATTGGGGACGACTTGCCCATATGCTACGTGAGCCGCTCCATGTCGAAGGCCGAGCTGAATTACACAATTACGGAAAAGGAACTACTCGCGATAGTTTGGGCTCTCGCTCAATTCCGACCATATATTTAATGTACTCGTTTCACGGTAGTGACGGACCACCAACCGCTCATCTGGCTGTTCGGAGTAAAGGATCCAGTCTCGAGACAAATGCGTTGGAAAACAAAATTGGCGGAACATGAGTTTAATGTCGAATATAAGGCCGAAAAGCGCAACACAATTGCCGATGCGCTAAGCCGAATATTCATCACTTGAAGTGCCCAAATGGGAGCCAAGAATGAAGTCTGTGAATCGGTAGAGGTCAGTACTACGGGGCAAGTAGGCACACCAAATGACCGCACAAAGCGGAGGGCCGAAGATACCCCATATAGCCGTGGTAGCTTGCTGGAGCGAGAGGACGAGCTCGTCCACGAGATAGAAGAGGACAGAGCGCGCACGGCTACGGACAGCCGCACAAAGCGGAGAGTCGAGAATACCACGGGCCAGCCCAACAACGAGGCAGAGCGAGAAGCAGCGTCTGCCAATGCTACAGAAAAAGATAGAGAGATCCGCAGCGTGCATGCAGGTCGCTCGACTGATCCCCACAGCCCTGCTACGAAGCCGTGCGGTTGGTGAAGAAGCCGACCACGCACGCTAGCAGAGAACAGTACTGGTAAGACTGCGAGCATCACCGAAGAATACAGAGTGAGCGCAGCACAGCATGGCGGACCCGCGAGGCACGGAAGGCCGCGAAAGGAAAACGTTGCAAGACCGTTCGAGACAGAGAGCGACGCAACGGCGGAGCTACCGGTGGGCATACCGAGCGACGAAACTGCGGACAGAGCACCTCAATGGCCTGCTGAGGAAGCAAAGCACGGCAGGACCCGTAGCCCGAAATCTTTCAGCAGTGCGAACGAAGACAGCGCTACAAAGAAGCGTACCGACTGCTCCAGTGGCGTAGCCATCCCGTCTATCGAGGACCGCCTGAAAATAATAAGAGAATATCACAACACCCCCATAGGAGGGCATCAGGGTAGTAGGCGTACATTACATCGGATCCGGACCAAGTACGACTGGCCCGGCATAAGAAGAGATTTGGCAAAATACATATCGTCCTGCGAGTCCTGTCAAAGGCACAAAATCAGGAAAAAGAAACGAGTGCCGATGGTGGTAACAGATACCCCATTGCGGTCATTCGAAAAAGTAGCGGTCGATATTGTAGGACCACTACCTGAAAGTGTATCTGGAAAAAATATATATACTTACTATCCAGGACGCGCTCACGAAATACAGTGCAGCGATATCACTGCCGAACCAAGAGGCTTCGACAGTCGCTAGAGCACTAGTAGAAGAATTAATTTGCCGGCACGGAACGCTGGAAATAATATTGTCGGATCAGGGCACCAACTTCCTCAGCTGGACCGTCAAGGAGATGTGTCGATTGTTGCGAATTAAAAAAATACAAACAACGGCCTACCATCCAGAATCGAACGGCGCATTAGAGAGATCGCATCGCACCCTCGCTGAATATCTAAAAAATGTCATAGACGAGGATCAATGAAATTGGGACGAGTGGCTGCCGTATGTGATGTTTACGTACAACACCACTCCACATACGGGGAGCGGACTGTCTCCCCACGTGTTGGTGTATGGACGCGAGGCAGAATTGCCGACCGCCGTAAAACAGGAGCCCCGCACCGACATATCCTACAATTTCGGTTACAAATAACGCACCCCGCGAAGTCCTAACATAAACGAAAATGGACACGAATAACCGGAATACTGGCTCTGATAGGCGTATGTATCGTAACCGCCCCTAGTTTCAGCGTGAAAACAACAGGACGAACATCTCAAATCATCCGAAAAAATTCCCCCGTACGACCTGAATTTGAGGGAAATAGAGGCTCAGACGCCTCCTACCAAGACCACAGAGGAAATTACACTTGCAAGTGTACTGTAAAATCGGAAGGAGCTGCAAAACTTCGATGATCAAGCCGAAAGGACTTTAGAAACTCTTGACATTACCGGAGACGGGACGCAGGATCCTCACATAATTAGCCTCTACTCGCTGAGTGCAATAGCACCAATAGCCTTGATCGACTTCCTTCTGTTTAGATGTTATAGGTACAAACGGAACCGGATACCGACAACGACAACCGAGGCAATGACACCGGCAGCAGCCGAGGTGAATATTAACCTCGAGCCACTCGGAAGACAACAGCCACAGGAGCGACTGCGATCCGAGCGGGCTAGGACCTGGGAAACTCGCCCCCTCAACCGATTGCGATGGCCAGATCAACGATAAAAAAGAAAAAAAATGTCAAAACTACGATAAAAATTGTATTGTACTATATATATATATATATATATTGACCGGTATATACCAGGTCTATAAATATGGAACCGGAATTTTTGTATAGAAAATACACGTGTATTGTATAAAAATGATAAAAAATATTTTATTCAAAGTATTGCCCATCGCCCGATATACATTTTCCCCACCCGTCTGACAATTTGTGGATGCCACGCCAAAAAACTGTTGCTCTTTTGAGGCAAACCAGTCATCGAGCCACTTTCGTACATTTTCGTAAGAAGTAAAGCGCTGCTTAGCAAGTGCGTGTCCCATCGATGCAAATAAGTAGTAATCGGACGGAGCCAAGTCTGGTGAAGAAGCCGCATGCGAAAGTATTTCCCAACTAAACAAATCGATCATTTGTTGTCGGTAGCGTTTTAGCAGCTCATAATAGATCACACCCTTCTGATCCCACCAAACACAGAGCATTGTCTTCCGTCGATAGTGATTTGGCCTTGCAGTCGATGTCGATGGTTCGCCTGGAGTTACCCATGATCTTTTACGCTTAGGATTCTTATAATATATCCACTTTTCATCGCCAGTCACAATTCGATGGAGAAATGACTTTCTTTTGTACCTGGCGAGCAGCATTTCGCAAGTGGTTTTTCGGTTTTCCTGCCGTCTTTCATTCAGTTCATGTGGAACCCATTTTCCCATCTTCTGGATCTTTCCCATGGCTTTCAAATGTATGGAGACGGCTTCTTGTGTCACATTTAATTGATCCGCGAGTTGTTGTTGCGTTTGAGCGTCATCCTCATCCAACAATGCTTACAATTCGCTGTCTTCAAACTTTTTCGGTGGTCTTCCACGTTCTTCGTTTCTCTCGTCAAAATCGCCACTTTTGAATTTTTTGAACCACGTAAAGCACTGTGATTTACCAAGAGCATGCTCACCGTAAGCTTCGACAAGCATTCGATGCGATTCTGCAGCAGTTTTCTTCAATTGGTAACAGAAAATCAATGCTGTCCGCAAATCGTAGTTTCCAGGCACAAAATTCGACATGTTCAACGCTATTACATTCTATGCTGTTGTATGAAACTTGTATTGTTGTGAGTTGAAAATCTTTGTCAGAGATATCAACAAAGAAATGGCGCCAATGACGCGTTTTGACGGTAACTACATTGACAGCTAGGGCCATCTATGGGCAATTTCCGGTTTCATATTTATAGACCTGGTATGTGCAAATTTTACGAATCATGTATTTGTAAACATCAATATTATATCCACGGAGATAGCACAAGAAAGTCAGAACGAAAGGAAACACTCGATAAGAAAGGCGGGACAAAAGGAATCAACGATGAGAAATTCAGAACAAAAGTGAACGGTAGAGAGATAACAGCAACTGTTACGAATAGCAGCACAAAAATAACAAGCAGACAACGGTTTTATACATTAAAAATTAATTTTTAAATGTATTGTGCACAGTAAATATGATACATGAAATCAGACAAAAAGATTATTTTTATATATCGCGAATTTCATTAGCGTATTTTACAATAGCCGTATGGTACATGAGAGTACATTCCGTGCCGCTTTCGCTGTGTGTTAACAGGTTCGCATGATTTCGTTTCTTTATGCGTTACTACATGATGAAATTCCGTGGGTCGAATAGCGTCGAATTTTAAAATAATAGGTACGCTCCTTGCTCCTGTCACGAAAGATCGTAATGCGTCATAATTTACGTGACGGCTATTCGCAAAGTTTAGCGTGATACACTTTACTTTACATTTTTCAATAATCGTACCGGCGGGTTTACGAACAAGGTATGTGTACAATTTTGGTCGTCACGGAACGAACGAAGTTATATAACTACCAGGCCCGTATTCACTTAATGCATCCGTGACATCTCCTAGAAATTGATCGATTGGCGACTCATACTCGTTACCACTGGGGCGACTCACGTAAATACAGGAGTGCGTATCGCAGTACAATATTCGTTGCCAGAGCCCCTCAAGATAACTGTATAGTTTTAGGCGTGCCGGTGCAGCCGTGTATGCTGCAATCACAGCGTTTGATGTCGGGGATGGCTGGATAGCATCGCGGTTGCTCACATAGTTTACATACATAATCTTGTGATTAACCGGTAGCATTCCCGTCTCCTCAATCTCCGGACTCGTTAGTAAATTCATTAGCTCCGCGCGTGTGAAAACGATAACGGTTTTCGTGAGATTCTCACGTTGACCAAACTTTCCCCAGAATAAATTAAGAGCCATTTTTGCGAGTGAACGTAACCCCGGATTTAACTGCAAAGCACTTCTCTCGAGATATACACTCTCAGACTACTTGTTCAACTCTATAGAACGCGCTATTGCTTCCTCGTCATTATTACACCCTGTCCATATCTGTACAGCATGTTCTACACAGGGGGAATAGTAGTTTCCCATGCATGCGAACAGGCAGTAAGGGAATATACAAATCGCACGGCTCTTTTTTTTCAAGTCCTACGAGTTCTCGACACTCGGCACCTACGTACAATTTCGAATGTCCAACGGGATATTTTCCATTCTTACACACACTCATGGATACAGCGAGCCCACATCCACATAGCGTATTTGCTCCCCATTCGCGACGTCGTACAAGCTTACAAAATTTTCCGTTCGACCGCCAAAGAATGCATCGCGTGATTCGAGAGGCGCCTGTTTGACGATGGCGTGATTTTTCACGTATAACGACATTTCCTCGTTATTCTTGAGTAATCTGTCAAAATCGCATTCCCATATTTCGGTTAGAGTGTACCCTTTCGATATGATTCGCCCGGAAATAAGAACGGTACGCTCGTATCGCTCATCCATTGTATAGCCGAATTTAGTTCGAGCATCTCTATTCACGTCATAACATCACAGACATCCATGCCAAAAGCAACCGTGAAATTTTAGAATGTGATGGACCCCCGCATCCGTGTAGTATCCGTCGATAGCTGGTAGGCCGGTCGGAGGGCGATACTCTCTCGTTCGTCCAGCATGAGCGATAACGCAGTTGCGCTCACGCTCGAGCCATACGAGCCATACGAAGGCCTGTCGCGACTGCTTATCGCCCTAACGATACCCCCTTGGTGGTAGCACTGCAATGCGATCTTTCTGTAGAAAATTCTTTCGAAATACTCTCATACATGCTAATGCTATCGTGCATGCTTCTGTAAAGCTGCACACGCTTCCGCAACGTATAAGTAACGCTTGAAAAGCTAGACACGCTTGTCTCGAAACCGTAACATCTGTACGACAAAATTGCACAAATTGCGTCGCAAAATCAAATTTATAATCGACGCGACTCGATTCTTCCTCATACCAGTTTAAAAATCGCTCACGATCTGCCGAGAACATGGTATCGGGTGAGTAAAAATACAGAGCCGGCAGAGGACCTGAGTAATTCCGATATTCCGGTGTGTTGAATAAATGGGGAACAGTACCTTTTGCCACCTCATCAGCGAAAACAAAGGCCTTAGGTTAAGCGCTAAGAGCCATGGGTAAATAGTTTAGACTATTGAGAAAAACGACATCTCAAAATCATAAAATAAAAATATTGTGGAAGCCTTGTTTTCTGCTTCTTTTGCGCCTCTGGTTTCTTAAGAGGTGCTATAAAACGTGCATGCGTAGGCGGTCGGGTTTGCTTGCATGTAATACAAAACGATATACCACATACATGCATCTTTTATGTGTGGTTTTAATCATACGCGAGCAGCCTCTACAGATTTTTAATGCTTTACAGTCGCTGTACCGTCTACATTAACGAGACGTGATACCCGCGGAGCCCTCACCTTTGTGATGAGCGAGGCAAAAAGCACCAAAGAACAAACGATTACAGTCTGTGCAATACTAGGGCTGAGAGTCTCTATTGCCGTTGCAATAAGTAAATTTACATCGAGCACATTGATAGCTACAACGATGCTCGAGTACTCGAATATACTTGGAATTACATAGTGTGCAGAACCCTCAACTACCTAGCGCACTAGCGATATTTAATATTGGCTGGTAGTGATGAGAACGCTCGTAATAGAGAATAAAGCGTCTATGATTAATTTTACCTATTGCAGAGTACGGATTTTCGCCCATCGTACAGAGCTGGAACGCGTTTTCCGAAAGTGAGAAATTCATAAACAACAATCGCTATACCCTCGTGAACCAAGTACTCCTAAAAGAGCTGAATTTCGCGCACGTTACCCCTGCATTACGCGTGAGCTCTATCGCTGCTGTATATTGCGCTCCTCAAATCCCGTTCCGAATTTGACACCATCGTCTGTGTAGCTCACCCGTACGTATTTGACCGCGTTCGGCATGCGCTCGGGCTGTGACAAGGGATCGTTGTAGACACAAATTATCGCTATAACTTATGCGTAAAATTGACTTTTTGCTATAGACTCGTGTGTAAGCCCGGTGCCCACACCGGCTCCTTCGACGCCTCGTACTGTACATGTCGTCATTCTACATGTACCAGCGTTTATTCGAAATTTGCGTGCGCACTGAGCTACACTATTATTTAGTATCATCAGGAACGATGTCACGAGTTGGTCGAAATGATAAACATACAGGTTCTTGCACGAAAGGCGGTACGCTTAGAGTCATACGCACATAATCATGTCCCTCGCACGATTCTGTAAGATGTGTGAGAACATTTCGTACACCGCCCACGAACCATGTCAGATGATCGTTACCTTCCGGTGGCTGACGAAAATAAAAATCTGTCTCTCGACCCTGCATCTCAAAGCGTGGAAAATATCGGCTCTGCTCATTGTCGATACCGAAGCGTTCACCAGGAGGCAAGAAATCACCTCCCAATATAGCAGTTTTTCCATCGCCAGTCTGTCCACCTGCAAGCATAATTAAACCATTTATTAGAATTTTTTTTCATTTCATAAAATTTTTTGTTTGTCGCTAGCTATATACTATGTAAATAAATCGCGTAACGTAAGAATTACAAACTTATATTTGCTTCTAGTCCTCGAATCCGCCGACTGCACCCGGGAACCGCCGACCCATGTCGTAAACCAACTCGAATGTCGGCGGTATCGGCACAGTGAATCATGCAAAGCGAAAAACGTTTGGGTCCGACTCGTACCCTGTTTTTTCATTTTACTATTATTATCGCCGTAATTTTTTTATTTTTGTCAGCGTAATTGTATTATTAAAAGCATACCTGAATCTACCGGGTCCTCGGTCTCCTCCTCCTCATCGTCATTGTCCTCATCCTGCTCCTCCTCCTATTCTTCTTTTCTTCCTTCTTCTTCTTCTTCTTCGTCTTTTTCTTCTTCCACGTTGTCTGTATTGCTATTGGTATCATCGTTTGAACTGTATTGTCGCGATGGACCTGCGATGGCTCCATCTGGTTCTCTCGCAGGGCCGACCATGAAAAGACCGTTTGTTGGTTTATACCCGCAGAACGACTGGGTAAAATTTATCCAACGATACCCTGCGATGCTGTCACCATTGTTGTCCCTGCTATGATCATCTGAATCGGTTCTACCCTCCTCATCGAAATCATAGGTGTCGGATCCCATTTCTTCGTCTTCATACCGTCGAACTATATAAAAATCTCATGAGATTAAGGAAATAACATAAAAGTAATTAACGCAGTATATTACTTACGTCTTTCACTGAGTATGTGCTGCAAAGCAGGCTCATTCAGCCAACTGCGTCGATGAATAACACGCACCACCGAATCAATAATCATTTGATTATTAAACAATCCAATATTATGCGCGTCAACTCAATCGCGCTGATAACACTCGCACAGCATGCCGCAAATTTTACGAACAACCGCTTGTGTCGGAAGTTCCCATAGGGTGATCTGTAAATTTCTTCTCCCCCACCGCGAACGCAGTGACGGTTGGCGCTTCAATATAAACTCTATCAATTTTCTTATCAATGAGCGCTTTACCACTCTGACCATGATTTTATTGCTAGAATAGTAGTAGTAACCACAGTAAATCAGACAATTAACTAGAGATTTTTCAAAGCGGCACGCTTTTATATACTCGTATATTTCTTTAATACGCTCTTTCTCTCTTTCTCTCTCTGCATATACTGCAACGATGTAATGAATACGACTAACCAAGAAGACGGTCACACAAGATCACTTTACAAAAGCAAGACCTAGGGAAATGTTTAGCGATGGTGATGTACTAAGTTATCGAGTTTCGCTGACGAATGTCATATTGTTTTCATCTAATTTCAAGGCACTCGGCCATGAGGAAAAACATCAAATTTCGTCGACAAATATTATTTTGTTTTCATGACACATCTTATCTGTATATCGATGTATATGTGTGCACATAGGTGTGCGAGAGTATGCAAGAGTTTCGGGATATATTTGTTGCTGCTGTTATTTGGCTATTTAGGAGAATGCGACAAATATCAAAGGATATTGGTGAGCAATTTTCAGTCGTATGATTTGCAGTATCAAAAGAAGAGGCGATGCAACTAGATGATGGGGGAAATCTGTATAAAACGGAGTATGAACACCACCGACGATTCATTTGAAAAGTTACACTCTACATGAAAGCAATAGAAATGGCAAATAACGGTGCTACGTCTACGCGATATCGCTATATATAGCGAACCCCGTTATGTAGGTTTAAATAAATCATTTGGTAAAATAATCGTCGCCGGGCTCGCGTTGAACTCTACATGTACTTTTACACCAGTGGTGAAAATATTGTCGAATACTTTTACCGGAATTACACTCAGTGCTGACGAGTGGCGAGTGTTTAAAAGTGATTTTTCTCGCGTACAACGATATTTCGAAGCTCATGGGGCTGATGCCGAAAAAATGTGTAATACCTCCATTGAGCACACAACGCATTACACACTTTGAAGCTCGTGTTACGAGCACAGAGCTATCTTATTTGGAAAAATAATCGATAGCGCTAATGATGAATACGAGAATCAAGAGAAATCTAGAGAATCGAAACGGAAACGCTTCCCAAAATACTCTCCAAACATTGTTCTTCAGCAGCCTACATTTGATATGTTCGTCGAAATAAGTAGAAGAATTGATATTCATATGCAGGCTCTAGAGAGCAAAAGCGAAACAATTCAGCGGTGTATGAACGTGGTGGTATCATATGCCCGTGAAAAGATAGTCGTCAGTGAAACGCCTCGTGCAGCAGCGTATGAGATCAGCGGTTCCAAAGAATTCTTTAAAGAAGCGCTCGAGCACATCACGACCTTGCTATCACCGGAGGATACGGAGCTTATGAAAATTATTTTGTCCCAAATAATTGTGCTGTTTCGTAGTCATATCGCTGATCATGCATCGGGTATTGCGTTGCGGACGCAATAATTCTCCGCATGTGTAGCTATTTGTGATAAAGATACAGTTGTAAATAATTGTATATAGTGTACATTTCGCTCGAAATATTATAAAGTATACACTAAGGTCAGATATACCACCCCCCTGGGGGGGGGGGGGGGGGGAAAGAATTTGAATTATCACAGTCCTAAAACCGAAGCATCAGCAAAGGTCCGCGACAGAAAGAAGACGGAGCTCTCGTCTTCGTTTTATTAACACAGCAGATCATGGAATACGTGCCAATGTCGATTAGCAGCGAAACATCAGAGCTTGGTAAGTAAAATATATAAAATAATTTAAAAATCGTGATTTAAAAATACGTAATATTTATTTTTAATTATAAAAAAATAATGTCTTGCTGAGCGAGCAGCTCCTACATATAAACCGACACCTAGGGTTCGTTATTCGTGTTATGGAGAGCGAGAGAAGGATACATATACTGTACAGATAGATCTAGCCTTGGAAAAGAAGAGTGTCACACGCGATCATCATCCGCAGTTGACGTCGGTGCTAGCAGATCATCAACGTTGCCAACTTTGTATAATGAGATGATGCATATCAGGTAAGACAGTATCGATTATTCTGTACACGTTGATTTTATTGACCAGTACGTCCAATTAAAGAATTGTTTCATTCTTTTTTCAGAAGTACACTGTGATAACAACACCCACAGCGAAAAATAATTTAAAAGCAATATTACGAGTGATGATACAAATTACTTCCGTATAGCGATAAAAATAAAATTAACGGTATAGGATTCTCCGAGCGGGGATAACCGTTTTTGCAGGGCTGTTGCATACGACGGTAAATGTATAAAGTACTTTCCATAAAATATTGATTAATATAAAAAAAATACCTGATCTTACTGTGTCTCTTAGTTTTATAGCGTAACAATTAGAGAATTATTATTGAAGTCTCTCTCTCTCTCTCTCTCAAAGTTGAGACGTGTGTCAAATGCGCTCAAATATTACGAAATGTGCGGTTTTGTGTGATGAGCATTTGGAACGATAGATGATTCTGATAGCTATCGAGATCGCGGTATTGTGAACAATTTTAGATATTGAAGTTCGTGTGAAAGTGGTGACGGCGACCATTCTCGCTGCCACGGTGACACGACAATAGCGCATACCACGGCATTATTGCGAACACGGACGAAATGGATAGCACGACTGAGTACGATGAATATCGTTGCTCAGCGTGCAAAAAAGCTATAAAAAGCCAGGTAGTGCGATGCAAGACGTGCCCGAAACTGTTTTATCATCCGGGATGTGTGTGTAAACATAAGGTGTACGATAAAAACAGAGAACTAGTGCAATGTAATGGTCCATTCGATAAATTCGTAGTTGACTAAAGCCAGAGGACGTTGACACCTGGTGCAGATAACAGCAGAGATCGATCGGGTTCGACTGGATCATTTACTGGAAGCAGAGGTATTAGCACGACGGCAAATATCGAAGGAAAAATTGATTGGTTGTTGTAAAATGTGAAAGAAATAAAGGAGGAAGTTGCATGCAAGAAGGAAGTTAGAGTGATAATTAAGGAAATAGTACAAAAAGAATTGAAGGACATGAAGATCGAAATAGAAGAAATAAAAAAGATGATACAAGGAGGAGTTCTAGGTACAACAAGGGAAGTAACAAAAACATATAGTGGAGCAGTCAAAGAAAAGAAAAAGGAGACGGTTATAATTGTTAAGCTTAACGAACAAAAAGAAAGTGAGGCCACGAAAAAGAAGATCAAAGAAAAGATAGACATAAAAAACATGGCTGTGGGAGTAACAAGGTTAAAGAAAGGGAGTAATGGAACTATGATTTTGGGCTGTGAAACGACAGAAGAAATAGAAAGCCAAAGACCATAGTACAAGAGAAAATGGGCGAGGGATTTGAAGTTATGGAAACAAAGCAACAAAAACCAAAAATTAAGATCGTTAACATGGAAGTGGATAAACTAGAGCTGGCGGATGATGAGCTGGTTGAAACAATAAAGAAACAGAATGCAATGGAAGAAAAGGAAGGAAGGGAGATGAAAATTGTCAAAAGAATAAACAAAGAAGAGAGACACGAAGGATCAATAATAATGATAGTGGATGAAGGAACCCACCAAGAGATACTGAACAAAGGTAAGATCAGCGTGGGATGGAGAAAATGTCCGGTTTACAACTACGTCAATGTGAAGCGATGCTACAAATGTTGGGGCTATTATCATATAGCCAAGAACTGCACAAGAGAGGAAACATGCCATAAATGTGCGGGAAATCACGAAACGAATAAATGTACAGTGACGAAAAACAAGCGCATAAACTGCATGTTTAAAACCAAGCACACAACTTAGAGATATACATGGAACATGATGCATTAGATCGGGAATGCCCAACGTTCAAAAGAGCAATCCAAGAAGAGAAGAGGAGAGCAGGATGGGACGATTAGCAATTACTGAAGGAGGAAATGCTATGGTATACAAATGCACAAAGTCTGAT